>BJBW01002742.1:0-31164 GCA_004320125.1 Scolopax mira
ATTACTGCAAGGATTTTTAAAAATTAACTTGTAGTTGCGAATTTAAATATTTGTTTTAAACCTTGAAGCTCTTAAGCGAAATTGTAGAAAAGTTTTGCCCTTGTTTTAACCAGAAAACGTTCAAGAAAATGTTGCTTCATAGTGCCTGTCTATTTTTGCATTGATTTAAGGCCAGAAGAAAGGTTTGTGTCTCTGTAATTTAGACTTTATGCTGAAGTTTTTGAAATAGTGCATTGGAATCAAGCCCACAGAATGGTACATATTTTGTGGCAATGGGACAGCTCAGAAACTAAAGATCAAAGGAAGATGTTCTTCCTTATCTTGAATATGAACCTGCCATTCGGAAATTGAAAATGAAAAAGAGGGAAAGAGAATTCTGGGGATGAGCTTAGCTGCGTCAGGTTATTGTTGCAATATTTGTAATACTTCGTTCAGGTCAGCAGAATCCTCTCCTATTGCAAAAGACCGTCCTCAGAGCCAAATGTCATCAACATTCTGTGGAAAATGAAGGCAGGTGTTCGTTCCATCTGCTTTAGGTATCCAATTTAAGGGGGGGGTGTGTCTAAGTTGGGCTCACTAAGCTCTCTCTGTAGTCGGTGGAGAGGGAGAGGCTGCTCCAGGAGTGGATTCACACGCTGATGCTCTCGGCCGTACGGTGGCACAGCCTGTCTCTTCCCACGACACAACTTGGCTCCTGATTTAGAAACCCAAAGTTAAACGCATAAATTAGATGTTGTGAATACCAAAAAGAGTACTTGGGGACCTAGTTCATATCCGTGTTGTGTATGTATGTGTTTTAGCCTTTTACTTCTGCCTGACATAGAGGTGGTAATTTAAACTTCATTTTTTCATTAATATTTTGTATATGGAAAAAAGCATGTCACTATAGAACATTTGTCAAATACTAGATACTTTTATAAATGGCACTTTCTGCTGTGCTAACAAAATAAGAAGCAAACCAAAAATCATTGAGCTATAGTTGATACTTAATAACACAGAAAGAGGAAATAAACATATTTTTAAAAGGGTTTAGGAGATTTAATATGAGTTTCTTTGACAGATTGCTTTACCCAGCAAGTTATTTTGTTCCAGAGCACACTGGCAAATTATGCTTAACCATCTGATAGGAAAATTTTCATTTAAATGTTCCAAGGATAAAATTGTCACCTTTTTCTAAGAAAAAATTTTGTCTAAAATACTGTATTACAGTCCTACCTGATCTTAATCTGCTTAGAGCATCGTATAGATTATTTTAATGTTGGAAATATTTTTAAATATTCTTAGAAATACATTTTAAAAATCACAGCTTGTGCTTCTGTCCCTCAGTTACCCAGGCTGTGTGACATCAGGGACACTTACCTTGATAAATTCCCGATGGCACAATGATAATGGAAATGGTCATTGACTGATCATCACTCAAAAATTTATTTTAAATCAGTGTCCACGGCATGAATCAAATTTTTATCAAAAGCTCTTTGGATGGTTTGGTATGGCAGCACTCTTGCTAGAAAATGTCTTCTGAAGAGCATTTCAGCCTTGTTGGGTGTCATGAATGGATGCATTGAAAGACCACATGGCCTTAGAGAGTCCAGAGTAGTTAGGAGATCACTGGGATTCCACATGGAAAACTATTGGCAAAACATGTTAATTTAAGAACTACTGCCAAATGCAAAATCTCTCTCTGGACACAGAATCTCTTTTTATCTTTTTTTCTTATCCAGTTGGCAATAAATGATAGCGTATGAATCTAATTTGCTATTAAATTGCAAGTAAATTGTTGCTGAATCATGACATAATGGTCTTTTATATCTCAAACAATTTCTGTAGCAGGAATTATAATTTGTACATTTTTGCAGAGATGATGTGGTGTTTCGTTATTGCTTTCCAACACATTTAATAATTGTAGTAATTTTAGGCAAGTGAAGCCCGAGTAAATGACTCCCAGTGGTATTATTGCTTACTATTTTTCTAATTTCTAGTTCTTTACCATTTGCAAAGGATTATCTACATATGAGACAATGAATAAATACCCCATGTAAAGATTTTCTTTTAAATTGGGGAGAGGGGGGCTTAAGGCCTTATTTTCTTCTTATATGTCACTTGAATTCAGCTGCTCTGGGCCCTCTCCAGCTGATCTTCAGAATTAGCTTTGGAGCAAAGTATTCTCCTATTTTAAGGAAGAAGTTGCTATTTCATTTTAACACATATCAAACCTCTTTTCACATTAGCAGTTTTTACTAATAGAAAGGTACAAAAGCTATACAGAAAACGTGCAAGAGATACAGTTTCTAACCTGCTAGGAGCTTCTCTAGCTGTGCAGCAAGACACAACATCTTTCCTATACGTTTACAGTAAGATAGATATGGCAGATAACATGTGGGCAAAAGAAACAACTATGTAAGAAGAATATATATCATGGAATTGAGTAGCAAAGACATTTTAAAAATTGTCATAATTCCATTAGTGGAAATATGAATGGGAAATAGTTTTCCTGAACATCACTCTTATTCACAAGGGACATTCTGGTTGTATGCTTTGTATTTATTATAAATGAAAAATAATCCTAATAATTTACTTACTTTTTGTTTAATAAAACTAGTTATTTCAAACCTATTACAAACAAAATTTTCTTTATTACAATTTTTTAAATAGAAAGAAGAAATATAATTAATCTTATACAATTTTCTTAGAGAAAAGAGCTATAAGGAGCTTCTCCATCCTCTTTCCCCACAAAATATTGATATTTTGTCACAAGTAATGAATTTTCTTTTCATGCATAACTTTGGGGTTTGCTTATACTGTACAGCTAACGTTTTTATAAAGACAATAGGAACATTTTAGAATTATGAATTTCTTCTTTAAATGAGTTTCTCTTCAAATTTCTGTAAGTAGTACAAATTTTAATGGAAATCTCTTGTTTGGAAATCTTCTAGGGGTGTAGTTCTTTTCTGAAATGTTCAATATAATCTTTCTATGTAGTTAGAGGGGTGGGACATAATAATAAATCAAGGGGGAAAGGTAGATTCTATTCTTCACGTATTCTCTCAACGTTTTTTGAACTCTCTTTTGGCTCCATGGCCAACCTGTTGTCTGACAGCGGGGGAGAAAGGCAGCAAAACGGTTCATTATAGTGTTGAGCAATATAAACAGTCATCCACTATCTGGCTCATTATTATGGGCACAGAAAATCTATAATCATCAAAAATTATATATATTCAGTTCCAAGTTTCGCCTCTTTGGAGGTTTCTGAGAACATGTGAGAACTAATCAGAGAGCAGACCATGAAGTGAAAACTACTGCTTGGTTTCGTTTGGGTTTTTTTTTGTCTGAAACTCGATTATGTGTCTCATTTTCTATGGAGGAACCCAAAATTGTGGTACGCTAAGGAGAAACTCAGCTGTTGCATAAAGATTCACTAGCACAAGTTGAAACCAGGAAAAAGTGATGCCAATCAGAAAGGAAAATGCTTTAAGAGTTAGATAAAATGCCCATTTGTTTCAAGGTCTAATTAGAATATTGCTGCACTTTAATAGTGGGTTTCGCACAGTTCCTTTTCCTTCCAATTTGCTAGAAAATGTCTCTCCTGCCTCTGGATGAAGAACTGGCCATTCAGAGCTCTGGGTCTATTAGGCTTGAGTTGTATGAACTCAAACTCACTGTATAAGAAACTTTAGTGTATAGTCATAGACAGATACAGAAGGTATTGGAGCACTTTCTCCATTGCATCTATGCACATGAAGCCCACACTTCTGTCCTCTACTGGCTTTCAGTAAGCTTCCAATTCCAGTCTGAGGCTTTGATCTTCAAAGTAATCTCCAAAGCAATTAATAGATTAATTCTTAGCTAAATTATGAGAATTAATTTTGATGTACACAACCCCATTCTTGTCACTCTCCTGTGAAACAAAACAGATTATTAAAACCAAATTGAGAATAAAGGGTTGACAACTAAGGGGATCTGTTTGTAGAAAGAGCAAAAATCTGGGTAACAGCAGATGTGTCTAGAGCTTTATAAACATTTTCTTTGAAAAGACATTTCCATCATAAACACAGTTGTGATATCATGACAGCTCTTTTCACCTAATAAATCCCTGCCAAAAAGAAAATAAAGGAAAATAAGAAGTCTTTAAGGGACTGGAGGAAATTCTGGAGGCTCTTTGCAATCCACCAGGGACTTGGTTGTCACTATTGATTTCACGTAGAAGGAATTCAAAATGTTTCAGTAAGGATAGCTGTCTTTAAAAGAGATGACTTACCAATTTTATCACTTATAGAGTATGAGTCACAATAAATATTGTCTGAGACTTAAATTACAATCCATTATTCTTCCATGAAAGGGGAAAATGTTAATTAGATATTATGAAGAGCATGTCCTTTACAAAATAAGCAATAATATTTTTTTACCCAAAGCAAAAAATATATAATCATTCCATTGGATGCTTCTCTTTTAATTTGCATATGCCTTTCTCAGGGCTGATAGTTTATTATTTACTGGCATTTAAAAGGAAAGACAAGAGAATAAAGAAGGGAAAGTAGGAAGAAAGGAGGCACGGGAGGAGACAAAAATTTGGCTACTGGCACGATGTTCCATAAGCACAGCCAGCAAAAGAAACAAAGAACCTTGCAATCTTCTAGGAAATATGACTATCCTGACTCAAAAATAGAATTTTAGGAAAGAAGACTCGACAGAAATAGGTGACTTAGTGGAAGAGCTTTACCTTCCTATTCTGTGCTGTTGATCTTGCAGGCAGTTTGTGGACAACCTTTGTTTAGAGTCAAAATCTTGTCCTCTGTCATTGTGTGGACTGGTACGTGCATCTCATAGGACAGGGATGTGGTAAATGTGCATTTTGTCACATAATGAGAAATGAAATGTAAAATGGTTGTGAAAAATACATGGTGCTCTCGTTGCCCGAGGTTAGAAGACCGGAAGTAGGAGGATGCCCAAGAATGAGCTGTATTTTGAGTGAGCCAAATAGGTGAACTGGGTGAAAAATGAACATTTTTGATAATTAAATAAGCCTATTTAAGTCTTGCTAGAGACCTTTTGTTGACCTGAATGAAATGTGAATCAGGTCTTGAAAAATTAATTTCACCTGGAAGTAACCAGTGGTCTCCTGCACTCTGGCCAGTCTCCAGTGAGCTGCTCAGAAATCAAGCAGCTGCACTTTATTAGTACGTTTCGTCTGGTATTCACTGGTTCCGACTAGACTCAGAAAAAAACTTTTCAGTCTTGCAGTCCAGACGTAGTCACAGATAGATGATTCAAGAAAAGATTATAGAGAGATTTTGGGGCGTAATATTGTTTCTTAAAGAAGAAAAAATATAATGTTATTCTTGCAACCCAAGTGAAAATTAAAGCAGACCGTGAGATTATAGTCTTCTTTGAGTCTCTCTGTATTAGTGCTTTTGTTGAGACCAGGCTGTGTGCTTTTGAATTAAATCTACTGATCCACCCACTGTTCAGATTTGGTTCATATTCGGTTAGTGTTCACAATGCCTGAAATGGATTAAAACAGAGCTAGGAATTGGAACAAAGTGCACTTGAGGCCCCCCTACCGCAATGGACATTCAGTCCATGGGACCAGTCTACAGCTGCCCTGAGAAGTGCATCTTCCATGAAATGCCTAATGCCTAGGACCTAGAGTACCAACAGCTGGACTTTAGTTTTCCTTCTGTTGGGTTGCTTTGATTGCTGATGATAGATATAACCTTTGACAGCAGTTGAAGCAATGCCCCCGTAATACGTACAGCAGTAGATTCCCTTCACTGCCAGGGAGTGCTTCCTGTATGAGTGAGCACAACATCTACTTCCCTGGATCCAATTTCTGCCATGTGGCTTTCATCCATCAAGCAGTCCAAAACCAACATCAGGAAAGACGTCTAGAAAAGAACAGTGTATGAGTCAAGCAATACACATAATGTTCCTTATCCCAGATAAAGAGTAATTTTGTGAAATTGAGTAAAACTTGCGTAAAACACTTGATCCCATTTACTGTAAGCCTAAAGCATGGCACCGTGAAGTAGAATTTCTTTCTATTTTTTTTAATCCAGATGTTTTTACTCGTAATGTGGTTCTGCTGCCACCTGTGAACCCTGAAGCTATCTCAGAAACGAATCATCTGTGCAATGTAACAATGTCTGATCAATTATCACAATGGGAATGAAAAAATTCCATTGGCTTCTGAGTCAGTGTCACTTACATTGCTCTTCTCCCAATACAAACAGCAGAACTGAAGCAATATAAAAAATTAAATCTAAAAGGATAACTGAACTGCTAAACATGCACCCAGAAATCCAAAAAGTAGTGTGATCTAGTTATAATATATACTACATATCTTAACAATTATTATCATGAATAGATTAGATATATTCAAGTATATTAGATATTATGTGATAAAAATTTATTACTAGTATATTTAAATTTTTTAAATATATAGATGTACTATGTTTTTCTTGTGCAAATTCTATAACATCTCAAAGCAGTGACCAACTAAATAAACACTAGGTAGCTAGAGATAAAAGGGGATTTAAGAATGTTATAGAGGTTTGCAAACCTTGATATTTATCTGAGAATTCCATCTGGTAAAAAAGAAAAGAATTGATCCAGTTGAGAAGGTGGTACAGTATACACACCTTAAAATCCATGGGACAATTCTCAAATGAGACAATATAGCATGTGTTTATGTGTCAAAAAGGAAACAGGCACCAGAAGCTATGTCCTCAATGGACATTACTTGGTTTTTTTCAGGCATCTGTGTGGGTTTATAGTTGATAACACTATCTGAATTTCACCTGGTTGGTCATGAGTGATCATCCATGGCCAGCCTTTGGACCGGCCCTGTCACCCACTTAGTGGCATGATGAGCAGCAACAACAGTCGGTCCCAAATTTCAGGCGTAATAATCAGCAGCTCAAACTCCCACACAGAAAATTGGGGAAATTAAAAAAGGCTTTCTCTTGCTCAGTCAGCTAATTTTCTCTCCTTGCAAATATGAATCAGATGGCTTAGCCAAGAGGACTTTATTGAAAGGAGAAACAAAAAAGAACAGCAGGGAAAGGCTGCAACACACAGTATCTAATTACTCCGTCCCCACCGTGGAACCATAACTGTTTACTCTCCTCTTTGGTGTCTCGGGGAAGCAAGCGCTCGGCCAGCTGGCCGCTTCCTGCCTCCTGCAGGAAAAATGCTCTAACAGTTTGCAATTCTCAAGTTTCATGGCTTGGTCCCCTATCCAGCTGGGTAGCGAGACCTTATCCAGGATGCTGATGATCCTGCTAGCCGCAGTGTTTTAGCTTGCTAACAGATACTGTTAATTCCTCTTCGCTCTTTAGGGAGAGGAAAAAAAAAAGAGAAAGAAAGAAAGAAAATAAGCATAAGGATCAACACGCGTTCCCTACCACTCGCTGGCAGGGGACTTCCTGAACAGACTCCCCTGTCCATCCTTTTCACCATCTCTTTGCCTTCCAAGAGAGCAAACCACCCACAGGCACACCAGGGCTTGGTTGTTCAAGACATTTACACATTGTTACAGGACCCTTGCAAGGTGAAAACAGTTGGTTTTATTATTCTGCCTTAAAAATAAAGAAAAAAAAAAAAGTGCTAGAAATACACTCTTCAGTTTGCATTAGAATAGTAAAGCAACTCAAGGTATCTATGTCAAACTTTACGGTTATTTTGCTTATCAAAACGTATTTCCAGTCTATAGAACCAAAATGTTCACTGCCCAAATAGCAATATTAAACCTCATTAGAATCAGTAGCCTGAAATCTTGATAACCTAAAACAGATTCCTGGTGTTTTGAAGGGAGGGGAGTATGTGCCAAATTCCAGTAGTGAGCATTCCACAAAATATTCCACAAAATATTCGCAGTGAATCTAGCAGCCTGTTCAGAGGATGTCTGAACCAAGAGGAAGCAATATTTGCTGTCACTTCTTGTTGTAGCACAGCCTTTCCTGGTTCCACACCATTTTAAACTTTCAGATTCATGCAGCCTTCTGGATTTTTTTTCAAGTGGATTCATATATGCATAATTAGCAGTGTATTTCACTTAACATGCAAGGTTTGAACGACAACCTATAGTATATTAAAAGGATTTTAATGTAGGACATTTTTAAGCAAAGTGACTTTCCGAACAAAAATTCTTCTTGTGCCTATTAAACTACACTCTGCCAGTTTCAATTCACTATTTAGACGGTAATGTCTGTGATTGATTTGGGCATGATGCCACTGCTTAATTTACTTTGGCTTGATTTGGTTTTGTTTTTTTCACCCTTCTTCTGGCTGCACTGGCAAAAGAAAGTATTTAACACAGCAGTTACCCCTTTGGAAGGGAAAGATAAACCGAATTCTCAGGAACTCGTTTTCAGTCCACTTTAGGAAGCGTCGCATGACTTTACTGCGTTTTTTCAGCCACTGACAATGAGAATCAACAATTCAATGGCAAATACAACCGAGGGATTGGCAGTAGCAAGGGGGTTATGAAAAGCATAGGATTGTAAATGGATATTGAGATAATGTGGTTTACGGGATGATAACTGTATTCATTTAGCTTGTTAGTATTTTATCAGGTTTGTAAGTTTTTATAAGTTTTCTAGTATTTTATAATGTTTGTAGTTACAAGGGTCTTAGAAGTTTTTGTGTGTAGTTCATAAGATAATGGTTTCTATGATGCAGCAATGCCTCCTAGGTCTTTGTATCAGAAAATTTTAGTTAGATTTTTACAAAGGAGCCTCTTTGTTTTCACATAATTTTCAGGTTGTCGTGCTCAACATTACATATGTATGAGTGTCTTTGCTTTTCAGCTGACTTCAGAGATTTCAATAACATTTGGGGATTTGTGTGCCTATGACTTACTCTATGAAATATATACACTTAGATACAAACAAACCATATTTTGAACAGTGTCATTAGTATTCACTTGCCCTTAGTTGAATACTTAAAGTTTTTAAAAATTAATGAACAGCTCATTCAAAAGATGGAGAGATAAAGTACCTACTAAATATATCACAAATATCATTGCAGCCATTTGTGATTGTCATATTTGAATGTGCCAGTACAAAAAGCACTTGATAATGTACCACATATTTTTCAGGGGAGGTTGTAAACAAAACGTGGCTAATACTATTGTGATCGTATGTGTCAAATAAACCCTTTTCCACCCTCCAAGAATAATAGTTTAATAGTCTTTAGAGCCATATAATTTTGTCCAGAGCTATTAGTGGCACTTTATGTCATATAGTCATCAAATGCATTTCTATGAAAGAGAAAAGAATAAATATTTCATGGCTACAGCTTTTGAAGAACACTCTGTCTTTCAATCTTGGGCCAGTCTTTCAACATATGTGCCAATCAGAAGTCTTTAGCAGATGCAAAATGCATCTTGTCTCCTTGTCAGTGAAGAATGTAAAGATTGCAGGATGTATCTGAAATATTCATCACATAGGCAAAAATCTGAGCACTGCAAGGAATTGCTGAGCCCTGTAACGACTACTTACCCATTTGTTCTTACCTCCTCATCATTGGCCCTAAAATAGTGAGGAGTGCAGCTCGTCACAATATTTTGGTTACATATTGCATCTTCACAATTCGTCATAGTATTTAACATCATGACCTTACACCTTTTATCTTATCATTTCCCTCACTTCGGACTTGATATTGAGATACCTCTGAGTGAAATCATGCCTATATCATTTTCTAGTTATAGGCTTTAAAACTTATTTCTGCTCATAATTAATTTTTGCTAAATAACTGGCTGCTTCCAGTTTGTCTCTGGAAGAAGAACATTGCTGGTGTCTACTGTATTCCAGTCTTCATTCCTGGGCTGAAGTTGGATGGCTGCAGCCCCTTAGAGTAGATCGAGCATGGTCTTTTCCTGTTCTAGCTCTCAGCTGAATCTGAGGTGGGTATAATCAACCGTAACCCCAGTCTAATTGCATCTAGTCAAATCAAATCTATTTTTGGCTTATTACCACGTGAGAGGGTTTATATGCACCGTGCCCTTTGCGTGAACCTGCGACCTTCTGTTGCAATCTGGGCTAGCCTCTCCAGCACTGGGCTCTGCTGGAAGCGATTAAATCTTGTGTTGCTTTATCTCAGTTAAATATGGTTAAGTGAAAGGACGTTATTTTAACTGGCTGCCGTGGCAATGGAATTTTTGTAAAGCACCAGCTCCCAGCATTTCAGCTCTAACGCTCTGCTCTGAGGAGTTGGGAAAATTAAAGCTTTAGAAAGAATTAAACCTTTGATTAAATGCATTAGTTTTTCAAAAAGAAAAGGAAGGTTGAATTCTTTTTCTGTACTCCAAGTTCTACACTTTAAATGGTATTTTTAATGTCTCTTTTTACGGTCTATTCATATTCTTTACAATATGAAATTTCTTCATAGAGGTGAAAGCAATGAATTTTTAACAAAAACATTGTTCATTCCATTATATTAGTGATTTATCATTACTAATACAATGATATAGAAACATGGAAAATTGGAAATAAATGTAGAAAGAATGCTGAAACATGTTTATTTAATGAAAACTACTCATGAAAAATGAACCACCAAGATCATGGATTTGGGAAAATTATGTGCATGTGGAAAATGTGACACATTCAAATTTCTAAATCTACATTTTCCTAAATGCAGATTTATCAACTGGAGTCAGTAAAGCTTCTCACATTTTTCTAGCACCTAAAAGCAAGAAACCACAGAGGTACAAAAGTATTTCATGAGCGTGGCAAAGACAGGTCTTGAGCTTGTGTCGTGGCTTATCTATTTGTCTGTGAGTAACATGAGAACCTGCAAACACTGTCTCTGATCATTACTAAGCTTACTGGGAGCATTCTTAGCACTAGTGGTTATTTCATTTAATTGAGAATTGGAAGATCTGGAATATTTGATTCAAAAGGACTATGCAGCGATGCAGGTGGGAGGAAGAAAAGGTATTTGCCATCTGCGAAAGAAGGGAGATGAAAAACAGTAAGGAGAACTAATTGCCTGAGAAGGTGTGATATAAAAGGGTGAGATGCAGGGGCCGGTTATGAGGAGTCTCGGCATGATCAGAAAGGAACCAATAACTTTCATATGTGTCTAGTATCAAGCACACAAAACCAGGGGGTAGAGAATTCTAGCATATAGGAAAGATGTTGGTTTGAAGGAGATTGACCTTATTTATAAGTATCTAAAGGGTGGGTTGAAGGATGTTGGAGCCGGACTCTTTTCAGTGGTTTCCAGCAATAGGACAAGGGTCAACGGGCTCAAGCTGGAACATGGGAAGTTCCATTCAAATATGAGGAAAAACTTCTTTATGGTGAGGGTGACAGAGCCCTGGAACAGGCTGCCCAGGGTTGTGGAGTCCCCTTCTCTGGAGATCTTCAAGACCTACCTGGATGCCGTCCTGAGTGATGTGCTCTGGGTGTTCCTGCTTTAGCAGGGGTGTTGGACTAGATGATCTCTAGAGGTCCCTTCCAACTCTGACAATTCCATGATTCCATGATTTTGCTGCTTGCAGAATTTATTAATTTAACTGGAGTTAAAGGAAACTGACTCTGGGAGAAGGCATGTGTGGTGGGAGCAGTTTTCTGCAAGGACGTTGAGAGAAGATTTTCCTGTGGGGCAAGTGTGAATTTCTTTGTGGCCGGAGAAGTGAAGGGGCAGGAGCTGGGGGGTAAGACTCATCTGTAACTTATACTCAGTGTTAATGCACTCAGCTGGTCCACACGAGCCATCCTCTCTCCCTGCAGAAGCCCTGATATATTCAAAAGCCTCTGTTAAATCCTTCACATACCCCAGTACCCCAGCCCATAGCAGGGACAGTGGATTTCCGTGCCACGCAGTCTCCCTGGGCACAACACCCAACCTGCTCTCTGCTAATTCCAAGCAATTTATGGTTTTACTGCTTTTCTGCATCCATGTTGAATTTAAATGAGATAAATAGTTTTGCTAATATCTGGTTCTCTAAAACTGCTTTTAAACACTGCTTCTGCTGAACCCGGTGAATAGGAGATTGGAGTTTGCTTGTTGGGATCCCTTTAGTGTTCCATCACTAGTCCATGAATGCCTGAGTGCACATTTTACTAATACAAAGTGAGCAATGGTAAAGTGACTCAGTATTTTCCTTATTGATTTAACAAGGAGTGACACTAATCAGCGGTTCATTAAATCTTTTAACACCAGAAAAAATAACTGTTTTCTTCCTGGTTTGGTTTGAGGGATGTAGTTCCTGATCACTGCATATTGCCCTTGAGCTCTGGCAACTAGGAATCCAGTCACTGTACTTTCCTTCCACTTGTTTTTAGTGTGGCTGCCTGATGAAATGAGATTCACCTGCACGTGCTCTGTCTGTCCGTCCATCTGGCCATCTGGCCTCCAAGTAGAAAATGGTCCCTTGCACTTAGGAGTATCCATACATTGTGAGTTCTCCAGCAAGCCCAACACACTGTGAACTTGGATTTCACATTACTAACACCAACTTCCACATTGCTTTCTGTCCACACTGAATTAGACACAGCGATAGTCTTAGTAAAATCATGTTTTCTTCAGCTGTCATAGGAGTGTTGGAACTTTTTATATATTTACTATAAGTACTTGGAAATATATTGTGAACTATTTTCTTTGTATGTCCATTGGAAGAATACCTCTGTTTAGGTTTGGTTGGACTCTATGAATAGAGAACTTAAAAATAACAAAGTGCTTTTCCAGTTTTTTAATTCTTAAAGATGCCCACTGTTTCTCCATAAATTACTCAAACCATATTCAGCATATTTTGCTATTAATAACAGAAAGGTAAAATTAAAAGGGACCTCAGGAAGTCATGTAGTCCATCCCTGTTGTTCAAAACAGAGTTGGCCGTATCCTCATCATTCTTGATATATATCTTCATAGTTGACCTCCAGTACTGCAAACTCTATAATCTTCCTGGGTAGTCTGTTCCTAATCCTTTCCAATAGAATTTCTTTATTCCTGATGCCTGAACAAAACCTTTCTTACTGCAACGTAACTGCATTATCTCTGGTTGTATCCATCTTATGATATGAAGAACAGGGTTTCTTTTCTCCTGTTTGCATTAGCCTTTTCTATTTATAAAACCCCTCTTCATCCCCTCATCTCCACCATTTCTTTTTTTTTTTTTTTTTTTTTTTTTCCTAAAAAATCCCAATCTTTTCGATCCCTTGGCTTGGTGAACTGAACACACAATCTTGCCAGAGCTGGGACTGATTCTGAAAAGAACGTGAGGAAAATGCCCACAATCTTGTCAGTTGTTGCATTATTATCCCCATGGGGTTTGTCACTTGCCTTTTTCACAGTGTTAGGTTGTTGGCATATGCATTGCTGACTCATTGCTTTCCATGTTAGCCCTGAGATCCTTTTCTAATAATTACTACACAGTTAATTTATCCTCTTCCATACTTGCACAGTTGGATATATCTGCCCGTCTGTAATACTTCTCACCTGTCCTTATTGCAAAGTCATCCTTTCTTTTCCAGTCCACTCTTCAATCTGTAAAACACATAACTGAATTATAATCCCGCTTCCCAAATAATACTTACAGTCTCTCCAGCTTTGTGGTGTCTGCAAATTTAATAAGTGCACCTTCTTTTCCATTATTGAACAGTGTTGGACTTAGGATCGAGAGATTGAAACTAAGTAGACCAGACTATTCTTTTTTTCCCCTTCTAAAAATAGCAATCCATTTGCTCTTTTTTCAGTCCTCCAGCATCTCATCTGTCCTCCATAATTTTTCAAAGACCACTAAGCCTTCTGAGTCTATTTTAATCAGCTAAGTCCCCTAAGATGAATGAAGTTTATCAGCACAGATGATCTGAGAATATCTTTGTTATTTAAGCACTATGTAACCTTTACTCTTCCTATTACAGAGTGAGATCTTATCCCTTTTTGCTGGTATTAATTGTGTCTGTTTGTAGTTGGTCTTTTTGTGAAGGCTAACATAAAAGGTTTTAAATTGGTTTTGCTATGTTATGAGTCTGTAGATGACTCTCTTTGTTGAGTTGCAAAGCAACATTTTTCTTGATTTTCCTTTACACAAGTGTAAATTGCTAATAATTGGTAATAATTGCAAACATACGTTGCCAGGCCAAACAAGCACTGTCAGTCTGTATACAAACACAGAACAGGAAGAGGTCTTCTGAATTTTTAATTCCACGCAATGGCAGGCAATGGCATCTTACAGTTATTTCATGTAGTCATCCAGGTAGTGTCTGAAAGTCATTAGATTACTTGCTCCAGCTCTTCTTGTCCCAAGGTTGCTTTGAAGTCTGATGACTCTGGTAGTCGAGACCTTCTTCTAACTTTCAGTCAAAATTTATTCCTGACTACATCACACCGGTGGCTCATAACTGCCCTGTGCTCGGTTCATTCATCCAGAATTTCCTTTTCTGAGGCTGCCAGATTATTGCAGAAATGTTTGTTCTGTCACCTTCAGTAAATTCAGCTTTTGTCTGAAAGGCAGTCTCCTCTGCAGCATTAAAAGTGAATATTCAACAGCTATTGTATTAGAAGTTTAACTTTTAACAGTAGATCAATTATTAATTAAAGAAATAACATTTTGAACTAACTTGATTTTTATTCATGTGGATTTCAGAAATACAGATCTCCTTTATACAGTCTATTGTGGGTCAAATTCTTATCTGTCTTTTATCAGTGGAATGCCTTTTAAAATCATAATTTAAGCTAATTTTTAATCTAATCTTAAAAGCATACTGGCCAAGAAATACTGTTACTTCTAACGTAGAATGTTCAAACCTATTTTATTGACGTAGGAGTTCATACTCAGACACTGGAGGTGGAGATGAGCACTGAAAAGACTATTATACTGTTAATGGAACACTCTGCGATTGCATCAAGAGATTTATACTTTCACAAATTTATAGACTTGGGCACCTCAGTAAGGAACAGAAGAGACCACTTCTACAAAAACATTTCAAAACGTGTGCTTCATTCATACCAAATAAGGTCTGAGCTGGCGTGCAGGGTTTAAAGCCCCATACTGTTTCACAGCACAGAAATGGCTAAATGACACTATTATCTGCAGTAAAATTAAATTGACCTGTGTTACCAATTTGTTGGCTGCTGGGATGAAACAGCATTATTTGTTCTAAAGTTTTCTTTTAACGGCTAAGAAGTCATTTGCAAAATAGTCTTCTTTCCCAGGATAGGGGTTGCTGCGCATTGGAATGGAGTAACCCTTGTGCAAGTATAGAAATAACAATCCTCAAACAATCTTTTTGAGAGAGATTGTGAGAACTGTGCAATTACACACAGACTAAATGGTTCGTTTACTGCCACGTTCTCAGCTCTTTTCACCCTGTGACTCTGCTGAGGCTTAGGATGGCATCTATCCAGCCTCCTTCCCCAGTTCTGTTCACGTACACCAGCCTGTGGTGGAGGATCTCCAGGAGATCCCATCAGTGACATTTTTTTCCTGTTCCAGAGCTGGCAAATTATGTTACCTTCTGAGAAGGAAAAGCCAAAGCTGGGCTTTTCTTTACTGTTTAAGCAGCAGGAAGGCAAAAGAAATGAAATTGCAGCTGACTTAAGAATGAGGGGAAGCCCCTGTACCATATTTCAGGTCATTATAGTGGAACCATAAATCTAGCTGCAGTAATTCCAGATAAAAGCAAAATTAAAAGACGACTTTGAAAATCTAAGGGCTGCTCCTGCTTCTCATTTTTTTTAAATCAGATGGTCTGGAGTTCCATTCAGCTTCAGCTCAGTGGATGTGCACTGTGCCAATAAAACTTCAAGTGATAATTTGCAAAAGCCACTTGCTATAAAAGAAATCCTGTGCATGAATGAACAGTATTTGTAAAACTGTAGTAGCTCAGCCAAGTCAAAACAGATTTACAACACAGAAAGTCAGGAACATTTCTAACATGTGCCAAATGACAGATTTTATTTTTTTACATAGTTTTTTTCCTCTTTCTGGGTGGAAAGACTGACCCAAAGTTGCTAGGTATAAGAGGGCAGCATTTCTCCCCTTAGTTTTGTGTTTTTAAAAATATTTCAGGTCAATAAAACAATATCACAACAAAAAAGTTGTGCTTTGTCACAAATGTTTTGAATTTCCTAAAAGACTTCTCTATGACCCAACAAAATGTACTAAAATACAAAATCAGTTGTTCACAAACATAAACATTGTAACTCCCTTCAATTCACTTTTTAAAAGTGGGACATAATTGGAATTTTTAAGGCCTAACAACTTTTTGGGTTTTTTCCAGAGGTTTTGAGGAAATGGTTGTCTCAAGTAAATAGGGTTACAGAGAAAGACAAAAGTTAGAACCTCGAATGCAATATGGTTCTCACTTTAGTCTGAAAATAGACTGTAATGACAAAAAAAAGCAAATGTGACGATTAACTAATTTTAATATCGATAACAAACGGGCCACCTCCAATTCTATCTATCCAATAACACCAATTGCAAATGACTGTTTAAATTTCTCTTTGTGTGAAAGTGTTTCATTCCTGAAGCTGCTTTTTTAACAGGGTGCCATCTAATTTTTTTAATTATTTAGTTTTGTCATTAGTCAAGTAGGTTGAAAAATACTTCTCAATTCTGTCTGTTAGTCAAACAATTAAATTGAATAGAAATATAAAGGGTATTTGCAAATTAATAAATCATTAATATCTTATATTTATGCATTTTTCATTTGCTCCTTATTATGAATCCAAAAAAATTAATATTTTGAAAGAAGCTTTAAATCCTTTTGAAATTCCATATAAAGAAATATGTTTATGTTTGCAGAAGTACAGATGTTAGCAAGTAATTTGAGGGAACATTTACATACGTTGCAAATTTTGAGTTTAATCATAAGAAAACACGGACCTTTCATCATCTGTTTCTTAGTTACAAACATTCAGTAATTAAATGTTTCATTTGATAAATACAAAGTGAGGGAAAAGGGTTGGTAAAACATTTTCGACTGACTTGCTTGCCAGAGCTGTGTGAGTTACCCAGCGAAGGTGGTGATGGTATTTCTGGTCAGGTATTGCTGATGCGCTCACTTACTTAGAAGCAAAGTGATCCAGAATACAGTGGATTAAATTTAAAGAAGATACCTCTTCTTTCCTAGCTCCATTCTTCAAGCCAAAAGATTTTCTCTGTATTTTTCTCAACATCACTTTATTTATACTTCTAACAGTTGCAGGCATCAGGATGGTTGAAGTCCTCCACAAGGACCAGGGCCTGTGAATATAAGTGGGGCTTCTTCCAGTTGATTGAAAGAGACCTTCTCTACTTCCTCCTTGTCACGTAGAGGACAACTCCCCTTCTTCACCTTCTCATCCTGCCCTTCCAAAAAAGCCTTTATCCCTCCATTGCGGCACTCCAGCTGCGTGAGCTATCTCACCATCTTTTGTGGTTCTGGGGAGGTCATAGCAATTATGAAGGCGGGCAATTATCCTTAATAATACAAAACGACTCATAGGTGTATCTGTCCTCACCTTTCTTTTTTCCAAGTTGCATATTCGAGAGTAAGCACCTAAATTCATCCTGAAACATTTCCATCTGAATGGAGATGGTTTATTATATTCAGGCCAAAATTTCCTCCAGACATAGGTCTTTCTCACCTCAGCTAAATTCTGCTAGGTCATTCTTTATTAAAGTCTGAAAATAAGTATCAGTAACATTCCCACTGGTTTTATCCTTCACACTGTAGCACAGACCACTCTCTGGTTCAACTTTCTGAAATCTTCCAGAGGAAAGAAGCATCCACTACCTGTATTCTGGACAGGTTAGCTGGCAAAAAGTAACAATTTGAACTAGAAAGGCTTTATTTCATTTTTGTTTGTTTGACTTATATTTGGAACAAGATCTTAAGGGGGTGAATTTGTCACGTGTGGCCACAAGGCACTACTGGAGGGAACAAATCTAGTTGAGCATTTGGCGTGGCTGGTGGAAGAGCAATGTGGTCAGTTAGAGATTAGTCAGCAAACTGCCAAGGCTCAAGCATGGCAGAAGATGAGCTGCAGGGGTAGACGTGGCTTCAGGGATGAAGAGAACACAAAGGACCAAAGCATTTAAGTCTGACAAAACCTCTTCATTTTTGGGCTAGTAACTGCTAAACCTATTTTTCAAGCTTTGCACATAATAACCCATATATTAATTACCTCTGATATTCTTTTCTGGCAACCCTGGTAAAGTGATAAGCGTTTAAGGACAAATTTAGCTATCTTCATACTTTCATTTTTGAGTTCGTGACTTCTTGGGTGTAATACTGTTAATATAAGAACTGAAGGCCTCATCAGGAAGGATCTGCTTCCTATAACCCAGAAAGGGAGCTATTGCAAACAGCAATGTCCTTGGACAATTTCTGAATTAAAAAAAAAAAAACATAAACCATCAGCATGAAAACGTTAGTTGGAAGAGCATCTGTTTTCAAGGACTTCCTGAGTCATGCTGTTTCCCTTGCACAGGAAGCCGGTGTGTTCTGACTTCCTAGGTTGTGGTGCTGCAACATTAGGGAAACCCTTCATGGTGGGCATCTGTTCAGTTGTAGTTCATACACCTGAAAGGTATTCTAAACTCCAGATAGGAACTCATGAAGTAATTATTCCTTTACAATTTGACTGGGAATTAATAGAGTTACCACTAACTGTTGGGTTTTTTTGTGTGATTATGACCTGCTCCCAGATGTTCTGGCCATGAGATATCTTAATATTTATACTGCTAAATAAGGGAATATTTGCTGTTTGGAAAATAGTGAAGAAGTTGGTTTTATTCAGATTTTCTGTAAGGACTTAAAATCAGTATGCTTTTCAAACTGCCATGATTACCATAGTTTATTCACCTAGTGTACTCACAATTGACTCTAAGCACAAAATATTATTAATTATTAAATACAAGGTTTTAAAATGCCAGGGATAATGTGGTGGTTTTAAAACATTGAAGCTATCGCCATAACTGAGAAAAAAAAAAAAAAAAAAAGTTGTTGCTAAAAAACATGGAATTACAGTGGAGCCCCATTGCCTGCTCCAGTGTGCTGCAGGAGATCCCTCCAGCATCTCCTGCCTGTGGTTATTGCTTGAGGCTCACCCTTCCCATGAAGATCTGAGAGGAGTGAGGTTTCAAATCAAAATAAAAATTAATTCCCTGCGTTTAATTGGTGAACGTATGTCAATACAACATGAAAAAGAATTAGTGAGTAGTCCAAAATGCTCTGTGATACTTACTTTGTGCAATTACATATTTTTTCATAGCTGGTGCCTTTTGTTAAGTTAGGAATCTGTACAGCAGATTAATTAACCCCGCTCAGGTTCCCATGTTATACAAACCAGTTTCATAAACTGAGTTTCACAGGTTTTAAATTAACATATGTTCGAAGTGGTGTGTTTTAATGTGTACAGTCTGCTGTGACAATCCACATGCAGCCTCTCTGTCAAAAAAGACAAGGTAAACCATATTAGCATTCATATTGTTTCAGTAAGTTTATTATTTTCAATTCTTGCTTCATTCACTGCGACACTTCTGTTGTACTGCAGGGGCCTTTTTGTTGGGTTTTTTGTTTCATATTTGACATTCCTCTCAGGAACTGATTTATGCTGAATGTGTTTTTCAATGATAGAGAGATTGTTCCCTTGAGCCAACACAAATGAAATTGGAAAAACCTAGAAATATGGGGAAGAACTACCCAAAAGCACTTTGACTAGTCAGCATGCTGAATAGTCTTCGAATACCTTGCTGCACCATCCCCTTACAGCCTGCTGCAATAAACCGGGCTTGAATGGTTTATGTTTAGCCTGTAGTTTTTTCTGCTGCCTACTGATAGCAGCGCATGAGCTTCTAGATTATTTCACATCTCGGGCATAATGTAACATGACACAGCCTGATGTTAAAGGCACACGGGAGTAACGAGCTCCTGCAATACAGAGGGGGAAACCTCCTAGGTGGATATAACCCGACAGATGCAAGCTTCCTCTGCCCAGCCTTAAACCGGCGGGACGCGAGCCAGACACAGTCAGGAAACCACATAAATATATCAGAATGGGAATTTCAGGGGTTGCAAATCAAAACCAGCTTTGGTCCAGCAGAACTAGGGTGAGGCAGATCAAATGTAGCCCTGTAAACATGTTGCTGCTGTTATTCTGTCTACGTGGGGTTATTTGCATGACTTGCACGCAGTCCACATTTTGTTCCTTCGTGTTTATCTGTTTCCGTATTCCCTGGTTTAAATCAGTTTTTAAATAGAAATCAGATACCTGGTGAAAATGATTATCCACAACTTTATGTTGATTTCACTGTGACTTCATATTTGGAAGTCTATGAAGCCTTGTAAACAACTTTCTGTAAAATGAATGCAAACCAGTGAGCTCTTTTCCAGCTTTGCCTTAATGTTAGCTTCCTCTTTGCATCATCTCTAGCACAGTAAGGAATCAAAAAGATGGGTAATATGCCAAGTGGCACCCTCCAGAAGCATGTTCAGAAATATTCACAATAAGAAATACCACTTTCAAAGTTACAGCATGAACAAAATTATAACCGCTGTTCCATGCCTGGTTTGCTTCTGGTTTTTTTTAATATGTCGGTCTACAACTGTAATATAAATAAAAGAATTTGGAAATATTTCTACAGAATTCCTTATGAAAAGATGTGCGTGCTAACATTCTATCCTCTCATAAGACAGGATAGAGGATATGACTTTTTGAAATCCTGTTTTTTAAATGTAGAATACATTAGTGAAAATTTACAGTAAAATATCACAATAGCAAGTCTGGATGGCTGTTTACTACTTTTAATTCCTCTCACTCCCCTCTCTGCCGACTATTTCAAAGAGGAGATCAAACCAACATATCCGTGTGGCCCTAATACTTTCTCCTCTACCTCTCCTTCACTCCTTCACCTATATCAAAGGCTCTCTTGGATCCTTTAAAGACAGCACTTGTCCCAGTAATTTCATGTACTGCTGCCGTCTAACATTACTTAGACCCAGCTGTACCTTTTCCTCTCCCCCCAGTTTCTTTCTCTTTCTTTTCTGCACATTATAATAATGGTCTCGGCAGAAGCAAAGTAAAAGCTCAGCCCCTTTTGTCAGGGTCCTCTGTCTCACACAATGTCCTTTTCACTCTTCCTCTCACACTATTACCCTTTCTCAGTGCTTCACTCAATGGTCTATTCTTCACTCTTCTTTCACCGGAGCCAAAGATTGTACCTTTTTCCCCTCTTGTTCTTTGCCCCACTCTGTTTTACTGCTGGAGTTTCACAAACCTTACTCTTCCATTCATTGAACTTTGGCTAATTCTGCATTTTCCTGCCCTATTTTTCTGCTATCCTCAAATTGCCAAGAGTCCAACTCTTCCTCTTCTTCGATCCAGTCGTTCATTCTCTGCCTCCAAAGATGTAAACACCACTTTAATATGCTCCAAATTCACTCAGGTCTACAGTCGCTCTCAGCTGTGACTCTGCCCTCACTTTGAGATGAGAGCCCTGAACAGATTCCAGTCTTTCAGGGACAAAGTCTTCTGTTAATTGACAGATGATAAATAACCAAGAGAGTTACACATTACCAACTGGCAGGTGATAAACCCATCAAAAATATAGCAAAGAAGATTTGCCAAGGCAGCTCTTTCTGGTTTCTAGGTTCCTCGCTCAGTGGCGGTTTCTCACCCTTACTGATTGCTGGGACATTGTCCCTATGAGTGACAGAAGTTCCTACAAAAATCTCGGTCCATCCCTTTTTCCTCAATTTAACCACAGGCTGACTAAGAGAATAGTCCCTGGGTTTGTTTTTTAACTTCTTCTCTGTGAAAGTATATAAGAAATTCCAGTTTATGATACCCTTCTACTCATTTCCCAAAAAAATCTAGAAGCTAGTTCTTGGTACCGAGTCACTGGTCTGTCATTAAATTAATTGGGTTAAAGCAAATTGAATTTAAGTGCAGCAAAGAACAAGTGTAGACGAGAGGAAAACTCTGCTCATAGAAATTCTCTTTGCAGAGTTGGAGATTCTGTGACCAAAAGTCTTTGCAGAAAATTCTTTGCAGAATTTTGGCTGCAGACAGAGGTCAGTTGGATTCAGTGGAATCTTTGAAGGAACATAGAGCATACATTCTACATAATGTAGAAATTTTTTAATTATGAATAGTCATCTTATTTTTATCCTGCTCAACTCTTTTAGAATATGGGGTTTTCTTTTCCTGGTGTGCTGTTATATACGTATAGGTACATATTCAGAGATTACCACATCAGTTGAAATATAATGCTAATTATGTTGGGACACAGCTGTACTATATGTATAATAAACAGAAAATTGAAATTTTTTTCACCTATAGGAAACTCCCAGTACAACAAAATATCTGTAGGCTAAGAACATTTCTTAGCAATCAAAAGGAAAATAAAAATCAATCCCATCCATTCCAACTGTGTCTTAGAGAGACAATTTTGCAAAGTTCTAAAATCTCCTTTTAACACTGTGGCTCTCCAGGTTGTGTTGCTCAGACTCCCCACAATCACGCTCTCATTTACAGGCCTGACATGACTGATTTCACCAGAGAAGTTATCCATTATTGGATGGCAGGAGATAAACCCATCAAAAGGTGTAACAAACAACTAAGAACTTATTTGAAGAGTGGCATTATCCTATTTCTGTCAGGAAGTGTGAGCAAATAGCCAAGAGTTTATCGTATTTACGAAGAGGAAGACTGTTTGGAAGTAGATATATATATTTTATTTTTCCTTCTTTTAAGGTCGTCTCTTTAATCTGGAGCTGCAGCACTGGATTTGATTTTTATAAATGGTGGGTTTTATCAGGAATACGGTAAAGCATTTTACCAAGTTATCTTCCTCACATCAGTGACAGGAAACTAGAAGACTGGAAATTCTTTTCCCCTCTAGTTTCTAGTAACACATGTCAGTGTTTGCAGTCACAAATAGATGACAGTTTTGCTCTTCTTGTCCTTCCCCTGCAAGACACAGGTATATAAGCATATGCATATAATCATATATAAGGTACACATGTACATTAGACAAACTATTTACTTTGTCCTTTGTCAATGTGTGTTTTATTATATGCTCTAATCAATTTTCCCTATATGTACTACATGAGTAATTCAG
Source organism: Scolopax mira (assembly GCA_004320125.1). Lineage (NCBI taxonomy): Eukaryota > Metazoa > Chordata > Aves > Charadriiformes > Scolopacidae > Scolopax > Scolopax mira. The sequence goes on from BJBW01002742.1 coordinate 23,054, forward strand.
TTTAAATGTAGAGGATAGTAGAAGCAAAGTTTCAGAAGTAACAGCTAAATAAAGATGTAGATAGTTTTAAGGTTTCTGTTTCTTACATTCACTTTAAAATACTTTTTTTTTTTAATACATAGACAGTTTCAAGAAATATTTTATGACTTGCTTAGTATTTCCCCAAAGATTTTGTTTCTCTAAGTAAAAGGGGCTCAACAACCTCTTCCCAAAAAAAAAAAAGCAAGTTGTCTTTACTACCAATTATATCATGCTTATCATAGAACGACTTCCTCATTCTGTTCTTGGGATCCATATACCTGGCCTTGTCCTAGTAACTGGCCTGTCAGTATATTTTCTTGTTGAATCATTATGGTTCTGATGACTACTTTTAACCACATTCTCCTATTCCTCATACATTGGCTTTAATGAGAATTATTCACGAGTACAACCAGCAGGATTTTCTGTCCCTCTTTATGACTGGAGAACCAGATCAAGCCTGGGATTCGGGGCTTTAAAGGACTCCCACTGTATTTGTAGCATCCCTGCAGTTCATCTCTTCAAACTGCAGAACTAGTGGTGTTGTCGTTGTCTCTGATATTCAAACCCTTCTTTGTAGACAAGGTATATAACTGCATGGCCTTCTGTTTAGGAATGTGGCTTTAGAAAGTCTATCTGCTGCTTCTGTGTATCCTTTGCAGAGTTTTTATAGTTGTTGTTAATCATGGAGTCCCACTTTCTGTTTGTATAGGCTTTAGTGTCCTCTGGGGGGAGGGAGTATATACATAAAATTATGCTTATGTATAATAATATATATGGGCCCTTCTAAGATCTGCCAGCTGGGACAGGCAAAATAAAAAGGGTAACCAGAAATGTGGAAACAGCATGTTTCTGGGCTTCCCCAGGAGTGTCCATGAAACACTTGGTAGAGAAGAGCACAACTTCTAGGACCTCTACAATCAATTTGTAGAAGTTGTCAGGTTTCTTACTAAAACAACGTGGGGGTCTTTGTTGGGGTATGAGTTAGAGTTATATTTGAGGAATCAGTAGCAAGAGATACAGATGTTGTGGGTCAACCGCCGGTGGTGGTTCAGGTGCTGGTTTCAGTGAAGGCTGTGTTGGGTTTATGGTGGGAGGGGCTACCTGCTGGACCTCAGCCTGGTCCAGCATTTGGACATAGCCTGGCTGAGCATTGGGCACTGCACTGAAACTAGGAGTATCTGGAACTCTCAGTTCTCAACCCATGATATTTTCTACATTAACGTACTGATTAGTAGTAGTGTCTGTTGTAGGAAAATAGTCATTTATGACCACATGCTCCTTCTGGATGGAGTAGCTGGTTCAATATCAACATCACTGAGCTGTAATTGCTAATGTACTCTATTGAAAATAGCAAGAGGATATTTTCAGCTACTAACCATTATCTTTCTCTCCCTCCCTTTCTCTCACTGACTCATTCACAAAAAAGATGAAATTTTCAGTGTTTCTATCTTGATACATTCTCTAAGAATTTAAATGTAACACAATCATAATTGCTGAATCCTTCACATGTTCCTAAAAATATATTTTAGAGGTTGAATATATCTCCAGCAGGGGCTGTTTAAGAAAAGTGAATGCAATTTATTGTAAACGTCCTCTATTTCCTGCCTCCACTCCACTCTCTATTTACCTGGTACTTGTTTAGAAGTAGCACTTCTGGTCTGAAATGCCATGAAGGAATTATACTGCTTGATATATCACTGTGATATGGTTACCTTACAAAACCAACCAAGATATTAAGTTACAATGCACCAAAGACTTGAAAGGGTTGGATTAGTAAATCAGCTCATTGAAAAAAAATTTATTTCTCATTTTCTTCCAAAAAGAGAGTAGATTATACTTCTGTATAACAGTTCATATTGTATATATATTTATGCAGTACGTATAATGGTGCATATATATTACAACATATAATACTACATAGTGTCTGGTGGGTTAGGAGAAAATGTATAGCTGTGAGGGACAGGTTTCTGATTAAATTCTGAAACCCTGTGTTGGTGCACAGAAGAATACTGTTTATGAAGAAATTAAACATTATCAAAACTGTAGGTTTGGTGCTCGTTGTGCTTACTGTAATATGGTTTTAAAAAATGTAGTTAGAGAAGTCATAAAACAAGAAGGGAAAAGTTTCCCGTGAAATAGGAATCTTTCTTTCAAGTTACTTGCGTAGAAGAGTCTGGACAGCAACATGAAGTGTTTAATGACACGTGTTTGAACATCAAAAGCTTAGAAGAGTAATTGGAGTCCTTATGCAAACCTTTTAAGATTCTTTTTCTTCTCTGTCTCCCATCTTTCTATACTCTTTATATCTCTCAGTGATCATGGTTTTACTCCACTCTTTGTTACATTGTGTGCCAGAAGGACTTCAGATGATTTCTTATGTACTTGAAGTTTCAAACACTATTTTATTTTATGGACAGAGAGAAAAATGGGGAAAAATATAAACAGGTCTACATTTATGTCATCATGATATTTATTCTGTTTATTCTGGTTTTTTTATCTATTCAACAAGTAGAATGCATATCAAAGTAGATTGGAGTCCCATTTTCTAAGTAATATCTTCTAAATTATTTTAGGAATAACTATTGACTATTTTCACTACCTTTATATGCAGTTCTTATCAGGAGGCCTTTAAGATCTCTTTAAGATCTTTACACTTCATTTTTGTGTAACTGAATAATTAACAGGCCCAGACAGATACACACATAGACATGTACCATCTTCTTACAAAAGAAAAAAAAATAATTGAGTTTTAAAAGGGACATAGTTAGCCCCAAATTCTATTGCTGTCTGGCTAATGTCTGACAAGAGGAGACAGTGCCTATCTATTTGATACTCAAGGTGAAGAGGTGAAAATAATGAAGATGAATAAGCTGAGAGGCTGAGAATCCCTTGCTGCAGCTCCATCCAATTTATAGCAATGGTAGGTTTTATTGAAACAATAGCAGGTTTTAGAAAGTCTGCAGAAGTGTGACTTTGTTTGTTGACATCCTTTTGCATTCAGCGAGGAATATTCATGTCTGAAGGTATGCACCACCGATTCTTGTGTGAATGCAGTTATCTGTCTCACAGATACTCGCAGAAGCCAGGCAGTAATCCCTAGGAAATACCATTGTTTTTATTTAATTAACAATTTTTATTAAGTCTTGTAACCAACTCTGTCCCCATAAGGACTCTCTGCCTTCTCAAAGAAAAATAATTTTGCATTATTTATCCATGTGAGTGAAGCCCTTGGCCCTGAAGTCCTTTGTGTGTGAATGGATTTCAGTACCCACATGCCCACATTTACCCCACAGCTTCTGGATTCTGGCCAGAAATATTCTCCATTCTCCATTCATGTGGAGGTGCTGAAGATATTTTTAGTAGTATACACCATAGATTTGGCATTTTTTCTCTTCTAGGATTCTGCAATTTACAGTATAAAGCTTGTGACACATACACATATGCGTACGGTGGCACAAAGGCACTGCACACTGTCTCCGGATCATGTGAACCCCACAGATTGTAAATTAAATAATTTAATATTTGAATTTTAGACTGGGCAATATTTTCTTTGGTTAGGACAGCAGTTTTCTGATTAATGTTTTTAATTTTAAGCAATGTCTAATACACACAATAATAAAAGTGACAGTTCAGCTTATAATGAGTTAAGGATGTTTGGGAGAATACACAAGAGGTTTTTAACAGACTTCCAAAGTTTATGTTTACACAACAGAAGCTCACAAATTAACCCAACTACATTTTTCTCATCATTTACTCTGTTCGCATGTGTCTAGCTTTAATAATCTCAACATTGCATTTATGAGTAGTGCTTGCACTTTCAAGGTTGTATCCAAGTTAAAATAGTAAAATAACATTAAAAGAGTAAAATAATATTTGCAATGCTAACTGGGAGGAAGGTAACACGTACAGGAATATTAATGGTACAATTTCATGAAAGTTAATAACAAAAATAATATATATTGAAAGAATGGAAGTAACCCATACACACACACCTCTTTTGTTAAACTCCCACAATGCTGACATATGTCAGTGGTGCTGCCCTTCATACACAGCATCCAAATGTCCCCGTTTAGACCCAGTTTACACCTTTCTCTATCGACCCCCTTTTCTGGCTCCTCTTCGCCCCTTGGTGCTGGTCCTTAATGGAGGTGGAGGGTCTCTGTTTCATGAGGTGGAGCAAAATATTGTCCTCACGTCCTCATCCCAACCTCCCTGCCCTGCCAATTCTGAGCGAGTGAGATGACTCTCGTGTAGCACAAAGAAGTGTCTTAAAACCCATCGTCCAATAAAATTGCTGTGTTTAATACCGTTAGGTTTACAAAACTGGCTTTTGGAGGTGTTAGCCCTTTCTCAGCAGAGTTCACAGGCGGTGTCAGGAAACAATAGCCTGTGTCAATGGAGATTGTACCTTCTGGAAATAAATGTATTAAGCGTAGGGTGGGCGGCAGCCTCCATCCCTACGAAGGGGTAAACATGAAGAAACACCCACTGTGTTTTTCCTATTTTCCCTGCCTGACCTCCTCTTGTGATATTTGCCAGGTTAGATAAAAAAAGCTGTGCCTCCTGGCTGAAATGAGGAAACATAAAGCCTGTTCTCAGGCGGTGGAAGCCTGATGGATGTGAAACAGCTGGCGGTCTGCGGCTGGGCTCCGAAAGGAAATCTGAGATGTGACTGGGACTGTGGTTAAAAGTAAAAGAGGAATAAATTTTTCTGCTTTAGCCTGGTGTATAGAAATCTGCACAATGTAAATGTGCTGATTCAGATATTTTTAAGGACTTATAGAGAGATGATTTATCCGAGTGGAACATTAGAATTGGGTATTTCCTGGTAAATCAAGCTTGCATTTAACATACAAAGGGGGCAATATATATATATATATATAAAAAAATACAATAATTTTACTTTTTTAATATCTGGCACCCGAGGTAGCCTGTGCTGCAAATAACTGAGGTATGCAGAAAAAAAAGTACAAACTTTCCAGGAAAGGAAAGGGGATTGGAGAGTGAAACATTTGATATGAAGAGGACAGAATGTGGAAGTCGGTGATGCAGCCATGATGTGGTGAGAGAGAATGAGGAAGAGCCACAAAAGAAAGGAGGGAATTGCTGTCAGTGACAATGGAGAACGGGCACCAAAGTCAAGCAAAGCCAGCCTTGAGATGCCCGAGATACAAATAACATTGTAATGGCTGTTGATTTATCTAAGAAGAGATATACATTTTTCCTATAGAAGAAAGTGAGAGTACATTATCGGGGAGTGCACTAGAAATGAAAGGTTTAGACAGCTTTAAGAGGAACTAGAATGACTCACGGAGTAAATGAGGCAGAGGGAAAACTTTTTCTAAGGGGAAAAAGTTGGTCAGATAACAAAAAGAATAAAAATATTCGTTAGGGAATCACAGAGGAAATAAGGATAAAATTTAATAACATTAGATTCATTCTGAGACTATTTGAGAATATTCATATAGGGAACAGTCAGGTTAGAAATGTAGAATTCTTGACAAATATATTTACTTTAATGGACAGAGAAGACTGTAAAAGTGAGACAGATTAGATAAAATCAGAGTTCTGCTGAAGTCATTGTCCAAAATCTTCCACAAAGCCAGGGTTTCACTCGAAGGAGACGAAGGCATGAGGCAGAATTTATTAGAAATCAGCAGGCAGCATCCTAATTAGCTTATAAAAAAAAAAAAAGAGAAAATGGTTTAGAAGTGTAGAGACAGGAAGGAGAATAAATGTGACGTTGAAACTTCAGAATACTGATTCCAAAGCTCAGAAAATTTACCTTTTTGGGGGGGTTGCACAATTATGATTTCGCATGAATGAAACTGATAAATGGAGATTTGCAATGCTTTTTGTTTCCTGTACATACAAAGCTGAGTATGTAATCATATATTCAGAAAGGTGAGTTCTGCATGTGTGTAGGTATTTAGCAAATTTAAGTAGGCATTATAATAGACATCTGTCAAAATCACACCTCAAAGCTTAGAGAAGATGCTTATGTACTTAGAATACAGTTGCAAAAATAAATCTTGTTCAGAATATTCTAAAAACTACTATGAAAAGTTAATTATCCGTTAAATACATTACGAATGCTATTTTTGTTTAGTCAGCACAAATTGCCTAGTAAATAGTTAAATACATGTAATTTCTAAAAGTCTCCTAGTCTTACAGATACACTAAAGGAGCTGGATATCCTACATGGAGCATATATGAAGTGCAAGTGTCAGTCTGCAAAATCACTGTTCAGCCAAATCAGATCATGCAGAATTTTCAGCTCTCCAGAATTTTCTGGTTTCATTTTGGGTTTAGTCATAATAAATTCACCCTTTCAGATGTGAGAAGCTAAAAATCTTGAAACTTGCTCGCTTCTCCCTATATCTCTTGAAAAGTTTAATCCAGTAGGAAAATCCAGACCGCAAAATGCAGATAGAGCCACATCCTTCGTTCAGTCAAGTACTTCCATGACTTGCACACCAGTTTCCTATAGATAAATGAATTTTAATTGATTTATATCAGGGTTTTATCAGGAGCTCACCCATTTTCAGACACTGGACACCAGGAAAGAGTTGCTACTAACACCCTTATAAGTGGTATAGAACACTATACCGCTTATATATATACCACTTACAAGCATGACATTGGATTAAGGATTTTCCAGCAGTATTTCTCCTCATGGTACATCTTCTTGAGAAGGCATGAGTAGCGTCTCTTTCTTCTATACTACTGTCTCACTTCATGAGCACTTTAGGAGTGTCTTATTTTGAAAAACTCTCTTTCCATCAAACTGGTTAAAAGTAGCCCAGTTGAAGAGTTATGAGGTGGAGACTAAAAGAGAAGTATATAGATGGTAGAAATTAAAATTTGAACCTGCAATTTATTTAATCATATTCGTAAGTAAAAAATTTATCCCGTCATAAAGGAGATAGATTTTTTTTTTTTTTTTTTAATAATGTGAGGTATTTTTGAGCACATTTCTATAATTCCTGTTTTCTCCATGGAAAAATATCAGAGACTGAATGTCAGTTGTAATTTGAATGTCCTGTTTGTCCTGTGCATGTTGTGTTCACAGCCACATTTCATTTAGAAGTCTTGCATTTAATTTATAAAATAAGCACTAATATGATGTATTCCCAGATTGCTAGCTTTTTGCTGTAACTATTACACTTCTATGCATGTATTTCAGGAATTATCTAACGTATGATTTATATACACTTTATACAATACAGGAAATAAAAATCAAAAGAAGGGAAATTCTATGCATATGTAGAAAATTACCTTTATGTTTCCTTTACGTAGTCTTAAACTGTAAAGGAGTCTACCCTGTGCTCCAAACAGCCATGACAGCTCCTGCGCCGTCACTGAGCCCGGGGTCCAAAGCTCTTTTCAGGTGTTACTTCAGCCCTGGAGCGTATTTGCCTCCTGTGTAACTCTTCTGAAATCATAGATTATTGCTTGCTGGTGGGTTATAGATAGGATTACTCAAAGTCCCGGGAAAATAAAGCCTAAAAGAGGGAAGACTTATGCTGCTATAAGGAAGAATTTTTTCTAGTTTGTTTATTTTTACATAATTAGGCAATTAACTTTAGTGGTTACTAAAGACTTGAAATGGGATGAATTACAAAGAATCTCTAAACACAAAGTAAATGAGCTTTTACTTTGGCAAAAGCGATAGCAATCCCATGGATCAATAAAAACTCAGGCAAAAAAAATGAATCCTAAATTGTTCAGAGCATGGGATATAATCTGCAACTGACTGAAATTCTTTAAATCCTTGTGCTACAAGTCCCTTTTCCATTCCTTTTAAAAAAATATATACAAATAAAAGAGGGGGTTGGGGTGGGGAGAGAAATTAAAAGGACACAGAGTTTGTGTGATCTGGCAGCATGGAAGGAAGGCGGTGGCCATGTAGTCCATTCTTCCAGCTGCTCCCTGGCTGAGCAGTTTTTTTCCAGTTCCAGTGAGTCTTTTACCTACTTTGTGTTTTGGGTGTCTCCTCAGTGAAATAAAGATAGTAATAGTCAGACTAGATCTTAGGAAGAAATTCTTTGGTGTGAGGGTGGTGAGAGCCTGGCCCAGGTTGCCCAGAG
>BJBW01002742.1:31178-97179 GCA_004320125.1 Scolopax mira
GGTCTGGTGGGAGGTGTCCCTGCCCAGGGCAGGGTGGTGGAACTAGATGATCTGTAAGTTCTCTTCCAATCCAAACCTATAATGGCCAAACATTGCAACCCAAACCTATATTCTATGACCATAGAATTCTATGATTCTATGAAAACTTTGTGTTTTGGTGATTCCATCAGTTTGCTCTACATTTCTACCCAAGGTTGCTGAAAATGCAGTGGAGTCAATTGCAGGGAATATTTATTCAAGTTTTACAGTGTTGACCTTGGCATGGAGGGCATAGACTGGAGAGTCTGAAATGCTCCTTTCAGTGGTAGGTTCCTCTCAGCAGCCCACCATGCAGCAGGAGACACTGCCTCTAAAGAGAGTTTACATCCTGAAATGTCTCAGGAAGACTGAGCAGAGGACACTTTCCACATGGGAAAGGCTAACGGATATGCAAAAATATATAATACGAAGTAGGGCTGAAAATCCAAAGAGTCATAATAATGACTTGCATGTATATAAATGGCAGCCATTTTAAACACAGACGAACAGATTGAACTTTGATTGTTGTGAATACAGAACACATTCTCATTTATATTGTTTGATTGGAAGCCGTTATTACTTTGCCTATAATTGCCATAATTTATCACATTGTTAAAATTTGCCAGTAATATGGTACTATTTGTCTACAGTTCCCCTCTAATTGCACATAATTAATTATACACTTTGTTCAATTGTTAATTGCCCTTTAATATACGCTTAAATATAAACATTAAAATACCATTTCAAAGAGAATAGAAAAATAGTTTGTTAAACTTTTAATCTCGGTTATAATTGTGGTTTTATAGAGTGAGGGATTGGTAAAAGAACAGTAGATCCTGGCTTTGTAAATGATGAGGAAGGAATTCCCATGCTTAATTTATATACGCTTAGTGTACTTCAGAGCCAGGTAAATTGTAGTGTATGAGATGACAGATTATAAGGAGGAATAAACAAACAAAAAAAAAAAAGTGGTTCAAAATGTCAATAATTCTTGCCCCTTTGAAAATACAGTCCTTATTGTGCTGAGGCTGAAGGAGGGAAGGCTCCAACCTTGACACAATACTTGTGCATGAAGGACTGGTGTGCAGCACTGTGGGACCTGTAGTTTTGCCCTTTCTGGTGAAAGGATCTTGTGCAGCTGTGGAGAAAACCAAACACTTAATACTTTCTCAGTGTATCAGTGTGAATAAATAAGGCTTTGTATGATTTAGCTCAAAATTACACCTTTCGATGCAATTTATAACACCACACTTAGAACCAGTAGTCTAAGCAGAAGAAAATCATAGCATCGAAATATAAATAATTTTCCTGAAATCAGCTATATCTAAAACTTAGAAGTATTTCATCACTAGGTAGGTGTTATAATCCACACACCTGTTATCCCTGGTGCATGTGTTTGTGCATATATGTACACATATGTATGTGTACATTTCTCAACCTGCAATCTGGGGTAAGGTTGAGTCTGTCCAGTCCAGATTTAGTATGCTGTATATCAGCAATTAGTTTGCACTACCAGCACACCTCAGGTATTACTAAGAAGAGATAGTCAACAAAGCTGTGGGGTTTTATAAGCTTTAAAGTACCAAGAAACCCCTCCTTGTATATGTATTTTTTAATATTTCTTTTGAAAGCAATACTAATTGGAGAAAATAGTTTAATGGACTTATAAATGGATAAGAACAAACGGTACCTCCAAGATGATTGCAGCTTGCTTGGGATTCAGAATGCCATCCCATTTTTATTCTCAGTATGAACTGAGATTGTATTGTACAGTACATAAATGATTTTCCTCGGCTTTTTAAAAGGCAGTATGTATTAATATTTTAAACTGAAGTAATTGCTTCTTGTTCAGCAATGGGTTTCATTTATGAGTGTTTATCCCTAGCAAATGGAAAGTATGGTTAATCTAAGTTAAAAATGGATTCTTTAAATAGCTCTAATTACATTCTGTTTATGTTTGTATGTTTTAGACACTTAAGATTTAATCGGTAGCAGTTCTAACAAACCATAATGTTTATTAGCTGGTTTTAAATTATTGTCATGGATAGTAGTTCAATGAGAAAATAAATGATGATTTGTCTACTATAATGCATGGTAAATAAAAGATGGGCCAACACGGAAACCAGAAATTATATATTATATCATTTGATTTTTATATTAGAAACATAGACAGAATGAAAGAAAACTTGAAAAAAAGGAACAGAACAGCTTCCATTTCTCATTTGAACTTACACAGATTCTTTGTAATTTTGCACATTTGCTTGTTTGAATCAAAACTTTTGAGTGTTATTGTTCTTTTGGGTTTATTTTGCCTCAATTATCAATTGGTTCCTAGATACTGGCACTCTCTTAATCACTATTAACTGTACACTTCATATCTTGCAAACTAGATTTTCAGCAGCAACTGAAATTACTATTAGCAATTATACAGTATGAAGGGATCAGGCATAAGATTATTACCGAAGCCTCTATTTTATTATCTTGCATAATCACCATGCAAGTTAAGAGATGAGTTCTTAGATAACTAGAATATTTATTTTTTTTTGCAATGAGCTGTTCACATCAATAGAAAGACATGGCACAAAGCATACGGTAGAGTAAAATGGTGCTCTTAAATCTTGCTTTAGCTAGACCTGATTAGATAATGAATAAGGACTATCTGAAAACTAATTATCTTGGGTTGAGTACTATATTTAATCAGATCACTTTTAAAAAATAAACTATGAAAATATTTTTAAATCAAGTTGGAAGGTAGAAAAAAAATCTCAGTTCTTTTAACTAAAAAGTAATGAATCCAAAATTAAACAAGTCTGGATTATGTTGGTGTTCTATATCTCTAGGCAGATACTTCAGCTGTTCAGGGTAATACAGCAGCTGAAAGCCAGTTCCTCGGAGCCAGATTCCCTGGTTGGCTTTGCAGTGTTCCTGTGATTTCTGGAAAGAGGTTAGAAAGAGGCTATTTCAGTCCACGTTCAGTCCTGGCAGCACTCCTGACGGTTGGGCTGCTCGGGATGATCAGGGTACCCAGCCAAGAAATGCCTGACGTGCTGCGAGTGATCTCGGGAAGACGGGGGTGAGCGGGCAGAGTGTGCCAGCTCCAGATCAGCAGAATTCCCCTTCCATAAGGGCAGCAGTCAGCAGAGTTGTATTTGCCTTTTCTTAATGTGGTTTCACGCCTTTTTTGATACAACTAAAGTCTAGCGATCTAAAAATGGTCAGTGGCACTGTGTATTTATTTAATGTTTTCACCTGATTTTCTGAGAACACAAAGTCTTGCAGTCGCATTATGCGCTTGTGCATTTCCATCTGCTTCTATCCCACCTCCTCAAAAACTTTGAATCACAAGTGCTTCAACTAAATTTAACATCTCAAAAATAATTATGTTCTTACAAGCTCCAAGAAAAAGGAACACATATAACCTCTGAGTGCCTTGTTAGAGAGAAATCAGGCACCAGGCAATCAATCCCAGTTAGACACTGGAGAATCCATTTGGGGAGGAAAAAAAAAAAAACCATTGGAAACCTAACTGCAGGAAAACCTTCAGAGCTTCCAACTTGTTAAACAGCTAAATCAACCACAGGTCACAGTTAACATTGGAAAACAGTTTGGTTTTCTCTGGTACTTCAGAATTAATACTTTACGAACATTTAGAGGAGGAAAGAATACCTCTGAATAGGTTAAAAAAAAAAAAAAAAGATTAATTCTAAGCTATTCTTTGGTGATACTGAAAGCATTCTTTGAAATATACAATTTTCACAATCATTCTCCTTCTATTGAAAAACACAATTGAAATATACAGTTCTTACAATCTGTAGAATTATTCTGCTTCTCTTGCAGTTACAGTGTGTACTCAGACGTTAAATGGAATAGCTCATTTCTACTTCTTAAGCGTATTTGAGCTGAAAACATTAACAAGGTTTAATAAAATCTAACTTTGAATTAGTTGATTAAAGCTGAGTCTCTTAAAATACGTGATTTCCCTCTGTGGTTCAGATAATCTTCTTTTCTTATCTGATCTAAAGTTGTTCAAGGCCTTATGGAGATTTCCAAGTTACTAGTAGAATATAAAATTAATTTACGCAAATCTATTTTGCTTTAATTTCCCCTAACAAAATGGTAACGTTCTGATTGTAAAGAAACGTTTTGCCTTGGTGTATTTGAATAATCTTTGTTTTCTTACTGGAAGTTGACTGTGGCAAGGAATCATCTGCTGTTAGAAGAGGTACTGTCAGAAGGTTAAATAATGTGGTTTTAGATATTTAGGGCTTGCTTATTCTCTCTCACAGAAAAGATGAATAAAAGACAGTATTACTCAAATTATTAGATTGTGTCCTCTTGCCCTGTAGGAAGAGAGATTTTTACTTATAGTGAAGAGGAAAATTCAGACAGGATTCCTTTACAAAGATGACAAGGCTTGTACAGCTGGAAGATCTCCGCTTTGCTCCTGTAAATAAATATTCATGGAGGACTAGGACATTGTATACGCTTCTTAAATTTAGCTTTGAATCTGGTTGCCAAATATGTAAAACAGATGCCAAGATCTCCCAAGCGTGAAAGCCTCAACCTTGCTCAAATCTGATATCAGAAAATTCTTCCTCCTTTATACCTCAGATAATTTTTTTCCATTATAGGGAATGTAAAAACCTTTCAGCCTCAAAGAAAGACATGGAATGTGAAAAGTTTGGCCCGCAGAAAGCATCACCTCCTGCTCTGGGAGACCCTGGCCAATAAATTGCTGGAGGCTAACACAGTCTTCTGGAAAAGTATTTCAGAATGTCTTCCCAGAAGTGTCTCTTAATGGCAGCTACTGGAGGCAGAATGTTGGGCTAGGCTGAGCATTGATCTAGCACATTGCACCTGATTTTTTATTATGTTTCATTGTCAGTATCTCAAAGTCTCTCGCTTTTCATTTTGCTTTCTGAGTAACTCTAATGAGGTATATTCCAGATCTCCTTAATGAAGATGACATCAGGTATTTAAACCTATTGGGAATGCCTTAATTCTTCATTATTTGAAGAATTATTCAGTTCTTCATTATTTGAAGGATGATATTTTTCAATATTTTCATGCTGTAACTGTTATATTTTATATAAATTGTTAATATAAAGATAAAAAGGAATAACTGATTGCCTTAATAAGTGTAGTACTCAATTGAGGTATTTAATCTGATTTATAGGAGAGAGAGGATTTCTAGCTAGATGGTTGCCCCAGTCGTTGGCCTCTTTTATGGTTTTGACCATCAATTCCATTTTTAGAAATTTTCTAGTTGGCATTGAGTCAGGTTACCTGGTGTAAGTGATAGCTGTTTTCCCAACACAGCCAAGGTACAATTTTCAAAGCCTTAGAGGAAGCATTAAAATCACCTGGGCTCTACTTTCATTTATTCAGGAAAAATTATAAAGGATTGATTAAGTTTAAAGGTCTTAACTCTAGGGAAACACGGGAAACACGTATGGGGAGAAGGAAACTTCTCATATCCTCTGGAAATATTGTAGAAAGGTGTCACTCTGCACCTGTTTAGGGAGGTGTGCTAGTGGCCAAGAATTTGCAGCTAGGTCATGTATGCCATTTAGCTGAATTTTTGTAAATATATGTAAATATGTAAAGTAAACAGGCCAAAACTAAACTAACAGCTATCTCATTTGCAATATTCTTCTGTCTCTATGTAGTTATATCTAATATGTACTAAATCTCTTTTAGACAGAGACACTTTTTTAAATTATGATTGCATTGTTCCCCTTTATATTTGCATTTTTAAAACAAATTCTGTGTACTTACGGTCATATTTTTTTAGTGTTGTCCCTGCTGTTGCCCCTAATGACCAACGCTCGTGGATTCTGTATTGACTCACATGACGACACCTTACCCTACTGATAGGTTTCTTCGACCCACCTTAGAAGTTACATTAGCTCACTATAGATTTTACCCAGAAGATCAAATAGATTTAAATTTATTCATATGCCCTATGAATGTGGTGATGTTTTCCTCTTTTGTTTTGCAAACATGACATTTGCTTTCCAGTCCCCCAGCTTGAATAGATTTTGGAGTTTTGAGAAAAGCAGAGAGGAAAACGTGACAGCACCCCTTGCCACTTCTTTCTGATGATTCTTTTTTGTGTTGTTGTTTTCATTTGCCCTCCGTTATGGAGTCAAAACTTTCATCACTGAGATTAGAAATTACTAAAAACTCTTCATTTTGATGGAGCAGACTCTGCTATCCCAGAATTATTTGCCTTTTAAAATAGCTATGTGCATATAGTTAGTATTCTTTGACGTATTTATCTCCATTCATCAATTTCTGAGTGAAAAATGTTACAAGACAAAGGCTTATTTTCAGCATTTCAGAAAGCTGTTCAGATAGTCTATCGGTAACATGTCAGCAGGTGGAGGTCCCATATGATTCCACCATTCAAGAGAACTTCTTTCATATGTGATTAATTCCAAGACCCATTTAATCCACCACATTATGGTGGTCAATTTGGGGCATCTGTGCTGATGAAAATGACTTTTGATTGTAGATAAATGGCTTTTACATGCAGTACTTCATGCCGGTTTACTCTCCAGTTCAAAGAGAGATAAAATAGAGTCCATTTTCTGGATAAGGCTTTTTCTTCTGGCTAGGTGATCAGCATTTATATGTCTTATATTGAATTAGCTGGTTTGGAATCTCTGATTTAGCAGTATTCTTAGGTACTTCGAGGTATTTCTCTTTTAAAAATTAGACCAGTGGCATTTTGATTTTATTTGCCATCGCTTTTCCTATGGTATGTATTAACATGTATCTCAGCAGTAATAAATTGGCTCAATTAAGTATATTGGCAGTATATTGGCTCAAATAAGCAAGTACACGTGCAGAAAAATAGATACTCTGGCCAGAGAATTTAGTAGATTCTGTATTAGGAATGCGCCACATGAAGAAAGTATTCTTTAAAGCCAGTGTGTGTTAGAGAGTTTACATTGTTCCTCACTTACGAAACTCTGAAATTCACCTTTCAAACTGATTCTCAATGTGCTGGCCATCTGGGTGTGAACTGAATTGCTATCTAAGCCAAAAACTAGACTCTGAAATTACTCTGTGAGGATTAATCCCTGGATGACTACCTGATAGAATGATGCAGTCTATCTTAACTCATAGATTCAGCTGATATTGCTCAAAAAAAGGGCAAAAAAGAAGATTCAAACTTGAATTCCAGCTTCAGTTTATCTAATAGTAATTCTCACACTCTTCCCCCAGAAGATTCTTACAGTCTCTCAGGCATCTAAACAAATCTTAATTCTGGTTGCCAATCTCTGTAAGGATTAGAAAGAGACAGAAGAAAGAGAAGAGAGTTTGATGGCATCTATTGAAAATGTAGTAGAGTCTTTTTCATTGTTACATTATTCTTCATTTAATATTTTAGGTGTAAAAAATAAAGTATTGCAAACCAATAAAAATATTTTGTATGTTTACTTGTTCCAGAAACTATAAGCTGAATTTAAAAACTAACATTTTATAAGGTAATGGCATCTGGGAAATGTGCAAAGTTATAGAAATGTAAAGATTAAGGTTTGGGGGGAAAGCTGAAGTAAGAAAATGGTCAGAGAAGTCTATTAGGATTTATTTTCTTAGCTGCTGTTAGTGGGTTTGTAGTCTATAATGGAAAGTGAGAATTCAGTGTCAAGTGTAGTTAATAACAGTACTTTGAAAATGTTTATTGTTTACTCTTGCAGTGTTTTATAGTCATTTGAAACATAACATGAAATGTTAATACTATGATTGCAGGTGTTGATGGTTAAATACATTCTCTAAATTGTATTGTGATTTCCATTTAAACAAAAATAGATAATGTCTGGGATCTTTTTGTACTTCCAATTTTGTTTCTCAGACTCTGAAATTAGTCTCCCAAGGTATTAAGAGAGAAGTTGAAACAGTGCTTCCTTAGTCCTATGACCATAACCTATGCAGTATCACTTATGTTAGCCATATTCACTGATAGAGATTAACACTTGAGGCAAATATGGTAGAGATCTCAATTACTATTCTGATTTCTACTGTTTTGAAAAGCAGTATTGCTTTAAAAACATCCAGGCAAAGACTCTCGCTGAAAAGATCACCAATTACCAACCCCATTGCACAAAAGGGAGTCAGTCCTTCAAAAAAAAGTGCAAGGGAAGACAAAGAAATGTCTTGAACACAAAAAAGACCTTAAGAATATATTTTTCCCCTAACAAATCACAAAAATTGCATGTAACTCACCATTTTTCACCACAAAATATTTTAGCAAATTCCATTCTTTGCAGTGAAGCCACGACCAGCTGGAAAGTATTTTAAAACATTGTTTTCTTTTTTAAACACCAGAATTCGTCACCACATGTGGCTTTCTTTTACTGATCATCGTACATTTGTTTCTGTCTCAGCATTCAGGAATGAAAATTATTTAGGGATGCAGTTTGTCATGGTCAGTGTTGTAACTGAGATCAGGAAACTCCTCTGGTTCCAGCTCTTCCTGGTTAATTACTTGGCTGTTTGAATGAGTAGGAGACAGACACAACTGTAGGTTTTTTTGGCATTTAGGAATTTGACTGAAAAGTCAAATATATCATTATATGAAGGAATTTGCCAGGAGGAACCAGGGCCTTCCTTTGAATTTCTTTGAATCTTTAATCACACCCTTTCTAGGTTGCACCCATCATACTTCTTGAAGGGGTGACCTCTGAAAGTTTATGCAGGCCCTTAAGTCGATCTTTCCACAATACGCTCAAGTGTATTATTTTATTGTTAGCCATGTATGGAAGTATATTGCCTTTCCTGTGAAATTCTGTACCATGGTGGTAATTTAAAAAAAGAAAAAAACAAAAAACAAATATTTGAACAAGGTATTTTTTTTTTATGAATTTAAAAACCAAAAGGAGCACCTCTTTGTTGGATCTCTTGATCATCTGAAGCCATTGTCTATTTAGGCTTGTACTTAACCCAAAAACTTTTCTGGCTAAAACACTTTTGTAGGGACAGCCGATATTTTTGCCCTGAGACCGTAACAGATTGTTCTGCTTCTCATTCTCCTGTGTGGTCTACTGATACCTCTTTTTAACTGTCAATGACCATTACATCTTATTTACATTTAGATGATGAAAAGTCTCTTTTAATAAATGCTGTCTTAAGAACCATGAAATGTTCTACCTTTTAAGTTCCCTTTTGGCCTCTCAGATAGCACCTGGGAATCAACAAAATTCAAGGAAAGTAGACTCTCTTGCTAAATTGATTTTTTTAAAAATCAATTTGTACTTTTCTTTTATATTTAAACATTTTTTTTAATTTAATCTTTTTTAAATTTAAAAATAAAGATGAATGTAATGCAGGTATGATATGGAAGATTCATGTGCCAGATTGCATGGAATTAACACCTTTTAGGATTAGTGGGATGATAAGGAAAACAAAAACAGAAGGTGGAGTAGGTGTGCTTGTTTCAAACTGTGAAAATTTATTCCAAGAATGCTAATAGCAAATGAAGCCATAAGGGAATGTGTTTTTTAACTAAATTCAGAGTGTAAGTTTCAAAGAAAGTTACTGGACATTTGAAGATCAGAAATTTTCTCATGAAAACAAGTTAAATGCCATATGAGCATAGTCTCAGTTCAGAAACCTTAACACTAATATAAAATGATCCTAATCCATTATTAAATTAAATTATCCCAAGGTAATGAATGTATCCCAAAGACAATATGAAGTTGTCCAAGTCAGAAATCAAATTAATCTATTGGCTAGTTTGCAACAGCTGGCTTTTTGCCTTTTCTCTTTTAAAATACAAGCTCATTTCTGATAGTCTTTTCATCTCTAACATTTCTTGGTCATCTTATTTCCTTTTACTGTAATTAAGGTGAGCTGGGTAATTCTGCCCAACAGTTGTCCCTTATAATTGCTAAGGTAATAACATGCATTATCTTGTTCCATCTCTTAATATAGTCCTGTATTGATTCTTGTGTTATCTGAAGCTGAGCAATGGATGCTGGCCTCCTGAAAGGCTGAAGATTAAATAAATAGGAGATCTCCAGGCCTGTATCTTTCCGCTTCTATCCTCTAATGACAAATTCTTCACCAAGACTGAGGATTTGATGCCTTGATGAGCGTGAAGATCTTCTAGCTATCTCCTCTCTGCAATCCCTCATCTCAAATGAACATTGTGCTTTCTTAACCCCTGCTCTTCAGGACTTTCCCTTCGGGATATTAGCCGTATCTCTCTCTCAGAGTAGCTGCTAAAACTCCCCTGGACAGTAACTTAGACATTTGGCCACATACTGTGATCTATCTTAGATATTTGGCCACATGGTATGATCTACCTTAATCATCCAAAACACACTAAGTGTTCAGATGCTGAATGGTTATTTCTCAGTGAAATCCTGTCAGGCAGCCTTTCTTGACTTACTGATCTTGTGATTGCTCCAGTTCTACCTAACCGGCATGAGCAGCGATATTGGGTTTTGTTCACTCCATGGGAAATCAATATAAGAAGTGAAAATCAAGTCATTCCAAGATAAATGAGGAAGTTAAACTTGGATCATCTGGATGAGCTTCCTCTTTTTAAAATAATTAAAATTTATACAAATTAGTGGTGAAAGTTTGATTTAAGTAGATTTATAGATTCTGAGTTTACTTCGCGTTTGCAGTGAGTTTTTACATTTGTCTCCCTATGTGTGAATCTGAGTCAAGTACAAGTATTTCCTAATTGGTTGAATAAGGGGGTGGGGTAGGAGGAGAAATTTCATACCATACTGTGTTTTAAAATTGAATACTGCAGTCTTACAATGGCCAAAAAAATTTTTTTAATGAGTTTATTTGTCAGCATTTGTATTATGTACTGCTGTGGTTTTCTGTTTTAAATGAATTGTAAAAGCCATAAAAAATTAAAAGTACAGGTCAAGGGCTTTGCCCAGTGATGATGATATAAGGTAGGAATCATAGTCTGGAGGGGTGGACAGTGTGGCAGAAAGTTTGAGGACAGAAAGTTGGTGTCATGATCACACAGATGGAAGAGCTGTGTCAGCCATGAAACAGTTTCATCATCATAGGTCTAACCTCTGAACTGAGCTTGCCATAGTGTCGCCAAGTAATTATCGAGTCTGGTGCTACAGTCACCTCTCCTTCCATTTCTGGAGATACAGTGGTGCCAGGCTAAGGTGTGATCCCACCATTTCTTATTTTAAGCATCTTTTTTACTTGAAGGAAGTTTGTGCCGTCTGTCTCTTACTGGACGTAGAAACTCTTGCTTTTCACTTGTTCTCGCACTTCCACAAGGAGGGTATAGCCTTCTCCTTTTAGAAGGAGAATTAATGAAGAAATCTGTGACTGACAGTAGAGGATGGTGTGTGTCTTTTATGTTTCTAGCACACCCTCATATATATGCTGTACTTTAGTGGTCCTGCTCAGCCCTACAGGATATTCTGAGGTGTGTAGCCCTTTTCTAGAAAACCTGAAAGGTTTGAAGGTGGGGAGCTTAAAGGTGTAAAGAAACCAAGCCAGGCAACAGTCAGTGTAACTAGCAATCCTTGGGAGGCAGAAAGAAAATAATGAGGAAAAATGTCAGCTGCTAAAGAAAACTTTTTCCTACCATCCTCCCCTGATGGGGTAGGGAACCCTTTCATGCTACCTGCAAAGATGAATTCTAAATACCTGGGATATGAGGAATTGAGCAGATATGCTGCTGAAAGTAATACAAAAGAAGCAGAAAATGTGCAATTATTGCATAAGTTATTGCAATATTTACATGGTTAAGGTCAACAAAAACCTGTCAAAAAATGTAGATCAGTAACCTATAGAGGACAGTAAAGTACTTTATTATTGAATTATGTATGACATAATTATTAGGGATGAGGGGGCAAACTTTTCCCTTGGTAGGATGAACAAAAGCCATCATAGCACAAGAAAGAGGAACTGGATTAGTTGGAGCCACTAGTTCTTGCCCATCCTCCTTTCTTCCCTAGAAGACCAAGGGCAGCCATCTTTATTGTGGCTTCTAGGAAAGATGGCATTGTAAAGGCATAGAGGCCTTAAGGTCATTAAGAAGCTAATTGCCCAGTCTCACCAGCTTGCTGGGAAACTGAACCGCTGAAGGCAGGTCCTTGTGGAGGAGTTAGAATTGCGTTTTCCTGATGTGTGTCTGTTCTGGGGCAGTTTTTAGAATGGTAAATCTACTTAACTCTCACTGTGAGAAAATGAAGTGAGCTTATTCTTTGTCATCATTTTACTGTTATAAATAATTATTATTCTAAAGCTAATCTCTGTCTGAGCAGTACTGTCTGTAACTTCTTTTAGAGAGTACTTAATTTGATTAGGCTATAGTCTAATTCTGGAGTCAATGCTAATTCCAGAACATTAGGTGACATTCATAGCTTCAGGCACCCCAATGAGGTTTAGAATTTCAACTTGAACCTCTTTCTAAGTTCTCATTTTGCCCCTTTCCAGAGAGCTGTTTCATGAGATCCAGTTAGAGTAAGAAATATGCCACCTCGTACAACTTCGATTCCTTTTTTTTTAAATCAAAGCAAGCTCTTTGTTTTTGTTTCAAAAAGAGAGTTCAATATGGTGGGTTTTTTTAATCCAAACTAGGAATATATTGCCCCATCCTGGGCCTTTTATTTCTTGAAAATTCACCTTCCAAACCTGCCTCATTCGATTTTTCAGAGCAGCTCTTAATCTATAAAGCATGTTATCCCGGTTGTACCACTCATTACAATACAGAATCATGCCCTGTGTCTTTCCATAGCACTGAAACACCTGGCTGACCCAGTGCTCACGAACAAGGAAAAAATCTAAATCTTTTAATTTAGTTAAAATTGGTTTCAACTGCAGAAGTCTCTGCTGTGCCAACCATAGAAATATGGTTGAATTTCAGTAGTTAAGAGCTTACCTTCCACCATAGAAACTCCAGATATAAAATCTCGTCAACAAACTTCAGATTAACAAGAACTTCACTGCAAACCCATCTTGTACTTCAAGGGCTCAGAGAACTGAGGTGGATGCTATCAGGAGGTCACTGAAATTGTGAGCTCAATGCCTGTATAGTCAGGGCATTTGATGACAATGGCTGTTGAACTTCCACCAAGTAAGCTAAATTTTTGCTTTGGGAAAACAAAACATTTTAAATATCACAGATTTAGACAATCAAACTGAAGAAAGGCATGGGACATCCTATCAGAGCTGTTTCCTCTGTTGTCACTTTTAGCAGTTTTAGACTGTTTCTTAGCTGTGACTCTTGTGATGCCATTAACAGTAGTATAGCAGGAAAAGCCTTCCCATCTCTGGAGCGTATGTTCAGTGTCTACATGTTTGGATCTTCAGAAGAGCATCAGTTGCTTTAGCACTTGGGCTAAAGGTTGATTCTTTGAGCTGCTGTTGGGGAAATAACACACGTCTAAGTATGTGCAAGCAGTAGTTTGATGCATACTTGATAGCACCTTAGGAATGGAAGGATAAATGCTCTTTATTCCTGCCCTTTGTCTATATACTTAATATTAACATTGTGGGAGAAGGTTTTACAAGTGGAACAAATTGCTTAAAATGACACTGCCACTTCTGAGTAGTCTTTTGTGCCTTCATACTAACTTAATGAATTGTCTAACAATAGAATGCATTTTCAAAATCACTCAGAAGATTTTAACAATGTACAACCAGAAGGTCAAGAGTAAGAGAGAGCAGAGCAGATTCCAAAGCAATTTAGCGCCTTTTATGACTGCCAACTGTTTTCTGTCTATGCACTTTAAATCCAAGTCAAGTTGCAAATGAATTGATTCTGGTGATCTCACCTTAGTGTTATAAAACAGTATGTATCTTGCTGAATTGCTGCACATTTTGGCACAGTTATGGGAAATAGTTATGTCTAAGTGAAGAAGGGTGATGTTTGCTTAAGCAGTGAGGAAGTTGCCCAATGGCTGTAATTTTTTACTTTAACAGAATACACCAGCTTCCAAACTACCAGGATTCCTCTGTGTGATCATTTTTCAGGAACAGCTCATGTGAGAACCTGCGAACATCTGTTGATAACTTTTTAAAAATATGCTGGTTTTTTAGCCTTTTTTTTTTTTTTCCACTGGTCTGTTATACTCCAATTTCTTTTTCTAGTGTGGATGGTTGGGCAGAATACCACCTGTTGTTCCCAGTTCCATGAAAGGTTTTTGAGCTTCTTATTAGTTGTAACACTTTTCCTGTGACTATCGCTCCAACAGAGTAATCCGGCCAAAGGGATACAAAGGTCTCACCAGGAGGAAGACATGACAGAGCACCGAGTTCTAGCTAGGTATATATGAGCAATTATCTGTAGCTACTCACTATTTCAAAATAATTGGATCAACAGTGTGTTTTCTTTACGAATAGAGTAACTCTTACTGCTAGTTTTTGGCCACGCAGGTCTCATATGTCCAGAGCAAGCTAGAAGAGGAGGTGGTAGTTTATCTAGAATAACTATTCATATTATAGATTACTTCAAATGAATGCTTTACCCTTTACGTTTCTGGTTTGCTGGATCTTAAGAAATACAACTGAATATAAAAGCTTTTCAGCAATGAAATAGGATTCTACTACTTGGAGATACTGATTTCTGGGCCAAAACGTGTATGCTTCCATTGTCACATAGAAAGGTTCTGAACTCTCCCTCTGCGAATAGAGTTAAATTAAAATTTTAATAGCTTCAAGAAATTTCAGATTATGCGCTGAATGCTTTCAATTAACTGAGGGAGGAAGAACATTGAGTTATATTTAAAATGTGTTTTTTAACATATGGATTAGACAACATATCATAAGTACTTTGGAGACTGTATATCTGTTTAGAAAAAGAATAATTTATTCTCTTTGGATAAGAACTAAATGTATGTTTATTAAGATCATTGTCAGCTGTTTTACTGACATCATTAATAAGCATTAAAAATAGTAAACATTTATGAGTTTAGAGAAGAGTTTGCAATGCAGTGTATAACAACTATATGCTGTACTGTTCCTTTTGCCACTGCCTTATAGAGAGAATCTTTCATCTAAAAACAATGAATTCTTTTTTTTCCCCTTGTATATATACGATACTATTCATTTTAGAAAGACTTATTTGATTCCCTTTTTCCTTTGCCTTCATGTTAATATGTTATAGCAGGACATAATGCCACCTGTTTCACTTATATACAGTGAGAACCACAGACATGATTGATATGAATTACAAAATTTTTTCTTCCAAAAATCCCTATTTCTTGGAATCCCTTTCTACCTATATCTAGTGATATGTTAGAATAATGCATTTTTTTGCAATATTTGAAATTTATATTTCTATCCCTGTTTTTTAAAATCAACAGCAGTAAGAGTCAAAGATAATGCTTTTGATCAAAATTTCAATACTTGGTTTGATTCCTGCCATCTACATTACCCATTATGGTAATTGGGAATAGTATTAGTACTGGTTGGTCTCAGTGGTGTTTTGCCAGGGACTGGCATTATCCCAAAGACTTTAGTTCCAAGCTTCAGAGGGATTAAGAGTAAAACCTTGGTTTTGCAACGTAGCCATAGAATCTATGCCAAGGTGAGTCTAGCTGCAATGCTGGAGTGTACGATACTTCACATTGCCTTCTCTTTTATCTTAAAAGAGGAATTACCTGTTCCAAGATAAATTCGAACCAGAGAGCTGAGCCCACACAGAATACCACTGCTGATCTCAAACTCTGCAGTGATGACTTCTTGACAGGGATGTCTGATCTCTCCTTCGACTGTCAGCCTGGTGCCTGGAGCAGAGGAAGAGCACAGAGTGGGCAGCAACACACAAAAAATCCAAATACTTCAGGTGTGACCTCAGTGATATTGCCTGGATGTTCTTCTTGTGCTTTTGCAATCAATCTTTTTCCTGAAGAGTTAAGTTTTCATTAGCCAACTTTCTGCTTATGTTCCCAAATCTCTTTTCTGATGAATTCTTTGGCCAACAGTCTGTTTATTCACAGAATGCTTATGATACATTCATTGGTGTGTTATTTAATAAGTACATTTGAAAATTATGTTTTCTAGTTACAGCATGGGATGGCCATAATAAGGTAAAAATACGATAGAGGATCTCCATTTTTGGTCTGTAAGAGTTCTTATTCTGTAACTATCATGATTTACTTTTCCATACTGTAATATTTTAAGAATTGCATATAAGTTATTACTCTTATGAAGCTTTAAAAATCAAACGGAAAGCACTAATATTTATCCATAATATGTGTACATTACTTTAAAAAATATCAGTCTCTTCAGTACCAGTATGAGGTGGCAGGTTCAATGGTTTTGGAGGATTAGATAATAGATTGCTTGCGGGTTTGTTCATTCATGAGCTTAGTGGAAGCGGAGTTGAATAGACAAAGCACTGCACCAAGATTTCAGTGTAAATATTTTTTTCTGAGGAGTGGAGTCAACAGGACCATTTCCTGGCTGTCTCTCGTTCTGCCATTTGAATCAGAGCAGAGTAATGCAGAAAATGCTGATAACAGTACAGGTATCAGTACAGAGTATTCAAGTTGCTAGGCTTTTGTATTTTTTTACACAGAATAATTAAACAATGCGTGGCACAGAGGAGAATTAAGCCTGGTAACCTTAACAGCAAAATTAGTTTATGCTGCAGTAACTATTGTTAAGCAATGCAAAGACAAGAGAAACTGTCTGAGGAAGTATGACGAAGCAAAAGCTCCCATTGGCCTTCAAGAGCCTTTAGCAAATTGTTACAAGTATAAAGGTTTCAACGGGAAAAAATAGTTAAAATTTAACGGAACTTAAATTTGATAAATCGTGCTGTTAGGAAGCAGAGGCCTTAAAAGAACGTAACAGCAGCATTCTTAAGGAAAATGCAAAGAGGGTGTATCTGTCATCGTGTTCGTGATAACAGAGGTTATAGTACTAGCACTTGTACCTAGTACTGAGATTTCAGGTCACAAGCTTCTGATTTAGATAGCCATGTCGGGAACTTGGGGAAGGTCCAGTGAAGGCTGGAGGCCAATTTTGCAATCCCTATTTCGTCAGCTCGTCAGCCATGAGTTACATTTAGTTCTGAGCCTCATCCCTTCATTTGCTCGTTGTAGACCCGATGGCTCTGTTTGGAATTCTCATTTGACACCTGTTCAGTCTGCAGAAAGAAATGAACTTTAAGGTCTCTTCCAACCCAAGCCATTCTATGATTCTATGAAATTGCTCTTGGTGCCTTCTCTTCTGTCACTAATGTGTCCATGAAGCACAATTTCATCCCTTCTCTTTTCTCCAAGCTTTTTTTCGCTGCTGAAATCTGGGCAAAGAATCTGAGATAAAACCATGAATGCTGATGCACTTCTCCCCCTTGTCTGTATGAAGTTGTTAGAATCCTGTATGCACTGTTGAATATTGTCAACATATGACAAGTACCCACAGAGGCTTAGCTGGCTTTCAGCTAGAAAACGTGCATTAACCACAGGTCAGAGGATAAACATAGATATAGGAAAAACATTCAGAAGGAGAATCTGAAAATTAACATATACAAGCTCATCAATTTTTTATAAAGTACACATTAACTCTCCTGCTGCCGTCTTATAATATCTACTAATGAGTGACACAAGCCCCTGGGGTGGGTTCAAGTCCTAAGTGATTTTACAACATAATTTCTACACAGCAGTGCTACTGTGTGTGAGGGTTCTGCAGTGATGGACACTGTCCTAAATCTATAGATATACAGATATAGAGAAGTTACGGCAAGAAAAGGGAATATGAATCAGTGCTGGAACCCATTAACCCTTCAGAATATATATGCATGGCTCATCTTATTACTGCTCTTATGTTAGTGCTGCCTCATTTGAATGGGGCAAATAAAAGCTTAGGTAACAAGTTAGGAAAGAAATTTAACCCAATCCAACTTAAGTGTTGCTCCACTTAAGACCAAGGGAGCAACAAAGAGAT
Organism: Scolopax mira; assembly: GCA_004320125.1. Lineage (NCBI taxonomy): Eukaryota > Metazoa > Chordata > Aves > Charadriiformes > Scolopacidae > Scolopax > Scolopax mira. Next base: position 49,095 of record BJBW01002742.1, read on the forward strand.
CTATTTAGTACCAAACCCCAGTGTGAAAGTTGGTTGTATTTAAAATAACTGAATTATTTTTGTGCTTTTAAAATGTTCACCATTTCTCTGAGAATATGCATGGTTTATTCCTCAACAGAAGGTGAGTTAAAATATCATTTTAGCAGAATTTTTTTTTTGCTAAGGTACCATAAAAATCATGGCTATAAGTGTACAGTCTTTAAGTATTCTTTTTACGTATTTATTTTTATTTCAGCCATTAGTGTGTGTATTGGTCTTTTAGAAAAGTGACTTTCAAATCCGAAGTTCAAAAGATTCGTAGTGTGAGCAGATACAGGGTATATCATGAATCACGGAGAAAGCTGTGAGGGGAAGAGGGGAATCTCAAGGAGAGTTTTAAAAACCACTTGATGTTAAAAAGATATATTGTATTTTAGGTTAAGCCTTAGGAAGCTTAGGTTTTGAGTTGCTATCCAGAAGTTTTGTTTCCTTTTTATCCTGATGTTCGAGTGTGTATATAATGTTTTTCTGCACATAAAAAGCTGAGGTTACAGGTGGGTAAAATTAAACTTGCTGGGTTAAAGAATAAAGTTATACCTTGATCCAGCCCCTTAGGAAGATAAGAGAGGAATTGAAGCCTAAACACACGCTAGGTCACTGCAGCTCTTCCCTGTATATTGTTTATTACACTCAGTGTAGATTGATACTTCAGCAGATGGAAATCCAGAAGCCTGTGCTGTTGGCTGTACTGTAGGACCCATGTGTATTGCTTCTCTCTGAAGCAGTTTTTTTCCTCTAATTGACCATGTTAGTAGATCTCCTCCTTCTCTTAGAACAGAAAAAGCCAGAAAGCCCTAACTGAAGAAAGGCTGATTTCCCTCTTACAACAACTCACATAGATTACCCTTTCTCTGAAAAAATATGGTTTGTTTTTTTTTTTTTGATATACAGTAATGCTATCTAGAATTAACAAGCATTGAAAAATTTAAAATCAGCTGCAAAGTTGATTCCAAGCTATCGTTATTTAGGTATTTTTCAGCCTTTTCAAAAGCTAAGACAAAGAGCAATCAGCTTCATCTTCTTTTTCAGAATTGCGTTGCCCCTAATGATTTCCCTTCATTATTGGGGAAATATCATGATCTTGAAGCGGAGTGCAAGTGCTGAAGCTCAAAAAAGTAGCAGTTCCATATATTGTCTGCGTGTCTCTCAGGAATATCATAAAGAGAAGTTTCAGCAATATTGAAAAGAGTAAACATAAATTTTAAAAAATAGGAAAGAAATCCAGTGACCCTTAAAGAACTAAAGGTAGAAATACAGTAATAAAGACACTAGAGACTTGAACTCAAAAGATCTGTTATTCTCCTGCCTCTTCTAATGTTTTCCTCTGAGTTGTAGGCAAATCTCTTTGTCCATATTTCCATTAACCTTCAAAAAAACAGCAATACTGATTACTGCTTTGTTTTTGTTGTTTACTTAAACGTGCTCACTGGAGGCACTGCAAAAAAATTAGCAATTTTTTCCATATTTTCCTGGCTTATTATTCCTACGCTAGCTTTTCTTTTCTTTCCAACGGTAGAAGCCAAATATAGCTCCCACAGATCTACGAGCTGCAGGAAAAGAAGTTTGGCTCCCTCCTTCCAGGAGGCCAGTTTGACAACAGTTTTAATCACTTTATAACCCATAGTGTGCCATTAGTTGGGGAATGGAACATAGATCTGAATTAAATAAAATGCCACTCGTAGTCAGGAGTCCTTTGGAGCTGTTACCATTACAATAAGTTATTTTTATTACTGCATGAAAGTATTGATTTATGAGCACATAATAAATCCAAAGAATAGGCACATTTATAACATGGAATAAAGAAGTATGAGGAAAAAGAGAAATATAAATTCCTTCACATTGTGTTTTTTAGAATGCGCAATGTTTTTAATGGATAAAAGAAAAAATATATCATAAAAGTGCAATGATAGGTGAAGTAGAAAGCAGTAAGACCATAGCATCACATAAAAACCCCTGGAAAACAATAGAATTTAAGTTCTTAACTGCCAGTTCACATTTAAAACCAGGCCAAGGATCCTTTGTCTTTCATGCAGTTTCAGAGGAGTTGCCTGAATGTGTGGTTCCACTCTCAGACCTCAGTACAGAGTTGACAGATTTTCATCCAATCACCCAGCAGACTGCCACACAATTAATCAGTATTAACCCTATTCTCCTAACAGTGTCCTGAATGGATCTTTGATTTTATGGCCCATGGAAGTTATGAAGAGCATATATCCCTTACCGACCAGATGCCAACAAACAATCTGCACGTGGATTGTTTTTTACCTGTATGTAGCAAGCCTTTATTAATGAGGCATTCACTACTGCTCCCATTTTACAGATCAGAATGGTGAATCTCGGAACATGGAAGTTATTAAAAAGACCTGGTGGCAGGACACAGCTGTTCTGTATGGTTACGTGTTAGTAGAGCATGCTACTTGATTTCCACCAGATTTTTCAGTGATAATGATAGTATAAAAGGCTGACCTAGCATGTACAGTAGATAATTTATCGCTTCAAGGTGGAAATATAGATTTTTCTATCCCATTGTTCTTCAACTGTTCTCACTTTCGTACAGACACACACATAGCTAAAGTCTTACTTGTGGATTGTTCCATTTTTGGATGGAAAATAGGTACGTTTCCAAATACTCTTGCATTGTTAACAATTCAGAAATGAAAAAAAACCACTGACACTGTACTGTGTACTCATGACACTAAAATGAAAGGTTTGAAAGTTTTTTTATTATAAAAAAAAATTAAAGTAAGTTGTTTAGGCATCCTGAAAAAAAGTAAGTTTGATTAAATCAAACCATTTAAAAATATTTCAATTTTAAGAAAAATTTTAAAGAACTTTTGAAAGAAAATTAAGTTCCAGGCAATACTTCTAATGTTCTGAGAACACAAACATGAGTTTTTCAAGTTTTCCAGATCTAAGGGAGCAAAAAATAATTAAGTACTTTGGGAAGTTCTTCACTGGTGACATTCACTCGTTTTAGAAGAAATAATTTGGTTTTCACTGCAGTATTTTGACAAATACTGCAAGGTCTTAAGTGCTGCATAAGCCTTTGAAGGTTTTAGTGGGGCTTAAGTAGTGCCACAGTCCTGATTCTGGCACACAGCCAGGGATGGATTTCTCTTGTGATGGCACCTCCAAAGCTTTCCTGGAGTTTTAGGTATTTTGGGAAGGAACTTTTCTACTGTGTGGACTACCTCTGTTCCAGGTGCCAGCCCCAGCAGCACAAACACTGCTGTTGCTTCTCCTCTTACTAATTCCCTCATTAGCTGCAATTTGCCATGTAAATTAGCGGTTCCGCTCAGGGGTCTTGAAAGTTAAAAGATTATGGGAGAAAAGCTTTGCAACTAAAAAAACTGTAAACATGGAAACTCTTTGAATATTGGGCATCTGTAAAGCAATAAACAGGAATAAGTTTTATGCTTCACAGAAGGTACATGATATCTTGTTCTTTATAAATATTATTATGGATATTTATCTTAATATTTCTGAAGATTCGGCTCTATTCTTTGACAGACTTTTCAGGAATGGGCAATGAACAAAGCTGAGGTTTTTTTCTGCTTCCTAGAGAGTTTAACAACAATGAAAAGGAAATATAATGGGTTTGAATGTTTCTTACAATTCTATTTTTATTTCCTTATATTGAATAATGTTTTGTTTACTTATTTTTTCATGTGGAGACTGAGTGACCTAATGATTATTTAGCTAATAATAGGCACATTAGAGAAAATCAGTTGTTCTGAGAGCTACCAGAATTTGAGCTTACTGAAAAACTGCTGACTGGTACATCTTCAGGATTTTTCTCAGCAATATAGAACCACAGAATGGTTTGGGTTGGAAGGGACCTTGAAGACCATCTAGTTCTAACACCCTGCAAGAGCACCTCCCACCAGTCCAGGTTGCTCAAAGACCTAGCCAGGGATGGGGCATCCACAGCTGCTCTGGGCAACCTAGACCAGTGTCTCACCACCCTCACAGAAAAGAATTTTTTCCTAATATTTAATCTGGATCTACCCTACCCCAGAGCTATAGGGGAGGGGGAGAGAGAGCAGTGCTGCTCCATCTCAATTTCTCTCACTGTGCAATAAGCAGAAGCTGTAGCATCTCGGACAAATACAGGTAATTTTGGGAGGCTTCCATGTGTCTGGGAGCTGAGACCCATGGTAGGGAATTGGGAGAGCACAGGGAAGGAAATGGAGCTGAATTTTGCACCGTGCAATTGTTACAAGAGCACAAGTACTCCCTTAATGTAGTAATCTCTAGTTCAAGTAAGAGTCAAACCTTTCTTTCCACTTGGTTAACTAACAAAAGGGGGAAGATACAGGTATAAAAGCAGCAATTAATAGTATAAGTTTGACTTCTGTGTGGATTTATGTGGTTTGTTATCAGTGTACCTCTTTTTTGCCTATTGATCAACATCCACTGGGATCAAGATACCTTCCTGAAAACCTGCTCTAGTTTCTTCTCTATCTGAAAAATAAAGACATAGCTGTGCTGCTGTGAGTATCTCTATATAAGGAACTTTTCTCTGCGTTGCACTGTGTTACCCTGTATATCCTGGAAATCAAAAACTCAATGAAGTGTGTTAAGAATGGGATAGTCCCCCACTGCTTTAAGGCACCTCAGATATAGACTTCCTGAACTCTTCTTTCTTCCCTGTTAAAATCTTTCAGACAGACTTCTAAGGCCAACTGAGGCACAATTTTGTATTTAGTTCTTTTTCTGGCACATTTTATGGTTTTATCACTGGGGAATTTTGACTGCCAGTAAAATACTACTTGTGGCCACTTTACTTCTCCTCACTCTCACCCCCTTCACATTTCTGCAATTCTCACAAAGTGTCTTGAGCTTCCCTTAATCTATTCTCTCATTTCTGAACTCTGTTTTGATCTTCCCCCGGTTCCCTTGTGCCATTCCCATTCTGTCAGCTCCCTTAGAGAATGTTTTACTCTTTTGCTCTCATGCTCTCCCTCCTCCTCGCCTTTTCCTTCTCTCGCACGTGAAGCGTACCTGGTCGTCTACGTGCCTTTTTTCCCCCAATAAAACACCATCAAGAGTAAGATTGTTCAGCTTTTATAATTTCCAGCAGCGATATTTGCATCCTTGACATTAATTCATTGGCTTGTACTTTGAAGGTTACAAATATAGGATTTGATTCTGCTTTCATTTACACCAATTTTAATATAACTCCCTTTGATTCAGTGAACTTATTCTTAATTACAGCAGTATAATTGAGAGGTTAATTGAACCAGGAGGTCAAAAATTCGGATCTATCATCCCTCCAGTCCTTTATAATAAAGATGGAATATTCCCAGAGAGAAGTTAAATAGAAGAAATGTTACAGTGTGGGAATAGATTTTTCTAAATATCTTTTTCTAAAAATCATTTGCAAGGTGGTTTGCTATTTATACATTTTTTTTAGTTCTTAGTTTTCTGTTAACATAAAAAACATAAATAATTTTTCATTCTATCATCAGTGCCAATCATGACAAAAGTGCAGACAACAAAGTCTCTATACCTTACTAGAATCAACAGAGACTTCAGCTCTTGTAATTTACAGAAAAATACTATAGTTTGTACAATTTATAATATAAAATTGTTTACTCAAGATAAACATTGCTTCAAAATTGTGTAATAGACCTAATAGACTCTTATCTGAATGACTGCTTGATAGAAAAAAGGATGAAAGGGATGATTCATAAAAATACTTGATAAATAGTAAATACATATACAGCTATTAAATGAAAAATACCCTAGTAGATATGCTACTGAAATGCAAGCAAAGGGAGTCTGAGAAACAAAAGGGAGTAGGGCCTGAAAATGGACTAGAAAAGAGACAAAGGGAGGGACGTGTTTTTTGCAGTTAGGAAAGAAGATAAAAGCAAGTGCTCCTTATGAGTGCATTGCCACGTGCAAGATTGTGTAGAGCTATCACTAGATCATTATAATAAACATAACTAATCACTAAATAAAAGTCAGGATCTGAATTTTTCAGTTCTCATTTTTGTCACCTTTCTACTTCTCCTTTAGCTCATAAAAATGGTTGAAAATGTGTTTGTGTGTTTTAGGTACCCCATTCTAGTTCTTTAAATCTAACTTTCCCATTATCTAACTTTATATATGTCTGAGCAACACAACATTTTTCCAGCTTTTGTCTCATTTCTGGCCTTACCCAGTACTGTATTTTCTCTTGTTTGGTCTTACCTAGTTTTACCGTGTTCTACAGTGTCATCTCAAATTCAGAAAAAATCATCGGCTTCCAGGTGCAGTTTGAAAAAAAATAAGATGAATGCATATGTTACAATCACATGCTTCAACTATATTGCATATTATTTCCAAATAATAATCTGTGTTTTAAGGAAAATCCGAGATCCAGTTAGGTTCTCTGCTAGTGCTAAAGAGAACTGTGAGACCAAACACTTCAAATAAAGACCAATCTGAGGATAGAATCGACCTTTAATTTGAGTGTATGCTTTCTCATCTTCTAAACACCTCAAAGTCAGCTTTAAAAAAATAGCAAATGTTTTTTCTGACTTCTTAAAATTATGCACAGGTGACTCTGCATGCACTGAGAAAATCCATTCAGAATACTTAACAATTTACAGATTTAAAGGTACTTGGTATATATACTATGTCAGTTTTCTCACTGTGTTCCCCATGTGCTGTAAAATGTCACTTTGGGAGATGTAAAGCAACGTGTATATATGCTACTTCATATGCCTAAGATTTAACAAACCATAAATAGTGTGAAAAAAGAGGAAAACCAAGAGTCTCTTCTTGTGCACTTTAACACTAGTTATTCTTTGGCCTTTCAGATAAATTTTGTTTTAGTTATAGTGGAAGATGGGTGTTCAATTCAACAATTTGTTCCTTCATGTTTGTTCCTCATTATGTTATTTCAATCATTGTCGTGTTGTGTTGTTCCTCGGGTGGCTAAAAATTGCGTTCTCTTAAAAAAGGGCTTGTTTTCTTACTTATTGTAAAAAGGAAAGATAGTGAAGTAAGGAAAAGAGGGGAGGCTTGATAATAAGCAGCCTGCTGCATTTCTGGCAAATTTGATTTATTTTGTTTTGAGAAATCAGACGTCACTCAAATAAAACTTCTGCTCGAATAATGCAAAAACATTTGAAGCAAATTGAAAGGTGTTATTAAATGCCTGTTTCTTATGTGTTGCAAAAGCACAGTCTTATCCTCCATTAATGCTAATATGATGACAAGAACCATAACTAATGCAGTTCAGAAATAGGAAATCTATAGGATGTCTGTAAAGTCCCTTCAGATAAAAATGTACTTGGATATGGACAAATAAGCAAAACTGCCTGGTGTCCTGGATAAGTTGTGGAAGAACAACTTTGAATGCAAATAGAACTTTTGAAAAATTAACAACTCATACATAAAGAAAAAAAAATACCGAAAATCAGCAATACCCCTAATAATACCCTAAAACTGGAATATTCCTAGAACCGTATTTTTTACAGTATCAAGTCTTCTGACTTCATGCAAATCTTAGAGCCCACTCTACTCTAGAGCTATTGCAGCTCTCAAGCACATATTCTGTTGAGATATATCTATAAGGCAGTCAACCATAGATCGTGAAAAATGTAGAATACTCGGCATTATCTACAAAGTATTATTTTCAAGTTATCTATTCCTGGTATTGCAATAAGCTTTAAAATATTTTTATTTTTAATTGTAAAAAATTTTATTTTCACCTAGTTTTCAGATTAAAATTTCACAACCTTTAGATAGTTTTGCCTTTCAAATGTTCCAAAGTTTCCGGTTTATTGGGGTTTGTCGGCTTTTTTCTTTTTTGCCTAAAAATTAACTTTGAGAATTCCACCTAATTTCGCAACAAGGATCAAATTACGAAGACAGTAACTTCCCCTTCAGGACTGCAAAAATCTGGTTACAAGGTGTCTAACTTGGTTCACATGATTCAGAGATAGAAAAGTGGTGATGGACAAGTAGCAGCTGTATTTGACTCTGCTGCATCTTTGGAACTAACACACAGAAATCTCAGTCCATGGTTACTTAAAACCTTCCACTCAGAAGTATGTTTAGGGGCATCACCTTAATTGTAATAGCTCATTCTGTTAAATATACATTGCACAGTTCTGACAATGGGCTAGAATTTCCAAGAGCCTACCCCATTCAATAATTTATTTTGTATATAATGCAGCTACTAATGTAAATAGGCATGAAAAAAGACAGAAAAGCATAATAAATGTATCCATCCCATTAGTGCGACTGGGGCAATTACTAATTCACAAATATTGAAACTAGCACTGATTGAGATAAATTAATTTCACATAATTTAATAATGCAAATCACACCACCAGCGAAGATCTACAACCGTTGGCAGTAGAGCAATATGAATTTTAGTACAGAAATGGAAAGTTGATAACATTTTTCTTTGCATTACATAAAATTATGTTGTTAAATACTTCTTTAGTTTATCTTTATTATTTTACATTTCTTCTGCTGTTTGATCTGTTGTTAAATCTTTGGTCTAAGTTCTTCCAGCAGACAGCCCTATTCAGTTAAATCATGAGTGGTTTTGTAGTTGAATGCCAAAGTGATCCCAGGGTTTTATTTTACTCATTCTGTATTCCCAAGTGGCATAATGTTAATGTGAATTGGTGTCATTTAGCCATTCATCAGCGTCTCTAAATTCAGTTAAATTCTTGTTAAATAGAGAGTTTGCTTCATATTGCAAAATAGGGCAGTAGCTGTTTCTTTTACAAATATTTAGTAAATTCTGATACATTTAGAACATGAGACAGAAATTGGTTTTATAGTTCATCCACACATGGCTAATGAACAAATTTTGAGAAGGCAAAAATCAGTGTCTTTATAACCTGTACTTCTTAGCTGATAAAATGCCTTATTTTGAACAAAGTGTAAATGACCCTGTAAGTCCAAACTTCTACCAAGAACCTTCATTAAAGTACATAAATTACTACAACTGTCAGATATGGCATTAAGTATTCAATAAAAGCAGACTTAACACAATTAATAGCAATTAAAATTATACTTTTATGATGTCAGCCACCAGCACTGTAAAGACATAATTGCCTGTGAGGACTTTTGTACCATATTTATACTCTAAAACTGTCCAATTTATATGAAAAATGCCAAAAACATATCCCAAATGGGTACCATTATCTTCTTGGATTTTTAAAAGTGATCTGTCTTTATCCAGCCTGAGCACATTAAGCTAATTTACTTTAATTAGTTTTTTCCTCATTGTCTTAATAGGCATGTTGATAAGGTTTTATTGGGTGGGGGGCTGGTGCTTTTTTCCTGATTATATTGAACTTTACTATGTAAGGATCTTTCAAGAAACTACTGTCTGGAATCCTGCACCTGGATTTTCTTTCTCTTATGTCCACTTGTCAGTTACAAGCTTATTGATTGATAGGATCTTTAGTAATTTTTAGAGATTTAAAGAAACTGTGCTTTGGTTAATTGCAATTAAATAAGAAAGGATTACATTTTTCTCTGTGCTGTAAAAAGGAAGTTTGCTCTGGACGTAATAAATTCATGAAGTAATTCTTAGAACAGTAACTTATATCTCTAATGCCCACACAATAGAATATACCTGAAAAAGCGCCATAGTTTTCAATCTGTATTAAAAACAAGATGTAATGATGAGATCAACAGGTTGGTGTCTGACTTTAAGATCTAGGCTCAGGCTTTAACTTGAATACCTTAAGTGCTCACCCCTCCCGATGTAATTGGGAGCCCTGTGTAATTGATAGCAAGGGGTAAAGCCCTAATCTAGGTCTTTGAAATTGCATTTGGAGACATATAAATCACTCTATTGACTGTGTAATTGAGTTTCTGGTCTTTCATCATTGAACTACTTGAAGTCTAGGTGTGTGAAGTTTAACAGAAAACCTTCCTCTCTATATTGTCTTCTGAAATATCCTCTCTCGATCAAATATAGCTTGCAAAGATATGTCCAATGTTTTGACGGCATTTCTACACGTCTGTTTTTGAATTGTCTTAATGTCTACATTCTGCAATTTTTCCTTATACAGAATATGAAATGTCCAACCATTAGCACGGTTTTATGAGATTAGCCTGTGATTTGCTCCTTTCCACATATGTTTGACGTTCAGTATGCAGGTTTTGCGATACATTAAAGGCAAATTGTTATCTAATTTATGTTACTGGATGGATAGTTCAATTTTAAACCAGCATCACTGCACAGTCTGAAAATCAATAACCCATAAAGATGCAGAATGGTCAGAATAGGAATACATACAAATTTGAGAGTTTATATTTTTCAAAACTTAGAAATTCAAAAGCCATAAAGATACAAAGAGTTTTCAAAGCCTTTAGGATTCTGTAGAAATATGAACTTCTTTTTTGATAGAAATTCCTCATAAAAGCACAGAATGTAATGATGAATAAATATTAGCTTAAACGCTGCAGAATCAACCCCTGATTCAGCTGATTCATTTAAGATTAAAAACTTCATGTTTGTACACCATTAAGATAAATTGAATTCCCCATTCTTAAGCATTTTCATGAACTTGAAGAATGCCAGACTGATATCCTGATGCATAACTGTTAGAGAACTTTAAAAAACAGATAACAAGTATATAAATAAACAGATAACAAGTTATATGTAAACTATGAAATTATTTTACACTCAGAGAAATGAAATTATGTTCAAAGTGATTAGAAAGAATTCTTGGTAACTAAAGTACTTGTATGAAGAAAATGTAAAAGACTTAACAGCTTTCGTTATTAATATCATTAATATCATAGTAGCTTATTGGTGACTTCATATTACATCACGTTCACTCAATTATTCATAATTCATCCAGAATATTTTCTTTCATCATGTGTATACCTTCTGCTAGAGGAAAGAAATTGACTAGCTATAGGTTTCCAAACTACTCAATTACAAGCCTACCCCACAGGTGATTTTTCAGGCTGTGCTGACCCAGCTTGAACTTTCCTAGGCAAATTTTTCCTTTTCTTGGAGAAAAAAATTACTTATGTTAAGACGATCCGTCAGACTGTCGACTGACATAACAAACGTAAGTGTTGAATCAGAAATACATTTTTTTACTGCTATGTTAGTAACAAAAAATCAACAGAACTTTAACTGGTAGTTTTCACAGCTGAAGTCCTTTCTTCTAACTTAATTTGAAGGTGAAACATTAAATTGAAGGTGAAACGAGCCTGTAAACAAAATTAGAATAAGTCAGGATAAAATGATCCTATGTATTGTGCTCATGTACGTGTGTTTGTGTGTGTGTAAATATGTTTTCATTGCACTAGTAAAATTCTCAGTTTAGCCTCTATAATAAGTAAACTTTTGAAAATCAAGCCATAGGATAATTTTCAATATGACTATTCTTTGGTAACAGGGGGTTAGAAGAAAAAAATCAAAGACTAGAAAAAAAACCCAACACCAACCCTTAAGCATCAGAGTAACACAATTCTCCCTGAAAAATTCAGTTTATATCTGAGATAGATTCGGGGTATTATGTACAGTTCAAATATACAGTACAGAACAAACGTACAGTTCTTTCCTGCACAACGTAAGATAAAGGCCTGAATTTGTCTATTCTTATTGTAAATGACAACAAGCCAGAGAAGCAAAGTAGATGTTTAAAAATTACGTCAAATGTTTAGAAATTTATTAAATGTTTGCTTTTAAGCCACCTTTTAAAGGAGAGCTTTCTTGTAGGAAGACTCAATGTTATTTGTAACAAACTTCCTTGAAAATTAAATGTATGACAGCCCTGAGATCTAGAAACTTATAGCTTGTTCTTTCTTTGTGCTAACATCCCAGGCTTAATCATTTTCTGATCCAAAAACTAAACCCAGACACAAAACTGTTGGAGGAAGGAGTTGCACTTCCACCAGTAAATGTCGGTGTTTTTCAGTTCCGACTTTTGACGTGCTGAGTTTGGTATTTGATTTTGCTATAATATCTCTCTAAATCCATCATCAGTAGAAGTTCCATAGGTAAGAGTGGAAAAAAAGTGTGTACAGCCAATTTCATGAAGTAAATCAAATCAGACTACTAGGGAGTAGTAGTCCCTCATAGAAGTTCTCACAAAAAGTTTTGTCTATAATTTGTATGTGACTTATAAAATCGGTACACAATTTACATATTGCCTGCTTCTCAGTGATGGGATTTGGATTTCATTTAGAATTCTTCTGCATCTAGTATTTGTCTAGTAAAATCACTTGCCATAATGGAATTGACAATTGGAAGCAATGATATTGGAAAATAAATTAGCTTATGAAAAGCACTCCAAGGGAAATGTTGTAAGGAGCCATAAGTATTCCAGATGGTAAATTATTTTCTATATAACATTCAGATCTATCTCTGAAAGATCAGATTTTTTTTTTATACATGGATAAGATCTTCCTTTCCTTTAGCTTTTTTAGTATTGTATAATATTTTCTTTTAGTGATGGAAAGATATCAAGAACTTATTTTCTGTGGCTTATGGTACTGATGTTAATAAAGAGAGGTTTCAGAAAGATCAGTGTAACTCTGGAAATGAGGAAGAAGTCACCAGTGAGAATAAAATCACTGTATACTTAAAAATGAGTTGAATATTTCTCTATGTTTGACCACACACACACATTTTTCCTATAGTAGTGACTGAAGTCTGGTAGCACCTAACGAATATTTCTCAAATGAGTATGCTGATTATATGAGCAAAGAGGTACTGGGACATTAATGACATCAAAGATGATTATTTTGCACTTTAATTCAGTATAAAGCAGGGATCTGAAAGCTTAAGTCTCAAAGATTGATAATTTATTAGTCCTCTTTACTCTTTTATTAGCTTTTACAGTGTTATATCAGTGTGTACGGTCATCTTGAAATCAACTAACACAACAAATTTCCAAGTATTTAGCTTCCAGTTCCTAACAGAAATACTTTTTATATATAACCTTCATTACCTATTGTTAAATTTCATACTACTTCTACTACACCAGTCCTCAAGGTCATCCATTGTTTCCTTTAAGATAGAACATCCTCTTCTGTATTGGAGCACCTCTGCTTACGTTGTGTTATCAATAAATTTCCTCAGCCTGCTCCTACTATTTTTCCTGCCAAGACCACTAATGAAAATATTAAATCACATAACTGAAAAATCAGGCTCTGAGAAACTCTCTTCTATGCCTGGCTTTCACCACCTCCAGCAGGTATCTCCCCTTCAGACAATTCCTTACCTATCTAACCTCTATTATCTCAAGCTCAGTTAATGTGGCGTTCCATCTGTTCACTAATGGTGACGGATGAGAGCTACTGAACTTCCTACATCCAGAAAAAAACCAAATATTTTATTAAAGAGAGGAACCAGGTTAGTCTGGAACAGTTTACTTTTGATGCATAAGATAAAACCTTACAGAGTTGAAGTAATAGGAGATACCTAAAGAAAGAGGACAAGAAAAGAAGTATTTGGGGGCAATTCTGCCCCGTGTACAACCTCCCAACACTGAGCAGTCAGTGGCTTGAAGTCTTGTTATGTCAGAGGTCAGATTCAGGTTTTTATGTTTGAAAGGTATCGATGAATCCACTAGACTTTTTGAATTATTGATGCTTTGAGGCTGCAACCTCTTGTGATGGTGACTTGCCCAATTTAATTATGTTTTTTATTAAGGAAACTTTTGTTTGTTAGAACTTTTCTCATGACAGTTGAATTGAAATATCCCTATTCGAATGTCAGTAATGTCTCTATGTCATTATATAGGTCTCTGTCATATCCTTCTTTGATTATCTCCTTTTCAAGCTGAAGAACTCTGTTCTCTTCCAGTGTCTTCCAGCATGGAATGACCAACAAATCACTCCATATTCTTCCTGCTTTTTCTGCCTCTTTCCTAGGTCTGAGGCATATTCTTGAGATGCAGTGATCAGAAAGTGTTCAACATGAATATCCAGTGCGTGGATCTATAGCATTAAAAAAAAAATTTCTGCTGTGCTTTTTATCCTAATAATTTATAATGTTCTAATGCTGCTCTTTTGACTGTTTTTTGAGAACCAGTCACAATGGCTCCCAGGTTTTCTTTCTAAGCAGAATTTAGAATTCACCATTTTGAATGTATAGAAATGGGGTATTTATTCCTACACAGACTGTGTTGTATTTATTGACGTCAAGTTTCAGTCATTCCGCTTCTGTGTACCACTCACAGCTGTTATTTCAAACTAACAGCTCTCCCTGATGAAGAAGCTCATCAGAGGTTACTCATTCCTGGAGAAATCCCCAAGATTTTTTTTAATACAGGAGGTCACAATACAGTAGCAATGCACGTCTTAAAGTACCCTTAATTAGCAATATTGAGTCGAGGCAGAGCAAATTACAGTGGTGTAAAATTGCAACCCTGACACTGCAATGCTATGCAATTGCCATGGAATAAGTAATCTTTATTTGCTTGCTCTTTATGAGAGGGGGAGAAAGAGAGTATCTTTAAAAATCATCATGATAAGGAAGGACAAATAGACTTGGAGCCCAGATATTTACATATAATTTTTCCATATTACTATGTGGCTGAATGAAAACTTGCACACAAAATAAACACCAGAGAGTATTAAAACTAAATTGTCTTCATTTCTAGCCTTCAATTCCTATTCACTTCATGCTCAGAGTCACCTACTTCTTAAATCTCAGTTTTCAGACTGCAAATGCTGTGGAGTACACATTTTTTGTTGGTTTTAAATTTGGTGAAGTTGTGACATTTTCAGGGTATCTCAGCTAGTCCTGCATATTTTTATATATATGGTATCTAACCAAGTAATTAAGATTATTAGAAATAATATCGATGGAAACTCAAAATGATAATGTATATAAAGCTATCCTGTCTTTCACCTTGAAAAACAAAATTAAATGTCATGCCATTTATGCCGCAGCACAACAGTTCTGTTGCCTTTGAAGATATCATAAACCTAAATGCCCCTAAAAGAATCACATAAAAATCAAGCTTTATGTCTTCTAACCTTCCACACTATTTTTAATGAGACTGAAAGATAAAGAAGGGAAAATCTACAAGCTTAAATTATCTACCTTTAGTTATAAGAATCTGGATCTTATTTGCAGGAAGAGGAATATACGGTATAAGATCTTTTGATGGGACTTCGCTGTATCCACTGTAAAATAGCTCAGTGAAAGAGTTCACTTTGATTCAGTGCAGAGATTGCCTCATTGACTGTAATTGTTTTCTTTGCAATATATGTTCTGTTTAGCTTAGTGCCTGTATTAGGTTTCATACACTGTGATGTGGACATAACAATAAGAGGCCTTATCTAAAAATCCTTTGAAACATCATTAATGTTTTCCCACATTCCAGCTGAACTTGTTGATTCTTGCCTGTATTAGTTGAGCCTATATTGAAAAAAAAAAGTTAATCAGATTTTTCTTTCTTTTACAGGAAATATATGAATTTCTTAAACAACTTCAGACCAATAAAAAGACATAAATTAGATATAGTCTATGAGCAAACTTTTTCAGAATAGACATAAGTTTTCCACTGAGACAAACACTACATTTTGGTCTTCTTTTCTATTGTTATTTTACTCATAATAATGTGTAGATCTCCAGGGTAAAAAGAAAAATATATGTTTACCATTAGGGGAATAGAAATTCTGCCAGTAGAAATCATAATTCAAAAGCAGGAGCATCAGTAGTTTGGGGTAAATAATAAAAGCTGGTCTTTGGTGCTCCTGTCACTGCAAAACACAGGAGGAAGGTGAAGGCTCCAGTCTACCTAAGGTGGCATTTATTGTTGATTTTTGCGAGTGGTGTTGTTCTCTTCTGATGAATCACACATGTGCTGTCAGTTTCCTCAATTATCATAGATCATCTACGTGATTTGCCACTTGCAAGCTAATATATGGTGATAGTTGAGGCAATATGTTCTGGCTATAATTGGTTGCCCGCTATTGATATGGGTAATGGATTTCTCCTGTGAAATACAAACAGTAACTAGATGCACAGCATGCAGGTGAGTTAAGTACCCGTGCTACCCAGGAATCAGCAGGTATTCTTCATGACTTAGTCTCCAGGCACATTTTTTTCTGGAAGCTCAGCATATCTCTAATTGCAATTATATTTTGTGTCCATCTCATCTCAGATCTTGGAAAAGGGGTTTCTGTGTATAAATATTTAAGTATGGAAGCAAAAGGCAGTGCCAAGCACTTTTCTGCAGGCTTGGAGAAATATAACTGGTGTAGATCTCCTCACAGAATTCCCATTTTTATTAGTAGAGTTGGTCTCAAGGATAATTCACATGCCAAAGAGGAAAATCAAATCTTTAACCTAGAAACTGGGAGTTATGTTTTGACGTGGCAAGGCTTCATATTATACGTTTAGTTCATTGTAATCAATAGCATTAATAAATCAGTGGATTGACTTGAATTCTGAAAGGATTGTAGCTCTCACACAATAAATTGATTTTTGTGTTCTCCATGTGAACACAGAAACACTGTAGTTAAGTGCACAGTTGGTGTAATATTGACTTTTTTTTCCTGATATTTAGTCACTGTGTGTTCAAGGTTGACAAGGGCAATTATATCCCACCGGTGTCTATCAGTAGCCACATTTGTCTAGGGCACTGGTTTTCCCCAAAACACTTCTCAGATGTTAAAGCCTACCTTCTTTTCAAAACTTCCAAAAATAAGCTGGAGACAAAATTTACATCCTCTCAAAGTGCTACTAAAGAGTTTGATCAAAAAAAAAAAAAAATATATATATATATGCCTGAGGCAAATGTTTGTGGATCAGCGTAAGCTTTTTAAATATTTCACTTGATTTCTTTCAGTAAATCCAGTTATAGGTGTTGAAGAGCAAACCGTCAAAACCTTTAAAGGCTTAGCCCCTCTTTTCTCATCCTTACTGTTTTACACCTTTCTAAAAAGACTTCAAAAGTAAAAAGAAGTGCAAAGAACATTGCATCCGAAACCACACACAGGTTTAGCCTCGGGTGATTATCTTTAGTTTTAGTGAACAAGGTCTCGTTTGACTTTGCATATTTCAAAACTAACTTAGACTTGGATATTACTTTTGTGACATCCATTGCAAGCAATCTCTGAAAAGAATAAATTACATTCCATTCAATCCATTATTATTTATTTGAGGCTTTTATGTTACCTCTGAAATATATGAGACACAGCAGTTTTCACAGAATTTTCTGCTCTAATTACAACTTACCTTATGCTAACCTGATCACCTACCTGACAGTGATTATATTTCTGCAGAACTTGCAGACTTGATGAAAATACACAACACAATACACATTAAATTATTTGAATGAAATTTGCAGTTCATTACAATTTATCAGTACAAGCGCACTAGATACATAGACAATACATGGATAAAACATAATGAGACACCTGGGGATTTTGGAGGGGAGGGGAAGGGGAGAGTTTGTCATTTTAGAATACCATTTAAGAGTTAATTAACTACAGTGTGTTCAAATGTCTGGTTTAAACATGGGAACTGCTGAAATCTATGCATCATCTTCAGTGATGTTGGCAGCTGGAGTGAGTGAGGAAAATACCACTTGAAATGTGTGATGGGGCTGGGACTGGAGTTGTAAAGGCCTTGGTGTTGCACAACATTCATTTTCAACTTCATGTTGGTTCTCGCTAGAAGTACAACCTTTGATGGGCCAGAATGAATATCAAAAGCGATTAAAATAGTAATTATTTGATTAATCAGTGAAGAAATAGAGTTCCTTTAAAATCCAGATTCCATTTAATTAACAATAATTTGAGATTTTAGGCTGTGTGGATTTGAATTCTAACCTTCTCTGATAACTGGCTTTCAAATATGTTAGGTTTCTCTCAGAACTGCCAAAGTTTATCCTGCTCAGCATATAGTGGCAATCTATGGTAAAAAGCTCCTTGTCACATCGTTCCATGCACATCAGCTGTTCTTGGCTTCATGTGAACGTTCATCATGATCTCAATTCTATCAGAATCAGGGGAGAAGCAGAAAGGTGGTCTGTAAATACAATGTTGATGATGCAACTTAATCTAAAGTAAATGTAAAGATGTAATCTTTATATTCCTAAAATTGCTTTCATACACACAGAGTCATCTTTAGGCTTTTTAAAAACATATATTACGTAGAACCTGGCTGGACATGATGCATTTTTTCATAGTGCCATCAGCAGCAAAACTAATTGTATTCCCTGTAAAAAGAAAAAAAAAGCCATTCTGTTTGAGGAATGCATACAATTTAGAAAGATAAGGCATACTGATGGTTTATGCTCATTCAAATCTTTATTGAAAAGTTAATAAAAATGCAGAAATTAATGTAGTCTTGTTCACAATAATTTAAACAATTAAATATTCTAGTCTCTTTTAAACTCTTTTACCTTCAGCCCTTTTTTTCTTACATGTTTTACTCTTTCTAATTAGAAAAATCCAGTAGAGATCTCATAGTGAAAGGGTAGTTTGTTTTTCTGATTGGTTTTAATAGTGGACTTGGTGTGGGATAAAGTGCTCTGAACTTGTAAAAGTTTAATAATATGAGCGAACATGTAATTGAACTACTGTTTCACTAGAACCAGTACTTATAGCATGAAATTCATACTTACAAATAGTTTAAGAAATGCCAGTTTTGATATGAAAAGGGATGCACAGAGCTCTACTTATTGCACATACTTTGAGAATATGTTCTGCATTATAGCACAGAGAGACCTGTGCTTTAATGTTACTTTTTACTGTGTTACTTTTCCTATGATACCAATTATTTTAAACAGGTATGACAGGTAACTGGCGTCTTTATAGCTGTGAGGTTGCATCTCAGCAGGTTTTACCAGTGATACTGTGAACGTGAAAATAATACGTTAAGAATCTGTTCTGTAGCAAAGAATATTATAGATATAGAAAATGTGATAAACATCCTTTGACAAAGTAAAAACAGTAACTCGTGCGCTGAAGAACATATTTTCTATGTAATGACATTTTAAGATGATGTATATTCCAAGGCTGTTGTTCAAAACAGTTGTTCAAATTTATTGTCAGGAGTTCCAGTGGGTGTGCATCACCTTAATAACCAAATGAATTAACAGCACGTTCAGGCTCTGAAGAGACCACATAGATCTGTGCTTGTTGCAATTAAATGAAAAATGTGTGCTGGTGTAGAAGGAAGCAAATCTTTATTCCTACTCATAGAACGGTTTGGGTTGGCAGGGACATTTAAAGGCCATCTTGTTCAATGCCATGTCATGGGCAGGGTCACCCCGCATTACACCAGGTTGCTCAAAGCTCCATCCAACCTGAACTTGAACCCCTTCAGGGATGGGGCAGCCACAGCTTCTTTGGGCAACTTGGGCCAGGTTCTCACCACCCTCAGTGTAAAAAATTTCTTCCTTGGATCTAGTCTAAGTCTTCCCTCTTTTCGTTTAAAGCCATTAGTTCTGTCCTTTTGCAAGAGGCCCTGATAGAAAGTTTGTCTCCATCTTTCCTGTAGCCCCTTTAGGGACTGGAAGGGGCTCTAAGGTCTCCCCAGAGTCTTCTCCAAGCTGAACCCCACCAACTCTCTCAGCCTGTCCTCACAGCAGAGGGGCTCCAGCCCTCAGAGCATCTTCGTGACCTCCCCTGGCCCCACTCCAACAGGTCCATGTCCTTCTGCTGTGGTGACCCCAGAGCTAGAGGCAGCACTGGGGTGGGGGTCTCCCCAGAGCAGAGCAGAGGGGCAGATTCCCCCCCCTCTCCCTGCTGGCCACACTGCTGGGGATGCAGCCCAGGGTGTGGGGGCCTTTCTGGGCTGGGAGCACACATTGACAGCTCATGTCCAGCTTGTCACCCACCAGCACCCCCAAGTCCTTCTCAGCAGGGCTGCTCTCCATCCCCAGCCTGTGCTGATACTGGGAGTTGCCCCCACCCAGGGGCAGGACCCTGCGCCTGGCCTTGTTCAACCTCATGAGGTTCACACGGGCCCAACTTCTCCAGCCTGGCCAGGTCCCTCTGGATGGCATCCCATCCCTCAGGCCTGTCGACCTCACAGCTCAGCTTGGTGTTGTCATAACACAATTATATTACTGGGTTTTGTGGTGACGATGTTATAAATGTGTATAGGATTTGCTGCTTTTGTCACAAAGCAATACTGTAACAAGTTTTACAGAACAGTTTTATATATATAGTTATATATGTCAAAGATGTGTTAAAATATAGATTTATACAAATCTATATTTATATATCTATATATAACAAGTTATATAGAACTATAATATTTTGCACATATTTGTTCTATGCAAACTTGTTCCATACAAACTATAGGTATGATTATAATTTTATAGGTATATATAAAACTATATATATACACACACATATATAAATTTATATGTAACTATTTTCTTTACATTTTCTTTACATTTTTTAAATTTTATTTTTATTTTATTTTACTTTATTGTTATTTTTAACATGAATTGTACCCAAGTGGATTTAGGTGGACCCAGGAAGGACCCTGTTCTCATGTACCTTTCCCTTTCAGATAGTTGTTTACATCAAAGGTTCTGTGCTCAGTAAAAACACTATGGTCTCTGGTTCCTCACATGGCTGGGATTATGGCAGCAGACTATTTCTTATGGCAGTAAGGCCCATTCATTCATACTGTCTGAGGCTGGTGCTGAGAACCTAACATTATTTATTCTCTGTAGAACTGCAGCTCTTGGCTGTTTCTAATTCATTTGCTACCAAGATCTTTGGATCAATTGTGCCAATGTTCCAACTCAATAAACTAGTAAATAAAAATGCCCTACGTGATCTTTAGCTCAGGACTGCTTCCAGCTGTGCCCAGGGACATGGCTCAAATACAATTTACGAAAGAGCACTATTCACATTAGTAGCCAGGATGTTTCTCTGAGATGATAATAAACGTCTAGCCCTATCCATCCTATTCCATATAACTTTTACTGAAATCCTGTGTGGAGGGTCCCATTTTGTGAGAAGGTATTTACCTCCTTAGTTTCTCTGCCATAAATTGTTTGATAACACCATCAACTCTACCTTACACTGGCTCCTTCTCGATTTACAAACACTTGAGTCCTCGTTAGGGTTCTCAAGAGTCCTCACCAGCAAAGCTGCAGAGAGAATGTATGTCTGGAAGATCTCACTACCCCTTTTTACCATCTCAACACATAACTGAGCAGGAGATGAAGTTCCAGTTCAGTGTCCTGAAACTGAAAATTATTTTTTCTGGTGTGCAAGGTATTCTTCCTCAATTCAAATCACCGTATGGTTTCTCACAGGTGTTAACATAGCAATATAATCACTCAAGTTCCAAGTTAATAGACCTTTAAAGTTGGTAGTCAGAGAAAAAGGATGAGCTGGATCATTTCAGTGTTTTATCTGGCAGGCAGCAGTGAAGTTTTATGAGCTTTGTTGAGTCACTTTTATGTAAAATAGCATTGATGTTTTACCATCTCTTCTATTTTGCATTTTTTTTCCATGGGATAAAAGCTTCCGACTCAGAATGTATAATCACTATTCCACCGACTTTGTGTGGGTGGTAAGCAAGAATCCCTATCTCTTGTGGATTGCTAGAAACTGATGCCTTTGTCTAACCCTACATGTCTTGTCCCAGTGAGGATTAGGACCTATGGGAGACCTGCTGCCTCCTGGACAGGCAGCTGAGGCCAGGAACTTTATCGCTGTCCTGTGTCTAGACTAGGGTCATCACGTATGATCTTCCATTCCCTTCTTCTAGCAGCTTGTTAGGAACAATTAGACAAAATTTTAATTTTTCTTGTGGCAGATTGGTAGTTTATACATCCTTATAACAGTGACTTCCTTTTCTTACACAGCAGAGCCTTCCCCGATGCTGGGATTCTTGCCTCAGGTCTGTTTGTGCATGGGCTGAACTACTAGAGATTAGCTGTCCCATTTTTCAATTTTAAAATTCCCAATCATGCTCCCTCTAGTGCATTTCCCATTTCCTGTTAAAACTGGCAGACTGATTAATCAGATCGATTCCAGTGAAACTGAAGAATTCCACATCTGAGCAGCTCAGAAGGAGCTGATCAGGGATGAGCCTCCATCACTATTTGTTGGACTTTTAACTGGCTGCTATTTTCAGTTTTCCTTCCAAAGTTTCCAAGGGCAGCACTCTTTGATCATGCTCCAGTAAATGAAGATCAGAGCATCAAAGGAAGTTAAATGTGTTGGCAGTTGAGTGTCACCGAGCTTGACTTTCAAGTGTGCAATGCTAGGAATATATTCAGAAATATGAGTTAAGTGAATCAGAACAGTTAGACACTTAAGAAATGGAAACACGAAGGGAAGAATTTTGAGCACGGGGTCACCTAAATCTAGAAATAGGAAATATTGAAGCGAGCAGCGATATAAGAATTCCTGTTTTTTCTTGAATATGAATATCTATTATTGACAGGTCTGAAGTCATTGCTTAGAACTCCTTAGTCCACCCTCCAGAGGTAGAAGATTAAATTCCTGAAGCTGATTACTGAGTCTAGAAAATACAAGGATGAAATTTAAGACTGTTGCCGTAGATCTTTACACGTTAACATTTCAGATTTGCCTTCAAGGTCCTTTGCTGTCTGGGGTTGAGAATTCCTGAAGCAGGCTCCGTTCTGATCTATGGTACGGACACTCTGACAACACAAATAGGAATGCTCAGACACTCAGTCGGGAAATTGGGCATAAGGCTGTTTATTTTGTATTTGTGTGTTGAGGTGCTCAAATGGTGTGAATTGATGATTTGGTAACTGGCTACCATGCGTTAGAACATTTTTAATATTGAGCCTTAGGTTTTTCAGTACCTTGCCCACATATTGCTATAATTATATTTTAGTGTTCAAGCGTCTTTCGTGTTTTGATTTACAATCCAGGGCATAAATTTAGGGATTCATTTGTTGTGTCTCAGTACCATGTGGGAGAGTTTGCATTGACTTTTATTTCCCAGTTTTGTATTTACAGATAGTGTAGGAAATGGCTTTCATGGTTCAGGTAGAACCAATATCCACCCAGCTTCTCAGGCTGTAGAGCCAATCGGTGTTATGATCTAATATAATATGCAGTCTGGTTTCCACAGAACCTAAAAATAGGATGCTTATCCTGTTTCTTAGTCTCTGCCTGTCAGAAGCTTGAAGGCAATAATAGGAATGACTTTGCTGGTTGTTGTGGACCAACCCCAGCAGGCCCCCCAAGCCCCACACAGCCACTCATTCCCTGACCCCAAGTGAGAGGGGGAAGAGAATCAGAAGAATAAAAGCGAGAAGACTCATGGGCTGAGATAAAGGCAGTTTAATAGGTAAAGCAGAAACTGTGCACAAATCCAAAGCATAGCACTGTACCAGCTGCTAGGAAGAAAATTATCCCAGCAAAAACAAGGACACTGCCATTTTTTGATCATATTCATACCGCTTCTTCTGGTTCTTTGACCAGGCAGTCCAACAGCTGCCTTTTTAAAAAGAATTAAAAAAAAATATCCCAGGAAATGATTAGGTTTTACTTTTCACCTTTTTTGTCTGAAATTTTAAAAAAAATTGCTAGTGAAATGCTCCTCCACGCTATTTTAAATTGCATAGTGAAATGTAAACATTTTGTCATGGGAGAAAGTATTTGCACAAGTACAGGAAGTGTACATTATTTTCATTATTTGCTCAATCAGCATAAATTGTTATCACTTGCAAAATCGCAGCATTATTAAAGGCTCAGAGTAAAATCAAGTAGACTATTTGGATTCTTGTTTGAAGAGGAATTCTAGAAGCAAAACATTCATTATGCAGTTCAGGATATATTGTACTTTTTTTTTCTTCCCTTTTTGGCAGACAGTTACAATGTGAACATAATTGGAATATAAGAAAGATAAGAATGAAACATGATTTTCAGATACTGTTGTTATTGGCGAGGGCTTTAGTCAATGTATCTATTTAATTTATTAGTGCTTAGTCTTTATATGTGAAATACTCCCAAATTCCTGATTATTAAAGCAGAAAATCATTTTATAGTTAACTTCAGAACACAGTAAGCTTGTAATACTTATGAAAAATACCATCTGAAAATAGCTTTTTGTATATATTCTAAGTGCCATTAGGCTTATTTTTCTTTAAAAAATAATCATTATCTTTGCCATATGTTTTATGTTTATTACTGTTGAATATGTTGGCTTTGCAAAGCTATGGCAGGGGGATTTATAATATATTTGCTGGTGCATACATCAACAAAATTGCTAAGTTGCAATTGAAAATTCATATAATCTGTGCTAAAGTCAGGAAGACCTTTCTCTTAAAATGTATTTTACATTCTTGGGACACATGATCAGTTTTCCCCAGAAAAATCAGAAAGGAAAGAGCCTTTTCATGTGTGACCTGAAGGAACCCAATGTGACAGCAAATGAGGTGCAATGAACGTGGATCTCCAAAATGCCACTTTTACGTTTAGTATTCAACATACAATCAATGCTTCCATATGGCCCAAACAAATAATACTGCATTTTGCAGTGTAGTAACATGTCAGTCCAGCAGCAGCTATAATAAATATTTTATTACAGATAATCTGCATCTCATTTAGACTTTAGGAAAGATACACGGTTTATGAACACATTGTATATCAAAATTCAAAGAAGAAACAATGGTACAGGAAACAAATTATCATCTAACGTTTTGGTTTTTGAAGTTACTGTGGCATTTTGCAATAATAATTAAACATTTTTTAAAATGAAAATATGTTTGATGACTAAATTATTTGTAATATACTGTCATTGCAGATTCCTGGATGATCAGAGACCCACCAGCATAACCACATAGAAAGCTAAAGGTAAGATGGAACCTCCTACAGCCTCAAGATCTGGTAGGACCTCTATATTATATTTTTAAATGACACACAGTTGTCCAACTGAAAGAATAGAGCAAACTACAAAATAACAATAGGCCAGGATGCACTCAGTATACAATGTTCTGCTGACTTACTCGTTATCAGTAATTTATACTGCTGTATCTAATTTACTGTTGTTGCAATAACAGTGTAGGTCAAAATATAAAATGGGGTAAATTAATGTAGCGCTAACTTTAACAGATGTAAATATTTTGTCCGAGAAGGAGAATCCAGGGTGATAAATTTTCTGCCCTGTTACCAGACTTATCATGAATAGAACATAATTGAATAAATAATGAAATTCTCAAAATTATCTCTCTTGTGAGAGTTCTCAAGCTTCCACAAGAAGCTACTGTTACCTACGTGTGCCATATTGTGATGTTTTTTAATGATGCCTCGCTTTAGAGTAATCATTTGCAAACGTCATTTGTAGCCATGACCTCATCTCAGCTGAAAGCAGATGAGGAACCAGGGCTCTGAAGCGGCAGCTCTTGGTGCCCACTCAGGAGTGTTTGTATTTGGCAGCGATTTGTCTGTGAGCAAACCTTAATCTGCCCGATCAGTCCCTTCATAGCAACTCTACTGAACTGAACAAGTACCTGGTTTGGGTAATTTTATTTTCCCTTTGGTTTTATTTCAGTGATTTTTCTCAATGGTAGCCAAAGTCAAGTAATTTAAAGCCTGTGAACCTCACAAAAAGGGTTCATTTAAAACCATATTCTGCATCTTGTGACACCAAATGGAAAGTGTGTTCTTCTATATGACTACAAAAGATTTTAGAGCAGCGATCAGATACGTGTTCTGCTCATTAATGTTTGTACAGTATCTTGCCTTAAAAGAGCTACAGTTTTCCTAGAGCAAGTCATTCAGAATTCGACTACACTCTTCAAGTTTAATGGGTTGAGCTCTTTGAGTTCCCCTACCTCCTCCTGATTGATGGTTTGTTTCTTCTTTTAATACAAAATTCAGTAAAATTTCCCACAGTGAAAAGGGCCTTTTAATTATAAAACACCAGCGTGTGGGAATGATTCAATTTACACATCAGAAAAGTTCAGTTACTTGACCATAATTTACTTTTTTGTGCTGATCATTTACAGACCACAGATTTTTCTTCCCTCCCCCCTCCCTTCTTGCTTGCTCTCTCTCCATGTGAAAGAATAAAAATCTCAACAACCTGGAAAAGGCTTTAGATACTATATCACTTTGTCACCAGAACTAGAGTCTTCATTATTGGGCTTTTTTTACTGGCTTTTATCCCTCTCTCATTTCCTAGTTGTGTTGTCATATTTAATTTAAATGTGTTCTGCAATTGCTGAGTAATGCGGGGTTTTTTTCTTGAATCTGGTAAAGGGACAGTGTAAGTAAGGAGGGGTGGGGGTTTTTCACTCATGGAAATGTGAATGTAAGAGGTATTTCCTAAAAGAGATATTTTCAATTATGCAATTCTAGTATTGCATATAACACAACCAACCACTATGGCTTCTTAACTTGTCTCTCTCAGTACTTTAACTTGTCTCCTGCAGAGGATAATAAAGCTCTAGATTTAATTATTTTTTCTTTTTATCTTTTTTTTTAAAGAAGTAATTAATTTATACTGAAAAAAAGGTCTGAAAGGAGTGGTAAATTTCCATGTACTTCCTCTATACAGTCTTATGGTTTGGTTTTCAGGACGTCACTTTGGACTTGCGTTGGTAACTGTAGCAGCTTTTAATGACAAAGCTTTGGAGATTCTGGATGTGAGCTTGGTTTTGGTTTTAATCAAATGGGGTTTGTGACTGTGAACTATTAGATTGTATTATTTTCATTTTAGAATTTAAAAAGTACCTGTAGGGAATTATAGGTATATTTCATTTATTCTAGGTTGTATGTGTAAATTTGGTATTCAGCAGAGTATCTAACAATATTTTTTGGTTGCCTATTTGTTGCAACACACAAGGCAATGTCTATGCTATTGAAGTACAGAGTTGCTGCTTCTTTGCCTTTTTAGCATATAATTCAGTCTGTTTTGTGCTTTGGAAGGATTATATAAATGCTACTCTAGTAAAATATGTCAAACTTGGGGCAGGGGTCAGTTCTTCAAATTCTTTTCAGCTGTTTGAAAGGTGGTCCTCCTTTACCCTGAACTAAGCATTTAAACTGAAATAGCTAACATGAATGTGTGTTTTGTAGTGTCCCTATGAGATAGAAACTGAAAGGCTGTTTTTGTAGTATCTGTACCTGCTGCTGTTTGGGTATACTTTTGTGTAGAAACACAGATATATCCCTGGATAAGACTTAAGAGCTGAAAGTGTGTGCTTGTAAAACTACCCAAAGTAAGATGTTCTCCCCCATTGCCCATTTAGCCATTGCAGGCTAAGGGAGGCCAATCGTTATACCAATTTAATTGTACAAATTTAAATTTTCACTACTGCAGCTTTCCCTATTCACCCGTACCTTACTCAAATCCTTCTCAGTAAAGGGAACAATTTGGAGCACTCGGGGAGAGCAACAATTGAGGTCATTTAATACAGTAACAGATCTCTCCATTTCTTATTAATGTTCATACAGACATATTTCTTGAGACTAAATTATACCCAGCATTTATTTCCAGGAGCTAACTTTAAAAATTCTTTATGATCTGTAAATAAGAACAGACTTTTATATCTTCCATGTTGTGCAAAGTAAATGCTCACATACAGGATCTCAGAAATGTTCATATGGAAAATGGATTGTATTTTTCTTACACAAAACTAGCGTCTCGGATATGTACAGTTATTCCATGTTATGGTTTATTGGTTTTTTATTAATGCAATCAGTTAATTGAACTCCTCTGTCCTACATGAATCCACCTGAAGCCATGAATGGGCAGTGTTTTCAAATGGCTCCCAAGGCTGATAGCCTATTCAAACTTTGTGTGTCCTTGGAAGACATGACCAACCAGCCAGTTTTCCTGCTACAGGGACAGTAGGAGTCCAATGATGATGCATCTGGTTCTTCTCAGGCTTTTTTTTATTCCCCATAATGATTTCCAGGTCTGTTTCATTTACCAAGTCAGTCCTGTAGCATTGTTCTCAGTAGGTCTGTGTTCCTACAGTTGTCAAGATTTTGCAGAAGTCTCAGTCCTCAGTAGATCTCAACTGTAGCTATAAAAAACCTAAATGATCCTGGTGTCAAGAGGGTCTCTATTGAAAGCTATTTTTAGATACTTTTAAATCCCTGGTTTGGTGCTAGATGAAAGTATTTCCTCACAATATTTATCATTACATTTTTTTATGATCATTTATTTTCTGTGACTTAAATGCTAGCATTTTGCTTCAATTTGTATTCATGACAGTCAAATGGTCCTGTACATGGTGTTAAAGGTTGGTATTTTAGTAGAGGTTTCTGTATTTAATAGATGTCCTGTTTATACACTTTTGTGGCAGAAGTTATTTTTGTCCCAACTTTTTTTGCTTTTTTCTTTTGCTTTCATGACAATGTATATAAGTGTTGAGTGTCAGTAAGACTACAGTGTTCTCACCCCAATACAAAGACCTTATGGCTTCCACTGTGTTGTCTATATTTTTGAAACATCCATAGAATTTTTCATCTAGTAAATAGGGATAACAGCGACTTCATCTCTCCTCTTGGAACTTGGCTCTGTCTATGCACTAAATGTCACAGCACCTCGTGTCCTTGTGTTGTTGATACAGGAATCAGAGCTGAATTCCCTGCTGATAGTAGGCCCACCTCCCTGGTACTTCACCTATTTATTTTGTTTTTAAGTTTTTCATCTCTATGGTTACCATTTACATAGTGGTATGATTTCTCCACATTACTATCAAATCTTTTTCAGGCTATCTATATTTGTGAGCTGTAGACAGGCATGCCAGTGGAAATACAAGTTCTACAAATTGTCCTCAGCAGAATAAAAAGTATCATACTCAATCATTGAACTTTAGTCTTCTCACGGTAATCAGTTATGGAGACCCACCGTATTGGATGGATGTTTTTATATTTGCAGACACCTCTAGCATCTTTACACAAAATTGCACTGTTTGGCATATTAGCTGCAAATCTGAGAAATTATTTCTCAGAAATAAATACCTAAGTCACCAGTAGGCAGTGGCGAAGACGGGTGCCATGAAAGCTGAGGTCCCCATCTGATGTCCTGAGCTGCAAATCAAGCTATCCTGGGACTCAAAAGCTTGGATTCCTGGACTTAATTGCCTTTCTGTACAGAAGACTTCTCACTCTTTCCATTCAAAATCCAAGAATAAGGGTTAGCGGTTCTAGTTCCTGTCTTTAGAAAATGGTTTCCTTGAAAGTGGAAAAGCTTGTGTTTTAGCTTGTTTTAGGGCCTTCTCAAAACCCCTTATCTCACTTCTGAGCAGTAACCCTGAAGACCAGCCACAAAATGGCTCAAAATCGAGGAAATATCACTGTTTGCCCTAGTGCTTTGTGTAAATAGTTCTAGACGGGTGGATTAGGATCATGATTCTCCTCTTCTAGTAAAATTCCATAATTTTCTGCTATGTTTGTCAGGGGAAATTTCTCTGTCTCTAGTGTTCTTGGTCATCAGGAATTCGGTGTACCCCAGGTATACAGCCCTTGTTTAAATCCTCTCCTTGAGATGTGTTAATTTATGAGTTCAACTTCTCAAGCCAATGAAGATAGTAAAGGTGTTTAATTTCAGTCTGTTATCATCACAATCAACATCATTCTTTCAATCAGAAGTGGCCAGAGCTGTTTGATCAGTAATGAGCTCAGTTGCGTCAGCCTATTAAGCAGTTCCTGAGCATTTCTAACTTAACCTGTTTAACAGCAGAGTAAAGTGAAGACATGCCTCCTTTCTAAAGTTCAGGTGGCCTTAGGTGGACTGCTAAAACACATTCTTGTTCTGCCACACAAGTAAGATCCTGAACCTCTCGTGATTCCAGCAGAAAGTGAAGTTAGCCCATACTCTTGACCCTCAGGACAACCTACTGGCATAGCCATAAGCAAGAGACAGAAGCCGTAGAGTTTCTGCTCCGATTCCCTTGGACAGGACTGACCTCATGCATACAGGTCAGCAGTGACTCAGTATGAAGTGTTCTGGGCAATGCATACATGTATATATGTTTGTTGTAGACATGGTGCTTAGAGACATGGTTTAGTGGCGGACTTGCCAGTTTAAGTTAGTGGTTAGACTTATGATCTTAAGGGTGTTTTCCAACCTAAATGATTCTGTGATTCTATGATTCTATAATATTTTTTTTATCATTTTCAATCTGAAAACATGAAAGCTTACCTCTGTCCCTTAGGGTCTCTGTCTTTATTGGTGGCATTTTCTTTGGAGTATTTGCAGAGATAACAGGCAAAATCATGGATTCCCTTTTGGAGAACAGAGCAATGGGGAAACACGGTGCCTGGGGAGGTGCTACATTGGTGCAATCCAGGAGTTCCAGTACTCACTTTTAGGACCCTTTACCATTTGGCAAATCCTGCTTTTAGTTCTACAGCTTGCTGACATTATCAGAGATGCTGGTCAATCCAACATCAGAGACTAAATCTTCCAGGTGATAAACTCTAGAAGGAACTGTCATTGCTGGTCTGTAAAAAAATTTATACTAACTGAATAGTAGAATGGTAATGTTTTACTTTCTATGTAGGAAACAAAGTTCTTTTTTCCAGGAAAAATGTTTACAATGAAATAGAACTTGGGTTTTGTGAGATATTATGAAAACAGCTGAACTAATTGGAGTGTGGGTGTTTTGAATAGTGCATTAGATAAAAAAGAACAGAGACTTTTCCTTTAATAAGTCTCCTTTTTTTTTTTTTGCCTTTTTTCCAGTTTGTTTTTTTCGTCCTGTTTATCACTTGCATGCCAAAAAAAAAAAAAAAGGAAAAAAAATGGAGAAATTTTGTTGACTTCCTAAGTAAAATGTTCAATAACGTTGACAGTCAGCTTCACTTCTGCAGCATGGTAATAATATGCCTAAAAGTAAGCCAGCTGATGTTCTCAGTTGCCACAAGTATTCCAGCCCTATTATTTCAAGACACTCAATTATTTTTGAGCCACCGAGCTATTGTTTCAAAATACATTTTGTTATTTCCCTTCAAGAGGCTAGAAACCCTTCTTTGTAGTTTATCATGGTTCTTTGAACTACTTTTTAAGGCTAATTTGTGATAGATTTTGTAGTGTGATTTTTATATTTAGTCTACTGAATCCACCTAACCTGAATAGCCCGAGGGAGAGAAGTCAGGAAGCATAGAAATCAAGGAAACCTGAAGCTGGTACTTTGTGCTGAACCAGAAGCCAGTATAACTCAATTTGTCAGTCAGAATTTTTGCTGAAATAACAAAGAACTTGATTTCTTTTTTTTTCCAGCATTTTGCCTTTGTGTTTAAATAATGCAATTTTTGCATGGTTTGTGTAAAATAAGAAAAAAAAAATTGAATTTTTGTGGGTTTGAGGTAGAGTTTAACAATCTCTAGAGGAAGGGGTGGAGTTTCCTGAAGCTGAGGTTTGACCTCCAGATCTACTCTGATGGGATTTCGCAGAGGTTTAAGAGAAATATCCTTCAGTGAACAGGGATAGAAAGGGACGTTTTTATGCAGATGGACTTCTGAATTGATGGCAAACTGGTCTCAGGTCCAGTTTCCATCCGTGTCCTTTTCTCCAGAATCTGATAGATACCTGGAAGAGGCTCTATGCTGGCTCAGAATGCTTAAGGCTACCGTGCAAATTAGGTCGTTTGCAAAACTTATTTTAACATTATAGCAAGACAGGCAGAAAGATGAATGGAAGCTTTATGGGTGTCAGCAAGATGGTCATTGACCCGACTGACTTTTAATGGGCAAAAAAAAGTCCTCAAAACAAGGGGAGATTGTTTGGATGACACATGTCAATGAACCAGGTGCAACTCTTTAGATAATAGGAACTGGTTGGTTATACATAGACTTCCCAAGAATTGTTTTGCAGAATATAAATGAATAGTGAGTGCCAAATTCCAGATGTAGAAAAGAGACATAAGATACAGGCTCCATGTTAAAATTTTATTCACTTGCTAATAGCTGTTTCAAAGACTAAAAAATACTATAAAAATATATGTTTCACTTACTCATTATCAATCATGTGGGTAATGCTCTTTAGTAAAGTAGGGATCCTTAACAGGGTGGTACAGGAGTTTGGGAAAGTATCCAAAAATTGCAGCACCTGTACATGTGAAGCTGGATGCCAGGCCTGAGATCTACCATGCATGGTCCAATCCCAATTTATTTTTTTTTTCAGCAGAACTTTGATATATACTATTTCACATCTCTTTTTTCATCAACAATGTTTACTATTTAAAAAAAAATGCCAAAAAGTGAAGGATTGTATTCCTCTAATCTGCTTGCAACTGTTGACAAAGGTAGTTATGATTCAGTAACTGAGACTGGACCTGATGTTAGAGCTGATGCAAGCTTCCTTCCACAAATATCTAAAAGATATGGTAATTGCACCTAAGTCCAGGAGCTCCAGGTGTGATTTTGGGGACTTCGCAAGTATTCCTATTACTCAGGACATATCTATCATGTGGCAAAAAAGACCTAATCTCAGCTGTAAATGCTGAGAATTGCATGTCATTTCCTTTCAGGCAATAAATGGTCTTTTGTCTATCTAGATATTGTTATATGTTTTGCACAATAATTCCAAACAGTGCTGTGCTATGTCATTAAAATATCAAAATCTAATAAGTCAGCTGGCAATAAATGGGAAAAAAATAGAAATCCATAGCAAAGATTAGTGATATCTAAAAGTGGTTTATGGGTCCTAGTGGGATTCCTCCTTTTTTAACAACAAAGTGCAGAGTGAAAGAATATGCACAGCTTACTTTGTCTTCCTATTTCTTTTGATCTGAAAGAACAATCAGATAAGGCTGATTTCTGAAGACAGTTCAGAATGAGCAGATTTCAGTTGCCCCCAGTGATAACCATCATTGTCAACAGGAGGCATTCCAGGTACTGACACTAGAGCTTTAAATGTTCAGATACTGAACATTTTATCTTTTATTTTAAAAACTACTGCTGGGAACTCTTTATAGAATGCAATGGATGATGAGTATTTAGAAGAAGAATGAACCCTGAAGGAGAATAAAGCCCAAGCCTCAGAGACTGTCAGTGAACACCAGAAGGACAGAATAATTTAAGGTTAAGGTGGGGAATTTCATGCACACAGAAAACCTGAAGCTGTGGTAAATGGAAGGATAGAATTCAGGAGTTACAGGCTACAAAATCAAAATTAAAAGAATTTAGAGGCCCTGACCCTATTGGGGGTATTTGTCCAGATTAGTGACTCAGCACACACTTTGCCAGAGGTCATCAAAACTAAGCCCCGTTTCATAGGGAAGGCTCCAAACTGGAATATGTTGAGGTGTTGATAATTGAAGTTGAGGTGCCTGGATTAAACCAGTGCACAGAAATACTAATAGCTACCTTCTGTAAGCCATGTCATTTAACAACTGCTATCAGTCACTCTAACACACAAGCTTCAGCTCTCGATTTTTGAAGAAAATATTGATTTTAATTTTTTTTTTTGGCATGGTGTGACAAGTTGCATTTTACATGACTCACGTGCGTTTTACAAAGCTCACTGAACACGGCACAGTGCTATGCAATACGTTATGAAAACTGTTTACAAATGTAAAGACAATACTATTTTCTTGATTGAAGGGTATTTATGCCCTGCCTGCTGCGCAATGCTGATGATTTTTTTTTTAGTAGTTACCTATCTTTATGATTATCTAAGTTAGTAGTTGATAGGTTAACGCATCTCAAAACCTGCATAAAATACACTATTATCACTCATCGAGGATAACTAATTTTGAATGAGCAGATGCAAAGGAATTAATAATTGTAGGGATTTTTATGTACTTATGACTGCCACTCCATTTTAGAGATGTGCCTACAAAATGCATGTTGTTACTTATCTAGTCTGCCTTCAAATTGTGTGCTCTGTCTACCAAAACTTGGTATGACATTCAAACACATTAACTCCAGTCCCCCCACTGGTGCTTTCATGGGTTTTGGACAAAGTCCTTCATCTGTTTTTGCCCTCATAATTGGGACAGAGTTCATCAATTTTGGAGAGTTTCCAAAGATCATTACTAATAAGAGTTTTATTGTCATTTGGGTCCCCTTGACATACAAGAGAAATATGGAATTGTTAGAGGTTGAGTCAACCCATACTGAAATTTCTGAGCACGTGGGCAACATTTGATTTCTTTAAATATAAGAAAATCTTAGAATTAATTAATTTTCACTAGTGTCTGACCAGACTGGAGAAGGTGGTAAATCTTGTAATCCATTAGGAGTTTTCAGGGTGTTGGCAGAGCAAATGCAGGTGCTGATGAGTTGATGGCCAGGTCTGTGACTGTGGATGCCTGTGGCCAGTAGAGAGGAAAAATCAAAACCAACATTTGAAAGTCACAGACACTGAGGAGTACAGCTAAAGGTCTCTTCTCTTCTTCCTCCCTCTAGTACCTTGATTTATTCCCTGATCCTTCCACCAGTTTCTAGTTGTGCGAGGAGTGCATGGGTTTTAGGAGACATTCAGTATGACTCTTTGGGTTGTCTGTGACAAGAGCCACTCTTGAGGCCAGTCTGCCCGGTTTCCTGAGCGTACAGGAATGTCCCCCTTTTTTCCCCCCTAGAGTTTCCTATATTGGTTAAGTCATGGCCAATTCTGACCTGCAAAGAAAATACAATGCCACAAATTTCCCATATATTCCTCAAAACTGATTAAGTCTTTCTGTAGGAAGATCAGGGCAAGTAAGTTAGGGAGCACCAGGTGACTTTTGGGCATCTCCATGAGTGTCTCCTTGGCGTTAATTTTTTTTCACCACCCAGCACTGATATCTGTTAGATAATAACATTCCAGGAACAGAGTTTTACACAAAGAGCTGTGTATAATGTGAATGTAATTACTTTGTATGCTCTACAGAAAAGGTTGCAATGATGGCAGGTGTGGAATATGACTTCTCAGTTATTTATCCTGAAACAGATTTTTTTAAAATGAAAATGCAATGTACCAGGTGCAAAAAAAAAAAAAGTTAAACAAACACCAGTTTGGTTTATTGTGTTTTACTAAACAGTTTATAAATAGATGTGCCTGAAGACAGTTTTAAAAACTGTATAGAAAATGTGTTGCAAATACCTGTAACCTTAAAGATGGGCTCTCGCTTACATAGAACTTGATTTGTGACAGGGAAGCACATATTAAACATAAAGGCACTTAAACTGTAAATATGATAAAAATGTCCTCTTTAAATAAGCATCATCCAAATTTTAGCCAGCTGAGCTCTTCAGAATTTGGACAAGATTTGTGTGTATTGAGCAAATAAACATGACCATTGCTCTGCTCTCCTCTGCTGCTAGCAAACATGCTCCATTAGGTTACAGGGGATGGAAAGTATACTGTGGCCTTATATAAAACTAGAGAGCTCCATCATATATTTAAAGTATGTAGAGCCAAAAGCTGATGCACAAGAAAAAACAAATATTCCCCATATATTTTCCACTAAAAATGCAAAACCTGTCTTTATGCTTTATGTAGCAAGTTTTTATCAATGCCACTGATCTGAAAGCCCACCTTGCTGATCGTTTTTCATGACTGAAATACCTGCACATTGCTTTAATTTTTATGTAAAGTTATACAGTGTTGACATATTCCGTAGCCCTTCTGTGACAGGGCAGTATGAAAACCTTTCTTTCCGTGCCTACCAAAGAAATCATCGCGGTTAAATGACAGGGCTCTACCCGTGATTTGCCTGTCAGGGAGAACTGCAAATTGCAGCCTGTCTCCAGAATAGTGTTTAGACACATTCCGAGATTAATGGTTTTGCATAGACACTTTGGACTTCAAATGATTTTGAGATAAGCTCCATCAAGAAGATTCTTCCAGTTTGAACTCAACTGAAAGTGCTTTGCATTTCATCTACGTTTATATGCAACTTTGTTGGTACAGAACAGACAGCATCTGATATAAAAATGAAATGGTGTCTCTTATGTTCCAGACTACATAAAAATTTTCACCTCCAGCTTAACTCTCTGTGACAGATTTCTTTTTTTTTTTATGGTAGTTCTTAACACTTTCACATAACAGACAGCAATGAGACATCGTATTTACTTTTTATTTTATTTTATTTTTATTTTACATTTTATTTATTTATTTGAGCAGGCAGTATCTTTTCTCTTAAAGGAGCAGAGCTTGGCAGGAAGGTCTGTGTCCTAAATTTAGGGAAGAGGAAGCTAAATAAGGTGTATGAATCAGCTAGGAAAATATCTCCATTTGAGAATGTGCTAATTTATTCATTTTTCAGAAACTCAGCTGGTAATTGATGTGTCTTCTGCAGTGAATAAGATACTGTGATTCAGGAACTCTAACATAAGGCAAAGGCAATATTAGGGTTTCTATTTTGTTTAATATGGTAAAGAGAAAATGTTTATCAGAATAATGCAATGAATGTAGACATTCCTTTTTCATGTGTTCTAGAGTCACCTGATGAAAAAGAAAGAAAAAAAAAAAGAAAAAAACACCTTTAACATCATTATCAATCAGTTTTCATCTCTTCTGAATATGTACTGAAAATTGTATGATTTCAGTAGAATATTGGACAGTCAGATGCCACAGCAGTGGTGGAGCCACATGAGAAACAATGAAATGGGCTAAATTTTTTTTTTTTTTCTCATAAATAACCTGCAGTTCATGTACGTTGCCTCTCCTTCTGGGCTGAGACAATCAGTCATTACTTAAACAGACCAGTATTGTCTTGTTGACCAACTAGATCCCACCAGAGGCTGACAGCTTGTGGTCTCCTTATATTACCTGGAGTAGGAATTTTCCTGTTGGATGACACTGCATGTCTTCCCTGTTCACCATAACATTGGTGTGGTTATATGACCTCAGCTTTCTGAGGTGCATCATGTGATTAAAGAAGAATTATAAGGTCTTTTCAGGAAAAGAACAAAAAAAAAGTAGCTCTTCTTTTCCAAATGAGGTGCAGATTTGTTCAAACATTTCTAGAAAGATTTTCATGATTTTTTAATTTCAGTTTAAGTTTTTATATACAATATTCATGAATCTTGTTTATGATATTTGTGACTGAAACATTGAGATATACAGAAGACAGAGATGAAAACAGAGATGGATTTGAACAGTAGGTCAGAAGTTTAACTTAATGGACCAAACAGTAAGTGGGTTCTGTGCAGGGAGTTACAGGACTCCCACCATAAAATCCCACAGCAAATGTATAGTGTCTTCAGTCATCCTGCCAGTGGTTTGAACTCCCCCTTTCTCCTCCATGGCAGGTAAATAAGGTACTAACTGGGCACTAGCTGTCCACCAGGAGAAAGCATGAAAATTCCCACTTCTGGAAGCAAACCAACTGGAATTTGGCCTCAGCCTCCTCATGACCTATTGGCAGCCATACCCTTTAAAAGCCATTAAAAGAAAAAATGTTTCTACCATGACATTTTAGGCCAAAAAGGTCCAAACCAATTTGGTTTTTTCCCAGTTCCTGGAGCCCCAGCCAGTTACAGAGAGAGCTCCTATAGCAGCAGCATAGTTCAGAGTATGTAAAGAAACTAGAAGCAGGGGGCTTCTGAAGCTCTAGGGTGAAGTTTAAACAATTAATGTGGTAAATGAATTTATGAGTCTCCATCCCTATTCTGCCCTTTAGAGACTGAGTTGTTCATGTAATGAAGCACATTGCTGTTGCCTCACTTGCTGAAAACTGGATGGGCAAGCAATTATTTAAATTATTAAAAAAAAAGGCAAGCCAAAACTCCATGTAATACATTAGTGTCAAAATACCTCAGTTATAATAACATTTTTGTTTTAATGTAGCTATGGAATGTATTTGACACCGTTATTTAACTACCAGAGCCAAGGTTTACAAAAAAATATAAGCCACAAATAAGCGTATGTATAAAAAAAAATAAATAAAAATCCTATTCTGAATGTGATTAGTGCATGCCACTTGCAAATGTCAGCAGTTATTTTTAGTGGAGAGCATTTGTAAGATCTGGCAGAGAACTCTTGAAATGTCAGGAGGGTAAGAGGAAGCACAGCAGAAGCCCGATACACATACAAATACGTTAGAGGATTGTAACAGTAAGTCCATCATTTTTTTGAAAGACAAGATGGAGCTGTCTCAAAAGTGACCCGAGAAATCACAGTTCCTTTCCCATGTCGTAGGTATTGTGCAGACATGATAAAATGACTTGAATTTTTGACAGAGGCTTGGTTTCCTCATCACCTGAGGAAAGAGCTTGTTCTCCCCCTCCCTCCTTGTTCACAAAATTGGTCTTGTTAAACAGTGTATTGCATTCTACTTTTAAGAAATATGTCTTACCCTTATGTAATTTCTTTCTGGTCGATTTATCACCAAGATTTGCCTCAAAACGTTTAAGGTGTATAGTCTGTCTATATATATCAAATATTCTTTTTTTTCTTAGTTTAAGAGAAGGTCAGTTCTTTGACAGCCTTGTTGACCAGCAAGGGCACGGTGCTTTTCAGGACTGTTATTGTTTGGCTCAATACAGGAAGAGCTGTAGAATTGCCAGGTGTATTCTATTTACACTATTTTCACAGGGAACGATGAGTCAGATCAGTAGGCAGCAGTATTTCAGGCATATTCTCCATCTCGTGCACGGTTCTAATTTTCTCTGTTGTTTCTAATAACTCTAATTATCTATTTCTGCTTGCATAGAACGAGGAAAGCTGCTGAGTCGTTATTGGTGCAAAACTTGGTACCTCTTAGGATTAAATAACTTGCATGAGAACTCTGTCCTTGGAAATGAGTCCAAATTCCTGCCGTTATTAAGGTCTCCTTGGGTGGACTCCAGACTTTGGGGGCACCAGGACCAGAAAGGCTCCCATCCCTTTCCTATTACCCTCTTGTCATTGATTGTTGGAAAATTGCAGCAGGGATACCTCTAGGGAACTAACTTCTTTTGAATCATTTTACAGATGTTACATACTTTATTGCTTTCTTGGTTTACAGGAAAGGTAATTTTCATCCTTTAAAAGTATATCGGGTTATGGAAAATTACACTCGGAGTTGGAGATAAAATAGACCACCTGGGCAAACAAATGACATACTAATAGCCAAAAACCAACTCTGAGTCCTCTTCTATTGCAGTACATGTTCTCAGAATGAAAATATAGAATTCATTGATAGGCCAATTTATTCCTGCCTACAATAGAAATAATAGGAGTAACCATGACAGAAAACAGAAACACAGAATAAGCAGTAGCTTAATTGTATTAATGGGATTAAGAATTTTAATTGTGATGCATTTTTCCTGTTTCCAAACAGAGTTCCCTTAAAAATACATACCAAGTAAAAATTCTGCTCTCTGCCTAATCCTGGATTATTTAAATAAAATAAAATAAAAAAATAAATAAGGTCAGTAAGAAGGCTTAAAGGACACTGTCAAACTCTGACACTTCCAAAATTTGACCTAATGTAAAAATAAAATAAAAAAAATTATATTTTTATATATGATCTGAGCCTGACAATCCTCTCAAGATGAAAGTTTCAATACAAATGAAAAAACCCCACCCAGCTAGACAGTCAGCTCACATTAATGCAATTCCTTCTTTGCATTTGCAGGTAAATCTCCTTTATCTACTTACTTCCTTCTTCTGCTAAGTACTTCAAGACATAAATACAACATTCTGAAGCATTTACAGAGTCTAACTCTCCTTCGCTCTATTACAATAATACAGCAGGCAGATAGTTAGAAGACTTGTATCTTCCAAAAGAAAAGTCTATTATGAAAATACATGTGCAAATTAAGTCAATGTTGTGAATTTATTTTACAAGTCTAATGTAAAACAGTGTTTTCCTTCTTTGTATAATTATTCTGTGAGATTTCAGCTACTTAATATCAAAATCTTTGGATAAATACTGGGTTTGGTTTAGAGCTGTATGATACAATGAACTGTAGAAAAGGGGGAAAAAAGATATAAGACCTTTTCTTTTTGTTGCATTTTATTCATATGGAATATTACGAGTTTTATTATTGATGAACCTAAAAATGAAAGAAGATAGATGTCAGAAGGCAGCTCCTTTTGTACTGGTGTGAAAGAAAAATGGCTCACGTAAAAACAAATAAGCCTGAAACTATAAAAACACTGAATATAAAAACATTTTTTGTGGGAGGGCAGGATTTTATTTTTTTTTTAATGGGGAAGGGATAATGGTATAAGAATGATAAAGAAATTGCCAAAGTACTGTTTCAAGAAAAAGATAATAAGATGCAAAACTAGGGCAGGGCAAAATTAGAAAAAAAAAAATAGCAACCTGAGTTTAGGATGTAAATCCATATTCAAACACTTTATAGTAGAGTTGATATTTGAAAAGTGCTTAAAACTCCAGATTTCCTATTGAGATCAGTATTTGAGAACCCTCTGGTCCTAAGAACCTGAACAAGAACATAGACATTTAACTGCAGGCTCCTATTTATGTGACTCTTGATTAATATCTAAATAAATGAATAAGACCAAAAAAACCCCAACCCCAATATAAAATGCAGAGGAAGGATTTGTTGCAGGGGAGAGCTATGTTCTTCATCTGAATCTATGGAGAACTCAGAGCAAAAGGCTTAGGAAATTTTGGTATTACCAAGCAGATGTAGTTAACAGGAAGGAAGGATGGACAAAAAACTGTCACTTTCAAATTCTGGTATCTTGGAAAATAAATCAGAGCTTAATTAAGAGGGCCACAAGTGATGAAATGTAGGGGGAAACCTGATCAAGCCGTGCTGGAGCTCAAAGTCTAGAGAGAAGGAGCCAAAATAGAAAGAAAAAAAAATGTCATAGTGGGGAAAAAAAAAGGCAATATGCAAAGTTCATATGAAAGCAGCATTTGTTCTCCAAAAAATGCTAGTCTAGCATGCTATTATTTGCCTACACATTTTGAGCACTGCGTAGGCCATGATTGCAAAATACAGATATTGGTGCGATATATGTCTGTGATGTGAATATATAGTATTGTAAGGAACAGAGAGACCTAGGGCTATGAATCTCCTCTTTTTCTATCCCATATGTCACTCCTGATCTTTATGTGACCAAAAGTTATGAATATATCTTAGAATTGCTTGAATCTGGGGAGGGGAAGAAAAGATAGAAAAGCCTTCAGAGATTTTTTATACATAAATTTGCAGAATTTTTAGTGTGCCATTTTGCAGTTTAGCAGATTGGCTTTCGAGGCACTTGGCCCACACTAATCTTTGAACCTAACGGGAAAAGAACACTGCTGTTGGGTTTGTAGCTCAGCACAGTGGATATATATTGCTGACAAGCTGGGTATTTTGTTTTTTTCTGAGGGAGTTCAGACACTGCTAATAACTTGGTAACAAAACAATTAAATATGACTATAGTGTTATGTAGCTTGTCAGACAAAAGGCACGCAGCATTATTTTAATTTCTAGAATAATTGGAATTTTGAAACTGTCTGAGCACGTGCTTGTCCAGCCCACCTACCTGCTGTGGCTACTCATTGCAGCCTTTCGTACAACGGAATTTTTGTTGATTTTCTGTGGAGCTAGAAAAATTTTCTTCACGAAAATGTAATAGACAGTAGTCTGGTTCTTTCTGAGATGTCAAATACCTACTTTATTATAGCAAGAAAGTGACAGTCAATTTAAACCAGAATTTATTGAGAACATTAAGAGCTGGAAGGGCTTTGGCTAATCACCGTAATGTCCCCAACAAATGGTAAATGAAAGCATGAGGAAATTGAGTTAACGCAAGTTAAAAGTTCACATACTTACTGAATTATATTAAAAAACCTGCAACCTAATTAAATTATCCAAAACTGCTCATTTCAGTCTTTCCTGTGACACTAGTGAATGCCCACAATAGTGTTTTCTTAGACACATGGAAGTTGACGGCTTGAGCATAAGTCAGATAAAAGGCCAATTAACAAGATCAAAAGATGAATTATGTACTAATGTGCAATATTCTGAATAGTTGCACTCAATGATGAGAAGAGTTTTGCATTGGTGCTTGTTTATATCCTTCATGTTTGTGACTTAAAAAAAATCAGTATTGTCGCAACTAGAATACATGAATAATATTTATACATTTCTCATCCTTTTCAGAATTTTTTGGGGGGAAAGGGCTAGAGCTGATAAAGTAGCACGCAGTATGTATACATCCATGGACATATATTTTAGGTATGCTGATATCCCTTAAAATTGCAAAAGGTGAATTACTGGTTTATGCACCACTACGCTACTTCATGAAGATCCTTTTACATGATGAGATTTTATGGTAGGATATAACATTTAAGATCATGGTTTCTGAGTTTCTGTGTTATCTCAGTGGAATAATCTTTCAATAATTTTTCTTTGAATTTAAAATAAGGAGATAAAAATGTTTCACTAGTATAGCTGGCAAATTTCCTACCATCCCTCCTACAGATTTGAGGTGTATTGAAAATAGAGGCGTTATAGAAATTTGTGTGGTTTCAGCTTCTGGCATAGTAAGTTCTGTTTGAAAACAATAGGCACATCTTTAAGTATCTACGAGAAATTTGATTTAGTAGTCAGATATCATCACGTGCAGGCAGCAGCATTCTCACTTGTAACAGTTCATGGGACTGAAGAGAAGTTCAGGAGAGTGAGCAGCAGAAATTTCTACAGTTCGCAGAGGTTTGGGGTTTATGCCTTTGCTGGCTTTGCTTCCCTGAAATGAAGAAAATTCTGTAGGCTACTGCTTAATCGTTTGGCAAACCACAGAGGACATAAACATCTTTTCCTGGGAAAAGACAAGCTCCACAGAGGAGTCATCTCTGTCACCAAAGACACAAATGCATTAAGGAAAGCTGTTGATAATGGCAAAAGAAAGAGAGAGTTTTCAGCTCTAGGGAGGAGAAAAAACCCAAAAACTGATGGTGTGACTGTTATACTGTAATAAAATATCAACGTGGCATTCCAGTAATGTTCAAAACTAGATGTATCCCATAGGACGTTTCCTCTTTTATTTCACCTTGAGAATGCATTCTTCTTCCCAAATGTTGCTTAGAAAAATAGTTGCTTTTCAGAGAGAAATATGCTGTCACACATTTGTTTCTGACCGCTTGCTTAAAGAGAAAAGCAAACATACAAATGAATTATTTTTCCCACCCTCAGAGAAATAATTATTTTATGAAAGGAGAGTACCTCTCCACTCCTATTTGACACTTCTAAGTGCCTGTCAACCAAATAGGAAGGACATTGTTTATTGCTGACATCAAGATTAGAGTCAAGAAATTATGTCAGCTTGGCTTCTGAAAAAGGAGAACTTCTAAAATTTGAAGCAATCATTCTTAACTTTCCTCCCTTGTGTATAGTTTAACATTAAGACTTACTGAAAAAAATTGATACTTTAATATTTCTCCATTTAAGTTTCTTAGTTTTAAACTCTCTCAAAGGTAATACGTGTGTTTGAGATAAATAGTATTTGTTTTACTCTGTAGAAAAGAACCGATAGTTTTGATGCTGGTGTTCATACACACACACCCTCACCATTGCCACCAAACAGACAAATAAATGAAAAATAAGCACCATACACTTCAAATAGCATACTTGGACATTTGTGGGTAGCTGGAAACCAGTTTCAGGGAGGTCTATGAAAATAAGCAGAGATTTACTTGCAAATGCAGAAACACTTTCATTTAAAATTAAGATATTTGTACCTATTTTCCCCCTTTTGACAGAAAAATCCTGTCAACTTCTCAGTCAAAAGTGAACAAAGATAAAAGTCTGTGAGACCACAGACTGGTTTAGAAAGCCCATGACAGTCTAAGAAGTTGACCAAACCTGGAGTAGCTTTTGAACCACTAGTGTACTATAAAAGCATGAAAAAATATTCCTGAGAATGAACCTTTTGGAAGAGTTTTCTCTTTCAATCTGAATGCAAGGGGTTATTTTTAACAAATGAGAAGGCAAGAATTATATGTTATGGCTCTGAAGTGCTTTCTGAAATTCCAGCATCTGTAACAGGCAATCAAATTGCCTTCCCTTTAGCAGTAGAGCTGCTCACCTGGTGATGGATGCTGCTAAATTCAGTGCAGGTGAAAATTCCAGTGAAATCCATGGGGTTATCCTGATGGAAAGCTGGACTAATGCAATGAAGGAACAAGCTCTAAAACTCAAAATTCCTCCTGTGGCTGACAAGTAAAAATAGTTACTGCTTTTACAAGCATTTTGCAAAATATATTTGTAGATATTTTAGTGGGATTTCCCAAGGTCCTTTAGCTTACTGCTTGTTCCTTTAGATTATCCAAGTGTAGGTCAGAAATCCTTTCACTTCACCCTCACTGGCACGTGTGCTATAAATCTTTGTGCTTTTGCCATATTATGCAATTGCTTTTGCTCCTATGAATCCCAC
Source organism: Scolopax mira (assembly GCA_004320125.1). Taxonomy (NCBI): domain Eukaryota; kingdom Metazoa; phylum Chordata; class Aves; order Charadriiformes; family Scolopacidae; genus Scolopax; species Scolopax mira. The sequence goes on from BJBW01002742.1 coordinate 93,313, forward strand.
ATAATGCAGAACGAAATATTTTCTAATATATAGCTTATATTAAGGGAATAGGACATGGTATTTCAGACTTCTTACAAGTAAATTCTAATAATGGCTTACATAAAAATGAGAGTATCTGTTTCTCCTAGCTTTGGATTTAAGAAGTATTGCAGTATCTATAAGCATCTCTGATTGCTGCACAGGCATTCATCATGCTGAAATGATTTGCCATGCCTAAACAAGCTTGTACAATATGAAATTTTAAAGATACGGCTGTAAACCCATTTTTTAATTTTAGTAAAATAATGAAAAGCATATATTACTTTAGTTTACAAAACATTGAACCACTAATTCATATGAAGCTGTATTTTCTGCACATATATTGCATTGTTGTATGTGGTATTAAAAGCCGTTCCGCTCTTTATGTATCCAGTTTTTCCTTTTTTTCTTATTTGTTTTGCAATAGGAATTTCTAAAATGCATGGTCCTGTTAAAATTCTACCAAAGTGTCTAGACTTTGGTAGAAGCCTATCATCAACTTTGGCTTTTTTATATAAGAATATTGAATATTGAACATATTCAATATAACTTAAATAAGAATATTTGCTGTCAAAAAGTGAGAGTGAAACAAGTCGCATTTTAAATAGGGAACATCTATGTGTTTTCAGATAAAGGATGGAATTAAACAAGAAAATTACACAACAAACTAGAGATAGGCCCAAATAACTAGTAGGTAAATAGAAAATTCCATCATAACCAGAACAAAGTAAAGAGATTAACATTCTTTTAAATTATTATATTCTAACAGAGGAAAACTATTTCACCATTATTTATGAAAATCAAATTATAATGAACTATGAATGTTGTTGTTTATTAATCTTCTAACTGACTTTTTAGGCAGCTTTTGGTTGTCCAAAATTAAACATTGTCCTGTCTTAATTTTTCTCAGTAATGGAACTTTTCTTTTTAGAAAAAAGTCTATCCAGAATCACTGCTTTAATATTGAGGAGTGCAAGCAGTTTGATGTGACAATTTTCTTTTTACATACTATATTACTTTTGGTTTTCAATAGAAGGCATTTTCCATGCAATGGCAGGTTGATTTTGGTGGATTTCCATCCGGGTATCATGTTATTTTCACAATCGCCATTTAGTGCATCTCAGCAAATGGCTTCTCTCTTTTTTAAAAAAAAATAATTAATATAGTTTCATATTTTTCTCCTTTTTTATTTTCTAATTTTCCTCCAGCATTTCTCTCATCCCTAGAGTGCTCTTCTCTTCAAAAATTGCCTGTATGCAGTCACTGGGGTTGAGAGGTAGCTTTCGGAGTTTATTCTCTATTAATATAAAGTTTCTCTGGTGCATAAGATTCCCCAAATATCGCTATTTTTTTTAACTAATAGACACTTATGGGAAAGTATTTAAGGTTTGAGTTCTGCAGGGGTTGTGGTTTGGTTTGTGGGGTGGTTGGGTTTTTTTTTCCCCAAAGTACATTTCAACACATAGTTTATATGGATTTACACTGGGAATGATATGCTGAGCTACCGTTCCCGCTTTGGGAATGTCTGTGGGAACACTTGAAGGGGTTGGTCAGTAAATTCAATTCCCTTGCTGTGATGACAGGATTTCAGAGCATTGCATGTGCAAAGATCCCCATGATTTGCAAAAGGAAGGATTCAGCCTGAAATGCTTATCCACATAGATTTTCCTGACAGATGTATATACTTCCACCCCTTTTAATGGGACTTGGGATTGATTTGGCAGTATTTATGTAACTAAACTCCCACTAAACAAACTGGAGCCGCACTGGGACTGCGTTACTCATATCTAAACATATTTTGTTCTTGTGTTAAATATACCGGTGGATTTTAAAATAAACTTGTTTTTCACGGAGTAAACATCCAACCTGATGTTGTTGCTTTCCGACCGTGAAGTCTGAAGGGATGTTCCCGAAAGTCTGAAGAGATGCGACTGCAACAAAGTTCTTTTTGTTCATATATAAGGCCACGGTTAATAATTCAGAATAACAACATATTACTGAGTGTATTTGATTCTCAAAGTGAGCGCACGTGCCTGCTAAGCACCACAGCTCTTTGCCCTGCAAGGTCTTAGTGTGTATCCCACCCGCACGCTGTAGCTGAGGATGATATTAATATTAATGAAGAATGGAAGCTGAGATACAGTGATTCTCATTCTTTCCCTCCAGCCCCTGACGAGCTGAATCCATTAGTATAGATAGATCAGCATTAATAAACAAGGAGGACAAAATAGCTCTCGACGCCATGACCTTTGGTGGGACGAGTGGTGCTTGGTCACCGGGATGCTCCGCGCTGAGCAGCGCAGCGTGTTCAATCTGATGGAGAAATATGATGGGTGCTTCCTGTACAGCTTCAGCGTTTCCAGCTGCTGAGCTTTAGGGGAAAGAAGCCTCCTTGAGCTTTTTCTGTTTGCATATCGTTTCTACTGACTCCAAAAGGGTTTCGTCCAGGGGCCTCGAGTGTAAATCTATAGAAAATTAGTTGTCAGGGTCATTAGGGAAAAGATGCGGTTTATTGCTTTGTGTTAAAAATGAGCAGTTTTAATATGCTGTGCTATTCATAAAGGCAATACTGACTAACTTGTTTTTCTGGACTTCCACCAGAAGAATTATTTTTAATTGTTAAGGCTTAACATAGTCCCAACAGATTGCAGCATCTAAAGAATTACTCATCTCCTGATCGAGTTTATACCTCTAGGACACTGAGAAATTGCTTGGAGATTAAAAACACTAAACTCTTGATGGCTTACAGGTCTGCTGAGAACACTGTTTTCATGAGTTTTGAGAGCTGCAAAACTTCGAGAACTTCTTTTAGTTTTCAGTCTATGGTTGGTGAAAAAAAAAAAGGCCTAAAAAGTAGTGGTTTGATTCCATTCTAAGATGACACAAATGACACTTTAAGTGTAGCTTCCACACCTACCATTGTATAAAGCTTCTGCATGGCCAGAGAGAGGAGTTGTGAATAATTATGAGTGTGCCAGAAAAGTGACAAAAGCTTGCTTGTATTTTAGCGTGTGTATAGAAGTAGAAATGACCATACTTATAGTATATTAATACTTCAAATCACAATTGGTATATGTAACTCACAAGGCAATTAACTGTTGCAAAAGAAGGCTGTAAAAGGAGGTGAATACTGATTTTTAAGTGATGTTTCAGTAACCTTTGTGCAAAGCTGCAGGGACAGTACAGTGAGCATAAGAGCAGGACTAAGCCTGATCCTCTGAACCAGGATTTAGAGTGCCAGCCTCACTTCTTTCCTAAAACTGTTTCATGTAAGCAGCTGCTCTAGCAATTTTAACTGCCTACATTTCTAGTTGTTATTCTCTTCTGAGTATGTACTTTTTTTTGTGTGCAGCCATCAACACCATTGCATTTGTACAGCCTGAGAGAGGTACCGGTGTCTTTATTCAGCATAGAAACTTAAATGGTATTGGTTTATGGTTTAACAGTCCTTGAAACACCTGCACCCCAGAAGATTCACAAGATTTCCAGGAACTGCTTTTCCAATTTCATCCCAGCCCTAGCCAGAGACATCTTATTTTACTTTTTTTCACAACAGCTGAACTTGGCTTTGTTTTTTCAACAGTCACAACCTCTTCCTGTCCCCAGCATTAATATCCTTGATTGATGTATGGAAATATGGACATACAGTCTTACTCTAGATTGCAGTGAAAACCTCAGCTATGACCTTCTGGGGCAGGAAGGAAATCCTGCCCTATTTGTAACTAGGAATCTGTCACTAGGCAATATAGCTGGGCTCTGAAGAAATTTCCCTGGGTGTAGTGTATTTTCACTCTTATGCATTATTAATGCTGCTTTTTAGATCAAATCTAGCTGCTTTTTTTTTTTTTT
>BJBW01002743.1:0-40822 GCA_004320125.1 Scolopax mira
TTTTTTTTTCCATATCCTTTGCTTCAGTTCTGTTAATTGTGAGACTTGCAGTGAGTTGAATCATGATGTTTGCTGATCTGACCAAGGCAACCTAAGGGACTAGTTGGAGAACGTGGCCAAGGGCAGGACGGGGAAGGCAGAACTGTTTCTTTTGGTGGGACTGTGGTAATAAATCAGTTTAAACTGATAATGAAACCGCACCCTTGCTGTTCACTGCAAAACCTATTGTCAACACCCATTTACTGGATCACTGCACTGTACAGTTAGATAAAAGGCAGAGATACTGATTCATGACAATCTCTGTGACGTTTCCAGAATGGGTAGTCCCTGCAGTTATACCTTTGACTGTTTAGGAGGCTGACCTCACAAAACCCTGAGAAAAATAGTACTAAGAGGCTATAACTGAACTTGCCCTTCTGTATGAACCTCCGAGTGTTGCTTTTTTTTGTGGCATCCTCTTCAATTCCCCTGGTTTCCTTGTCTGCAGCTGAGCAACCATCCTTTCTCATCTTGTGTACTTGACTTTATTTGTTCCTTCTGCAGCATAGTTCAGATGTTAATCTGTTCCAGTCACAAGCCATGTGGAAGGAATAGCTGACATGCCATGCATTGTTCATGACATATCTCTCATGTAACATCACTGCTCATCCTGTCTCTCTTCATTTGATTGTAATGTTTCTAAAATGTAATATTCCTGGGGAAAGAGTTGTTTTTTATTTAAATACTATCATCACTTCTGTCATTGCTTAAAAACCAGTAGGAAACATTAATCTTCATATAAAAGGGTACAGTTCTCAAAATCCTTCATGAGCCTCTCTGTAGGATTTGCAGTCAGTAAATGAGATCAGACTGATCTTTGACCTTCTAGATCCTTTTCTGTTTGTTTCCATTTTCTCTTTGACATCTTTCTCTTTCATTTTTATTTCAGCTCCTCTTCAGTTACTTTATTACCTGCTTCCAAATTTCGGTCTCCATCTGCTCTGCTGCTTCCAAACAGTGAACTAAGCTTTGGTTTCGCTAACAATGATTTCTGTGTATATCATGGTGCTCTCTTACTACCTTTGGAAGGGGGAATTTAAAATATGTGTTTTCTCAATTGGACCTTCTGGTGCTGAATCACAAAATTGTAGGGATTGGAAGGGACCTTCGGAGATCATCTTGTCCAACCTCCCTGGCCAAAGCAAGGTCATCTGGAGCAGCTTGGGCAGGAACACATCCAGATGGGCTTTTAATATCTCCAGAAAAGGAGAATGTTTCTATTATACTGAATGTCAGATAGCACTGTAAATAGTGCTATCTTTTATATCTATAATGCCATGGGAGAGACCAAAATTTTAACATATTTACCAGCTGGGGGAAAACAAAAAGTGATTTAAAGATGTTTCCTAGAGAGTGAGTTTGAATCCTTACAAAAAAAGACTTCAGCGTTATTTGCAATAATGGCAGGCTGAAGTTTGTATGTACATCATGCTCTGCTGATTCTCCTCTCCTATACTAAGCAAGCGATTGAGATTAATACTCTAGTCATCTCTTGTGGAACCCATTTTAGAAAGATTGCTCTCACTTTAATTGGAATTATCCTTAGTTCCAGTGGGATACTCAGTAGATCTCCAAGGCTCAAAGCCAATGTTATGTCTATAGAAGTTTTCAAATTATGTTCATTCTTCATGCAAAATCTCTGAGAAACAAGAAAAGTCATGCACAAAATTATGTGGCTTTTTCCAAGGTTCCTGGGAAGTTGCAGCCCAGAATCTGGATTGGGAAATTTCAGACCTTAAAGTGGTGGCCGCAGAAACAATAGCAAATAACTACTGCACTGCTCTGAGTGGAGAAATAGTTTGATCCAAGTGCTGCTTGTCCTCACCACAACTATTTTTACAGAAAACCACAAGATTTTACTGGCTGGGCTTGATAGCATGTGAATTCTGTTTTCCAAGGAGTGAAGGACAGTTCTAGCAGTTTCATTTCCTGGCTGATGGCAAAAAAAAAAAAAAAAAGAAAAAGAAAAAAAAAAAGAAAAAGAAAAAAACCAGAGCAACCAGTGCGACACTGTGACACCTAACTGCTACACTAGATCTTGTGGTATCACTTAAACAGAGGGGCAGGGTGCACCTCAGCTGTTTGTAACCGCAGAAAGAGAAAATGTTACTTGGAAGGAAGGAGGAAGTGTACACCAAATCTAGTATGTCTCAAACCTGACGGTGTCTCTTTAAAATGTCCTTAAACCTGTTTTAACACACCCCTGCTTTTCACCACTCCCTGGGAACATGCACCTCTTATAGCAACTTGTAAATCAAGAAAAACCAAACCCAGCAATTTATTCTCCAGTGTGCGGTGGCTATTTTCACACACCCAACCTGGCCATATAATTAAGCTGCAATATAACTCGCTAGCTTGGAGCTTTCTGCTGTTCATGAATTTAGAATATTCTGTGGCAGAATTGCATATTTCAAAATGAAAATTAAGAAAAGATTAAGAATTCAAACATTGTGATTTAGGCATAGTACATACATACAATAGTATGGAGGTTTTCCTCACAAGTCCAGAGAAGATGTCTAACCCCATTTATACTGGTTTCTCTGCAGCTCAGGGATCTGAACAGAGCGAATGCAGTAAAATAAAAGTAAGGCAGCTAAACCCAAAAATTCAAGTCTTGATTTTGTTATAGCTAGAGGGTTCAAATCCAGAAAGATCTGACATATTCCTTCTAAATATAGAAGGAATATTTCCTTTGTGCCTGCGAGTGAAAGGGACGGAACTACCTGGAAAACACAGTGATTTTTTGGTTTCTCTCTCTCCTCTTGTCTCGCAGATTCTCTGTGGGTCAGACTCCACATGGCCAGATTATAGTTTCCTTGTCACGCTTTTTGTGTAAGTGGCCACAGTGCAGTTGGGCAGCTGCTTTCTACAACGCGTGGCAGGACATGCGGCTTGCTTGAGGATGAGACACATGTTTGATGTGGTGGTACTGCTGAGCCTGCAGAATCAGCTTTGTGACTTGAATTTTGGCCAGACACAGAGGGGGAAAAAAAAAAAAAAAAAGAAGAAGAAGAAAAAAAATAAAGCTTGCATGCTTGTTTCCTTTTCCTTTTAATTTGGAAAGAAGTCATTGCTTTCTGCAAGAGGAAAAATGTTATTTGTAATCCTGCCATTACATGGGATTCATGTCTAGGTGTTTACAGTGTAGATGCTTACATCTGTCTTGTCATTTTAGGCTCCTTTTCAGGACAGTGGAGAGAAATAATAACTTCTGGAACCCAGTGCTCTGACCTACTTTAGTCATCTACATTAGAGCAAAACGAATTACGTTACGGGTGTCTTGAGTGACAAATGTAGAGGTAGGAGTCTGGCTTTTGATGTAGCCTAGCTTTTTTGTTAAATAGGGCCTGTGATGGAAAGTCTCACCGAGCTCTGAGGAAAGAAGGGTTTGAAGAGAGCTGTCACCAGTTTGGCTTCCCCTTTCATTGAGCAGAATTCAGATAATTTACTTAGACATTAATTGGCACTTAGTTTTCTCGGGTTAATAGCCTGCATGAGGTTCCAGAGCAGCCCACACTTGAAATTATTGGGTTCTTCACGTTATGCTCCTGTGGAACCACGGCAAGATCTGGAACTTCAGGAAATGATCTCGGACTCCATGATTACATCCAGATAATTACAATAATTCTGTTCTGACTCTTTCCTTTGTAATATCATGCAAATTATTTCGAAATCTTCCTGTTTTAAAGCCTGGCCTTGTTTTCATTGCACTTAACAACAGCAGCAACAAAAACAAATAAAGAAACCCCTTAAGCTCAATTCTTTGTGTACTGAACATTAAGACTCATGGAAAAGATGCCAACAAGATGCCAATTTCCAAAGTACTTACAGTTTTGAAAACAATTATTCAGGAGAATATAATTTACTCAAAATAAAAGGGAAGTAGAAGCTGATACTTAAAATGTACTAACTTCCTCAGCATTGTAACAGTCTATTGGCCAGTTCATATCAAAGGACAAATATTTTGTAAAGGCAAGAACAGAGCTCAGCTGTTTCTTCAGCTTCTCAGCCCATGGAGCTGCTACTCGCAGATGTGTCAATTTAAGAAATTTATTTTCCATTCTTTCTCATAATTCTGTTCATGATTGAACAGGCCTGAAGTTTATTCCTTGGAATATGCTTGGAAATGCTATTAATCCTTCAGCTTCTGTGGACGAGGGAGGAAAAAGGGACAGCTGAGTTCTTCTCCAGAGAAGCTGGGAGAGAAACATGCAGGGAAGATGCCACTTCTGTGATGCCATTTTCTATTTCACTCGTGCAGATGACCTACATTTCAACACACATCATAAATCTGCCATGCTATTTTATCTGTTATTTGAACAGATGAGCAATTTTATTTGACTGCAAAGGTATTTATGAGGAAGGAAAGGGTCTTAAACATGTGCTAACAAAATAGAGTGCTCTCCCTATTTACACATACACATTTGTCATCTAACTAGAGAATAAATTTGGTCTGAAGAAACTAAAATAACAGTGTTGAATGACTCTTGGCTGAGAGGCTGGATGACAGCCTCTTCACTGAGTAGACTGACTTATTTTAATACATAAAGCATCAACATTCTGCAAAAATATTTATCCCCTTGATTGTATTGCTAATTGTTTACATCAAGATGAAAGAATTAGGAAGCAATTTTAGCGCAATTTTAGTTATGTGCCTTATACAAATTTTGACCACAGGGGCCTAACAGAGATGTGGCAATCCTTGGCCAGCTCAAAGGTCTATTTAGTCCAATATTCTGACTCCAAGAGTGGCCAAAAGCAGTTGCTTAGGGAAGAGTGGAAGAACAGGGAAAGCATATAAGTTGCTCTCCCTAAATGCCCTTACAGTCTCCATCTATTTGCATGTTATGGTCCTTCTTAGCCAAATGTAGTTTCTGTTTATTTGGTAACCATCAGTGGATTTCTCTTCCATGAGCTTGTCTTGTTTCTTACTGAACTGTTTTAAGTATGGGTACACATACATGCATATATAAGCATTGATATACATACACACACAAATACAGATATACATGTATATAAATAAATTGTTGCATTTCATAAACTATTGGAAACACAGCTTCCTGCAGCAAGGACAGCTTACACACACATTGTAGGAACAAACACCTCTCTCTCTTTCTTTCTTTCTTTCTTTCTTTCTTTCTTTCTTTCTTTCTTTCTTTCTTTCTTTCTTTCTTTCTTTCTTCATAACAGCATAATTTTAATGCCAAATAGCTCTTGTACTCAACGACAATTGAAATACACCCTTCTCTTACTGTTTGTAATTTTTAGACCACTTATACTTGCTTTCAGATATCCCTTCACCACACTAAAAGAATCTTAGTTTGATGCATTTGTTCCTTGTGTGGAGAAGTAATTTGATCATTTTTTTGTCCCATTGATTCCCATTTTTGGTCTTTGTCTTATTTCTCCAATTTCTGATTTTGGAATGCATTTTCTAAGAACTCTTTTAAAGAAGCTCTCCTATGCAAGCTATACCACAGCCAGTGTCTTCCAGGAGTGGGGAAAAAACTACTTTTTCTTCCATGCTCATATTCAGCTTTGATATAGATCAAGAACAGAATAACAATCTGTTACATTTAGCTGGCAAGCATAGCAGCTACGTGTGCTGATAACACCAGTGTGGAACTCACCTGTCAAATGAAGACTTCATTAAAAAGGTGGAATATTAATTCACTGGGGTTTTTTGATTGATATAAAATTTTCATATAGGTTTTCAAATGACTATCAAGTTCTCAATCAACTAATTTGACTCAAGTAGTGAAAGAAAGAATCATCATTACAAGAAAAAAGGCATAATATTTATAGCAATTTTTCCTTCCTTCTTTAGTTTATGAACTTTGCCACACCTTTGGGGAGAACAATGGGCTGCCAAATACCTCTGCTTTGTCACTAGGGTTTTCTTAGCGTTGAAAAAATGCATATGAAAGGGCTCTGGCAGTGCTCCTTCTTTCTGGTACTCGGGAAGGTGTGGTTAAACAGCCAGACTGCATACCTTACACTCACCAGCTGGAAGCTCTTCCCCGGGAACAGCAACCTGTGACAACAGTGGGAAATGTAAGCTGGGCTGGCAAAAGTTAAACCATAAAATGCACCGTTACTCCTGGTGCATTCTGGTGTCTCATATCATATCAGACTTACTGAAACGCTGTCCCCGCTTTAACGGTAACATAACTCAGTGAAAGTGGCTTTAAGGTGCTCTGCTTCTGCACAACAGCTGTTGCTACATGATATCACAAAATTACTTTTCTCTCTACCTATTTTAATCACCCAAGTGATAAAATTCTGAAAAGTAAAATATATATTGGAGAATTCCATTCGTAATATATATTCATTTGGACAGCGGTGGGACCAATTTACGTATGTCATAATAGAAGGGCTGTAGCGTTATTGTCTCTCCAGTGAATATTTAAACTTAAGGGAGGTAGAAAAACTGTGGTAGTTGTGTTCCCTTCAATGAAAAATATCTTATAATACAGTGGTTAAGGTGGTCTGCTGGTCTGCACCTCAAAAGGAGGAAGGTTTTGAACTTGGCTTTAGCCATAGGCTCAGTGACTTTTCTACTTGGTGGGCTGTTGCTTTCTCATCCTGTCCTTTCACAAGATTAAGCACGCTTGGAGGTGAGCCTTGCATGTGGATTAGACAGAGGATTTCTGGCTTTCTGAGAAATAAGGGAGGAACAAAGCTGTTAAAAAGGACCCCAGGTGCTTGGCACTGCCTTTGCAAGGCTGACCAGGACATTGCTTATCTACCTTTAAAACCCACATCTAAGTATGAGCTAGGATGTCCATGGAGAAAGAGGGTTTCCATCTCACGTCAAATCAGTTGTTATATTTTCTTGGAGATGTCTGTCAAGGACCAGAATCTTCAGGGGAAAGTTACAGAAATCCCATGGGATTCTAATGGTAGAATAGCCTGCCCTTGGAACAAAAAAAAAGCGTATTCCTTACATCTTCCTCTCCTCCCTGTTGAGGGCATGAACGCTACTGGGATTCACACAACCGTTTCTAGCCTGGTTCTGAGTCACACATACCTCTTGGTAAGGGTGTACCCACAGGCCATATGTTCCCTTGGTTAATTATTTTGACATGGGGTGAAAAGTCTCTCTCACAAGTCCCAAGCATCCCCTTATTTTATGTAGGACTGGAATGAGAGTGAAGGGAGGAGCAGTCCTTGTGTTAGTCACTTTCAAGAAAAGGTGCCACCCTATACATGGTGATATATACTACTTTTCTATGTTAAGTAGCATTATATTTGCTGCATTGGGTTCTTTTTGCCCAAAATGTCCTTTCCCCTTTTCACTTAACCTGTAGAACTGTTGCATACGTGTCTAGGTGATCTTAGACTAAGCCCACGCAAGAAAAATGTGCTGGTGGCACAGATGTGCAACCCACCTCCCAAATAAACATGACATTAATGAGCTGTGTCTGCCTGCTATATGCTGGCCATCGTCTGGTGCTGACACCTGTCTGTATGGTACAAAGTGTTTAGTTTTATACATCTTTTGACACGCGTTATATCAAACCCACTTTGGAAAAATCATGTCCAATAAGTAGGACTATGCTAGCTAATTAAAGAGGGGTAGGACCTGGGCTTGAGTAATATCCTCTAATCATCCATCCCATTATCATGTACACTCCTTGACACAGTTTGGTTCCAGCCAATTAGTTATCTCTGGAAAAAGCCTTGAGCATGAATCTCTCTAGCACAAGCCCCGGACTGTTTCCAACAGGAGTACGGATGAGGCCACACAGTTCTTTTTGGAAAGCAAGTTTGACATTATAGATAGATACAAACCCCACTGTGCCACTTGTCCTCAGGCCAGAGACCAGGCTTTGGTATGTTTAACTAAATAGGATAAATGTAGCTGTTTCATCTCTGTATCTCAAAACTATAAAATTTGAATGGCACTTGCTAGAATGTCTAAATCTTTTGCACACACCAGTTATAACAATAATATCTTCTAACCCAGAACACAATAGTTTACCAGTCCTGCTTGCAAAGTCTGGAGTATTAAAGGAGTTTTCTTTTGGGGGACTGAGTATATGAAAAAATATATTCAGTAATGTATTCCTCCCTTTTTGGGAGGAGTCACAGAATGGTATTTGTCCAACAAGTAGCCTACTGAGTCATTGCTTATGCCCATCTTTCTTTTGCAAATCTACATAAAAGCTCAACAGGACTAGGCTACATTATGTTATTTTCATATGATGGCCATCCTATACACTTTAGTATGGATGTGGAGGTGGAGCAATATTTTGCATGTTTTTGACTTAAATATGTTTTTGACTTAAAAATGGAATTTTTAGCAATGGAAATTTAACAAAAACTGATGAGAAAATAATGTAGTGGAAATGCATCGTACTAGCAACCAAGGGACATAGACTTCAGAGAAAAATATAAACTAAAGCTAAGTACACAGAACACAATCATCTTGTTCAGAGAAAGCTGGGAATTGGGAAGTACAATAATGCATTGCCACTGTAGGGGGCTACGTACATTTGACTTTAATAACACTGAATAAACCATTCAAAGCTTAATGATGGCATTTCTGAACTAGTTATGTTCATTTTCCTGCCAGTGCTACTCTATTTTAAAAGTTAACGTAGGGAGGAATTCTGAGGCTCTTGGTTTTTCTCATAAATCATGTCAGGCTGTGCACTCTGCTAATGTAAATCAAGCTGTCCAAATTATTTTGGTGGAGCTATATCCTGTTTTATCAGCTGAGGATGTGGCCATTTGTGTTTGCATCTATTTTTTTGGAGTTTTTCCTCTTTTTCTTTGTAAGAATGGCAAGGAAAAGCAGACCATTTACCTAAATCCCAACAAGCAGATTTCATAGAAATTATGATGATGATAGGTAGATATAAAATTATTTTCTCATGTCATCAAAACACTTCACTGTTTGAACTAATAAAAATTTCCTTCAATTCATATAAATCAATAGTAAAACATGGCCCAATGGGGTGAACCAGTAGATTAGATAAGCTACATTCTTAGATAAAAGTCATTGGTGGACAATGACTGGGGCATATATACGCCTGTATTTTTTGCATTGCTCTTTTTTGGCACGGCTGAAAAATCTGTGTCCAGAATGCTTTTTGTGCTACAACTGTGTAATTTTGTTGTGAGTGAGAAAGGGAATAAAGGAGATATAATTCAGATTCTGATGTACTCTGAGCATCTAAATTTCATCATATCTGTATTTTTGTCCCTCCTTCATATAATAAGCACCTTAAACTAGAGAATGAAACCAAAACTTTTCTCTAAGCCTGACTGCAGAACAGTTCACACAGTCTAGGGATGGCTGGATTTGTGATACATCTTATTTTTTATACTGAGATCCAGAGGCAAAGTTTTTGTTCCTCTGAATTTCTGAAAGCTGAATTTCTCCAGACTAAGGGGAACTTGTTCACAGAAAATAGTTACAGGGCACTTTCACTGTATGCTTATGTTGAACATGTTCTATTCCTGATACATGGCACTGCATCATATATTCTTTATTCATCAGGTACAAAACTTGTATGTTATTACCACAGAGAAAAACAAACAGAATGCTTAGTATTAAGTTGGATTTGCTTTAATATGAAATAAATGTTTGGTTTTTACTTTTTTCGAATTTTGAAATACTGAGTAGTCAGCATGTTAAAACATCAAGAATTCACTATAAATGGAATCTATTCCATTGCAGATCAGTGATTAAAAGTTGTTGTTGCAGATCAGTGATTAAAAGATAGCTGGCCTGCTTTATTCTTAAGCTGAGGTCAGTACCATTGTTGGAATTTCTTACATTTTTGCATTTAGCTTTAGAGTGTCTGTTCTGTGTGTCCGCCACCAAAGATTTATTAAGGACCGTCTTAAAAGAAGCCTCTGGGTAGCAGAACTACCTTTCTGTGCCCCATAGTTTCTTCTCTGTGTCCAAAGATTATAAATACAGAAAAATATAAATTTAGTTTCTCCATCATTAGTGTTTGCATCTCAATTTGTGTTTCTCAAACCTTTGGGTAAAGAAAGCAGTGCTGTGAGACAGGTTAAGTTTTTCTCTGATATGTGAGCAGAACTCTTCCAGTTGAGCATAAAATGATAAATTAATATTGTGTACCACCTAGATTGTGAAAGAAAAAGGCTTCAAAACAAAAAGACATTCCTAGTGTCAGGTGTTGTTTTTATAAATCAAAGCTCTGTGACCATTCCAACTCAAAGCATATTTTTTTTAAGCTAATTCCCAGTGTGCATTGCTTATGAGGAAAGATATCCGTTTCACTTGGGAGCCATGTGTGTTAAAATTGTAAAATCGTAATATGACTGTGAAGGAAGGCATTCACAAAGTTTTCTTCTTGATCGTAAAAAGATGAACATATAGTATGGTGTACCTGAACATGCCAGGACTGCTCTAAGTATTTCTCATTTGCAGAAACCCGGAAGATGAGATGTACAAAGTTCAGAAAGGTTCGCCTGTTTGTGTTCACTAGTTCTGAAACTTGTGGTAGTTAGGAGTAGTTTATACTTGGCATTTTCTTGTCTGTCACGCTGCTTCATCAGCTGCATTTCATCAGATAGAACCCATGTTTAGACAATAACTTCATGCTACTGGGCACCAAACCTATGATGAGGTAACCATCAGCAAAATTAAGGACTAGAAATATGGTGAAGGAGTCATTTAGTAAGTTACTTTGTGTCAGTTTGCTTCTTTTGCATTGAAAGAAATTCTTAATTTTCACAAAAGACAATAGGACTAAAGGTTATTCAAAATCTTTTATAACCACATCTTACACTTTTCATAACAAAAGCTCCCCAAATATAAAATAAGCATGGGCTTGTATAGTATACTTTAAAAACAGATGCTGTTACCTTAAACAGAACCATAGGGTCGTATGCAGCATCCCTGTCATGAAGTTTATGATGTTCCTTGTTACTGTATTTATTAATAGTAAGGCAGATCTTAGTCTACAGAGAAAGGTATTGCAGGAATTGTAAAGGGAAAAAAAAAAAAGAAAAAGAAGTGAAGGCAGCCTTTTCTCTTCTTTCTGTTTATTACAGACTATTCTTATCTCTCCATTTATTATCTCTGTGCTGAAGGAGAATGCAAATGTGCACAGATAAGAGGGACTTGCAACAAGATCTCACGTGGGAGGGTTTTCCCCCACAGATCTTTTGCCTCTGCCCACATATTCAAACAGAGCAGATACTTAGTCCATATCAGATTCCAGTGTGTGTTCCCCACATAACACTTCTGTAGAACTCTTCTTTGATGAAACACAGCGTTTCTTCACGTTCACCACTGCAAATACCCAAAACCCTCTAGCTAGAGGCAGCCCTGCAACTCGGTGACGTGTACTTCTGTGGGAAATCCAAATGAGCGTAGCGTATTTTTCCAAACAGTAATTGCCTGGTTTTCTGTTTCACAGTCTGTGAGAGCATTCCACTTGGTGAAACCCAGCCCTACTGCGCTTGAGAAGCACAGCAAGCACAGTAGTATAACAACTCACTGGTACTTTTCATTGATCTGGTATTTCTACAAGGTGCCACCCTTTTCCACACCTCCTGCCTCCTCCTTAAGTGACTCAGCCCCTGAAGAAGAAACCTCTTGACTTTTCAGACAGCTGGATGGGGAACAGCAGGTCAGGGCTCTGCTCTCTGCTGTGATTGTACCTCACTGCCAGGTGTCTCCAGGTTGACTTGCCAGGACACTAGCTTCTACGCTACCTAGGTAAGGGTGCTTACTTTTCTGTTTTTATAAATACCATGTATTGAAAGTCCTACACTTTCAGATGTTCTGTGATTTCCTAGTTTCCAAGGATTCCACCTCAAAGCACCTGATTTTCAAGAAACTTGACGATGAAAACCCAGCTCTTAAAGTGTCTCAGTTGAGATTCCCTGGACCTCTCTTGGCTGTACTATCCTAATTACTTTGTTATTTACATTATATTGCTAATTGTATTTTATGTTAGTGTTACTTCTCTGATGAGAAACTCACTGTTCAGACCACTTTTCATGAATGGCTGATTTAATGTCACTTTTGCTCTTTGGTTTTTTATTGTTTCTTTATTCTTTCTTTGGAATATTTATCTGAAATTTAAAGAGTACTAATTCTCATTTACTTGAACTTGCTTCAAGTATATGATTTTGGAAAATAATGAGCAACAGTTTGCTTTCATTTCCACCTTTGCAAAAGGTGTTGCAAAAAATAGTCTTTCAGCTTTGATACAATGATTTATCAGTACCATGAAGGGTAATCCTGTATAAACAGGAAGGTTCTTCATTTTAAATCCATCAAAGTGAAAGGAGAGAGTTGAATAACAAAAATTAAAATTATCACGCACACTCCTTCTACACTGTATTAAAAATAGCTCCGTTTAAAACTGAACATATATTTCTAATTTGAAAACACATACAAATTTGGGTTCTGACTGAGCAGCTAATTTTACATTACTGACAATTCCAAAGCCTAATTTCTTTCAAAACAGAATCTCCTCCACCCACGTCCTGCAAAACCAGTTTGGAGACCTCTTTCTGCTACACATAGATGAATGATTTCTGTTGTACCTTCACGTGTTCTCTAGTCCTACCTTGCCTGTTCTAACCTTGCCTGTTTTCTGTTTTACTCACATACATGTGTGATTCTTGTTCTCTGTGAGAGTTGATATCAATTCTGTGGCCTAAACTGTATAGTAAAATACTTATTTAAACACAAGGTATTATTTCCAGAAGTTTACAAAAGTATGATACAGCTATTGCTCTGATATGTAACTCCTGGGGAAAAAAAAAATCATTCTAGGAACAAGTTTTTGTTGTTCTTCAATGTCTGCAAAATAAATGTAGCTATTTTTACATCTAGTTTTCAGCAAAAGGACAAAAAGACTAATTGCCAAATAAAGAGAACTTCGCTCCTTATAATTTGGAAGAGTGTAAATGATACCCAAGTGTTTGCATGTTAAAGTTTGACTACACACTTGGTACTGTGCTGAGTTAGCAACACCATTATTCTTTCTGTTTCATGTCTTGACCTACACTCTCGAGCTGTGGTAGTGGATACTGGTGACAATTTTGGGAGGAAGAAAGTGCAGTGCCAGCTATACATACAGACCTGCACCTGGCAGAGTGGGCCTTTAAGGCTATTTCGGAGACCGTGTGTTTGGAAATGTGAAGGATGGTACAGCCTTGAGTGGTTCTAAGAGTGATGGTGATTTGAAAAACAGCCTTTACCTACAATCAAGATAAGAAGCAAAGTTTAGAAACACAAACCCTTATCTGAGTTGAAGTATAGGTAGCCAGGTCTGACAGCACAGTCACAGCACTTCTCGTATTTCAGGGCAGAAATTATGGATGTAGAGAACAGCAAAACTGATGTAGACTTCACAACGAGCAAGATTTCACCTCACACACTTATGAATGTCTATCTAGAAGAGCAACTATAAAGATGTGTCTCCCCAGTGCCTTATTTCTCAGACCTGGAGTTCTTTATCCTGTATCAAGTCAGAATGACTTAAATCAGTTGCTTGCCCACATATCTAGTTCTTACTTTATTCAAGAGAAATAACAGAGAAATCAATAAAGTTTACTGACCTGACATGAAAATTGTTAACTGAAGGGAAGGAATTTCTGTACTGTGGTTTGAAACTGTGATTAAGTAGGATCAAATGTGCTTTTGTTTAAAATATTATATTCTCCACATTCATATCATATAGATGAAAGATAATGCATGTAGTATAGAATTACTATTAACAGCTCCAATCGGAAAAAAAAAAACAACCCACAACCCAAAAGTAAAGCTGAAGTAAGCCTTCATTTTTATTAATTACAAATACTTATTCTATGCAAAATTTCTCCTGAACTGCAGTGGAAACAAACAAATGGATTAAAACACAAAGGATGTGGAAAATTAATTTCCTAACCTTTTATTAAAATCCTATCAAAATAATTCTAAAATTTTGAGCTCTGATTACTCACAAGACACTGAATGTTCAGCTTGCTTCAGAGCAGAATGGCCCTTCAAGAAGATGAAATTGTGGTGGAAAGCTTGGGATTTGGGATAAGGAAAGAACAGAATGGCTGTTCATTTTCTTTTTCAAATGGCAGATATTAGACATTTTTGAAAATGGAACCTTAAGGACATATAGGAAACAGTAGTCAGCAAGCTGTGGCTATGTGGAATCATGTGTAAGGAACTTGTTTGTTCCAGCTGGCTTTTTTGAGTGGACATGCTGACCTCCGTGGCTTCTCCATGATCCAGGCTGCTTTAGCAAAGCAGCACAAGAAGTGGGAAGACGGGGAAACTCTGAAACTTTTCTGTTTGAAATGAGTCGCGCAGCTACAACTTTTTGTATTACTCAAGTTGATTAACAATAGTAGGAAGTTCGATATTTCAGCCCTTCACATTTGGCAATGCTTTATATGAAAAAACCTCAGTATAAAAGCAAGTGTGTTGACTTTAAAGAGAAGAAGGTGTGCCACCTCCTTTGGCACTCCCTCAACATCTACTATGTTGAATTACTTATTATACAGTGTGATGATATACGGTACCTCTAAGCTGCGGAAAGCAATATTGTTTATTAAAAGCAACATACATATAACCTGAATATTTATAAATAAGTTCTTAATCACTGTCATAGCCAAAAGCTAAAGAACAAAGACTTTGTTTGGTTGCAACTAGTTCAGTCTGATGTGGAAAACATGGTTCTTACAGGAAATATTTGTATTATTGTAATGTATTTTTTTAAATACAGCAATACATATACGTGAAGCCTAATTATGTAGAAAGTTACAGCCAAAAACGGAAGAAGATTCTTCTGTGTTAGAAGAACGGGTATGTTCAGATTAGCTGAAAACTAGAATGTTTCGCTTTGAGAATTTAAGGCAGGCCTGAGGTCTTCTGCTGATCATTCACTACAGGACATGGAAATGACATGTAGAAGTGTGAATATGGCTCTTTGTGATAAAAATAGATTTGGAGACTGATGCTGCTTTCTGAATAACTTACTACCAGATTGGAGGGGCATTTGACTTGCCCAGAGTCATGTCTGAAGTTTTTTTCTGGATTTCTTTGGGATTGTATTTGGGTTTTCCAAATAATAGGGGAGGGTCTGAATCCAGAATTGACGTGTCTTCAAACTTGTGGAGAACTTCTCATTAGACTGGCTGGGGCAGTTTTAATTTTCTTTTAAAGTTTCCCAACGCTGTTTTTAATTTCAAATTACACTGGAGCTGCATTCCTGTTTGTTTTTGTTTTGCATTCCAGCTGAGTTGTTTTGCCTCAGTGGTTGAGATCTTATTAAGAATGCCTGAACATACTTTACTACTATACTATAAAAGCCTATAGCTTCTCCTTCTCACAATTTCATTTACAAAGTTAAAAACTGTTTTTTTTATCTCTCCCCTAAACCATGGGTTGAAGAGAAACAGTTCATTGACATGTGTGAACCATGTCATGGCTCCAGATCTTTATGAGCCCAAGTTTTTAAACTTATGCGATCTTCACAGTCTCCTGTCCCTTCTCCTTTCAGCATACATAGATGTACATGTACGCACACTTAGTTCACAATAGTGAAGACTAAGAAAAAAATGCTTTAGTGAGTTGTCTTCTGCCTCTTTATGCAAGATCTTTTTAATTTGTAGGATCCTGAAATTTAAATCTTACTATGATGATTCTTGATTGTGGGTGCTAGACATTAAAGTAGGATTTTTTTTTTTTATTTGCGTTTTAAATATTAATGGATTAATCTTTGATATACAACTTAAAAGTTCTGAAGGAAGAAGTAAACCTTGAGGACAATGTGCCAGTATTCTATAAGACTAAAATGCTCACATTTTAAATTCCAGAATACCTGGCACATTTTCAGTGCTGACTGTAAAAGGGAGTGTACCTGTTGCTTATATTCATTTATGCATACTGCTTTCAGGCTTGTAGACTTTCAGGCTTGTAGACTTTCAGGCTTGTAGTTTATTTTGGATGTTGTACACATGTGTAACATAAATATTGTTTTGCCCTAAAAACATTAAGATATAAACATAGGACAAGCGAGAAAACACTGTTTCAATTAAGTCATGGAGGCTGAATGAAACATGCTTGCTCTGGGCTGATTTTAGATCTTTGCTGGAATTTCTTTTGTCATGCATGGATGTAAGTGGGAGCTGCAAATGTGCTTTCCAGTCGCTTTTAGAGGGTCTCAGTGTCATTACTGTACTTGAAGTTATTCTGTAGATTTTAAAAACAAACCTTATAATGTATATATTTTTTACTTTGGAGGCTTTCTTGTTTACCTGTAACAAAGGCATATGATAATTTCTGGCTGGCTATCTGAGAAATTTCAGTTCCCATCATCAATCTATTGAAAGTAAGGCTATAGTATAGCACGAAGCGTGTATAGTAGTTTCCTGTTATTTTTAATGAGAAATATTCAAATTGTAAAATGTGTATTTTTAACAAGATATTCTAAGACTTAGAATGACCAAATTTGATTTAATTTCCACAAAAGAAGGCTCAGTTTTCAAAGTTTTATTGTTCATTCCCATAGGAAATGGCTTTTAAAGTCTTTATTAGAAAATAAATCTAAGTTCTTTCTTTACAAAACTACTGCTGTTTCTTTTCTCCAGAGGAAGAAGTGCCAGCACTCACTGCTTGTGAAATATACTGAAATGTCAAGCTTCCTATTATCCTGGAAGGGACTGAAACCAAGACCAGTATCAGATGTCTAGCTGTTGCTAAGCTGAAAACATAAATAAATCAGTCCTCTCTATCGTCTTGTGACAATTCAGGAAAATTTATAGCAAGATTAGTTATTATCTAAAATTGATTGCTTGATAACCTACCTGAACAGTTTCTAGGAAATTCAGTGCATATCTTTTTAAATCCTTATGTCAGTAATTTTGAAAGATATTTTATAATCTATTGCAAAAGAAATAAGGCTCACCATAGCCCTGAGCAAACTTTTATTGGGTGGGAACCAAATCCAGCAGTTACATGTTTTCAATGCACACTGTGCCAATGATTGCTTGATATCAACAACTAAAGTTAAAAGAAAAAAGAGTGGGCCAAAGCCTTCCAATCAACATGGCAGAATTTTAAACTCTTATAAATGTGTGGAATTTCACAACTGGGTAAGGTATACGTGGAGTTTTGACCTCTGATATTATTTTTGTATTTATATCTTTACTTCCTAAAGAGATCTGTATTTGTTTACATCCAGATTTTGGCTTCCTGCTTTCTTTTCTTCCTAATCATAAGCTCGTTTTGTGATTGTCTGGCAGTAAAAACATGGAAAACAAAAATCCACACTATGCGCAGTTCATTGTGGTATCCCCTAGTTTTGTATGCTTTGCTGTCAGCATTATTTTTAGTATTCTTGATAAAGTTTTGCCAAAATTCAAGATGTTCACCTTCCATCAATAAAGAAACAGCCAGACTCTGGTCTGTCAGTCTAGTTTATCTTAGGTGAGTGAGACAAACACTCCACATCTGCAAAGAAACAGGACAACTGTGTTGCCCACATAACTGGAAATGTTTTTATTTTTAATGATTGCTTCTGTCACAAAACCCATTTTCTGGTGCTGTAAATTTTAGCAGCCTGACCAGTAGAGCTGGTTGGGATCTTCCAGGCTCAACATTGTTTTATTGTAAAATGCTTCTTTTCAAAAAGGAATCCTTTTGCTTAAGAAGGTCTACAGTATTGTCCACAGTCTTAAATCAATGTTAGGATTGCATTTTTTTGCATTTTTTTTTTACTCAAGGGGGAATTTTTTGCCACTGAAATGTTATTACGTTTTGTTTCATGCCTTCTCTAGGAAGGCTGATATTCAAAATCCAGTTTCAAAGCATACCATGGAATCTTTTGAGCAGTGCAACTCCCAAATTATTATTATTTTTTTTTCTCAAATCAGCCATCTTGGAGGCTCATTTTTGTAACCTGATTTGAGATAAGGGAAGCTGTCAGTGCCTGGAAAACTGCTGCAGGGCAGAAGAACCACCTCTGTCCTGGACCCTGACATTTGCTGCAGGCCACCAAAGCTGCAAGACCTGTCAGCGGGGTCAGGTCAGCCCACGTGTGCTTGAGGCACCGCTGATAGGGTCTTCCCATTAAGATAATCGCCTCACTCGATCCTTCATTACTGTGTCTTCTCCTCCAAAGGCTCTCACCACCCGCCACATTCTCAAGGAAGGAGATTCTAGCAAGGAAAAGGAGGGAGCAGTGGTGTGACAGGGCAGGAGCACACATTCTTATCATCAGGGATGGAAAAGCCACCATCATGCCTGAGCAAGATGGTTCAAACAGGTTCAAAGAGGGCTGTAAGCTATCACTAAGTCATTCCATCCTGACAGCCTAAACTTGTGTGAGGAGGTGATCAAAGTGGCAAATGAACTAAAATTGATTCCTAACCTTGCTGCTATCCTGATCTCTTCTTTTTTTCCATGCTTTCTTTTTAGATTCCCCACAGACCCCACGGAACACAATGTCAGCTTTCAGCATACGAAAACAGCCTCCTAGTCAAAGCGGTAACACTGCGTCTCCTTCAGTTTCTGCTCTCAGAGCACTTGGAGGTTGGGGGCACGGCCGTCCCCTTCTTTCCAAGCACCGCCATGCCAGTCACTTGTCTCCCCTCACAGGGCCATGCCGCGTCTTTTTAGCAGTGACAGGTGGTTATTAGATTCACAGCAGGGTCAGCTTCAGCTGTGAAGACAGTGGTGTTGTGCATAAGCTTTTGCTGTCAGAGATTCAGGCTGAAACACAGTGTTGGGCAGTACAGCGTGGTGGGCAGCATCTGGTGCAAGATGGCGCTTCCCGCCACTGTGGCCTGTGGCTGCTGGGGAAGCACCACAGGAGCATGGCAGCTGGGAGGGCAGACAGGGTATCCATCTCCCTTCCTACTGTCTCTTTGGTTCGCTCTGGGGAAATGAGGAGAAGCTGAGAAACATTAGAATAAGGAAGAGGGGAAGAGGGGAGAGAAAAAGCAATTTAATCATTGTGGGATGGGATCGGTTGTTCCTCTGGAAGGACAAAACTTGAAGAGGGCTGGAGTTTGCTTTCTGTGCAGAGAAATGACCAGAGGCACACTGGAAACATAATGAAATTTTCCATTTCTCTCGAACATGCAAAATAATTCTAAAGACTGAAAGGTGTTGAGGTGCATGAGGACCTGGTTTGGGCGGGTTGTGCCAGGCCTGAGTACCCAAAAATGAGTGCAGCCGCTGTGGGGAGCAGCTTGGCTCTACTGTGTTCAACCTTTTATTGACAAAATAAAAAAGGGATAAGATCCATCTGCCTGTGCTCATGTGACCTGAACTGTTGTATCTGATCCATATTTAATTTTTCAGATGAAATTTGGGAGACAATTCATTAGACCAGAGATGAGTACTTCTCAGCAAACCCAAGGCCTCATGCACTAGCTAATTGCTTGTGATGTTTCTTGACAAGGAAACACAATATATATTCCTTGGCTACTGCCTTTAAAGGAGGTGTCCCAAAACATTTTTTTTGCCCTAAGCAATTAAGGAAGCCGTATTTTCTGTGAAATCCAATTGATTTTAGGTCATGCTATTGGAAAACAGACAATATTGCATATGCAAGGATATATACTGAGTACATTTTGAATGTATAGAAATGTTTATGTTATGTTTGTGTCACTGAAGAGTTTTTCTTCAAGATTCAGAGGAGGTTATGGCTGACAGTAGACTAAAATGTATTGCAGACAGTTGAAAGGATTTTTGGCTAAAAATATTAGTATGAAAGGAATGCTGGAATCGTTTCCATCCCTGTAGTTGCCATCAGCTATCCTTGCTATAGATAAGCTTTATCCCTGGAATGCATATACTTGAACTCACATTTTCCTACTTTTGAAAATTAACCTTTTTTTTTTCAATGCAAATTAAAAATGCAAATGTACCAAATTAAAAATATCTAAATGTTTATGAGAATGGACAGGTATAGTTTTTACTCTTGGAGCTTCACTCAAATCAAGATTCATCCAAGTCTCTGTAACATTGCAGTAATTGCTAGTATTATCAGTATATTTAAAACAGTAAATATCTAGAGCAAATGCATTTAACATAGTCTTGTCGGCTGATTACAACTATCTCCCTTCTTGACTATGAGACAATGCTATTGTTTAAACTGATGGAGGTCCTTCTTCTTTTCAGTTTGAAAGAAGTGATTATTTTAATAGATATTTTAATGAACTACTGGACCTATGCAGGCGAGGTTGGGATGTCTTAATTTTTTGAAGTCTTTAAGGTATGATTTTAATAAATATTTTAAGAGAAAAGCTATCTCAATTGGCAGTGATACAGAAATCATGCAGTGAAGACAGGCTTTATTTTTAATTGGCGATTGTCAGCATATTCTTACAGATCTAATATTTGATGTGCCTGTTCATTTCTTAATGGTCTCAAAGGACTGCATTTATGTTGCTCAAAAAAAAAAAAAAAAGAAAAGGAAAAAAAGAAAGTAAAGCCTTGGCATCAAGGTCAAAAGATAGCAACACACATGCTATTACAGCCATGTTTCTTAAATGTTTGTCACTCCTCTAGCAGCTCAGTCCAACATGGAGCCAAAGAACATCTGCAACTATGCAAACATGAATGATGAGTCCAATCCTTCACTGGCTTTCTTTTATTTGGCAGTATGGACATATCTACAGTGAATTGCAACAGAAAAGAGCAGGCACGACTTGGGTTACAGTCAGATATACATTTTAAGACAGAGTTATATCCTTGTACTGCAGTGTTTTTCTTTCATAAGAAAAATGTGTTTTAAAAATCATATTTGGCCATTGTCACTTATAATAAATGCTTTGGTGCTTTGCTATGATTTGGCCTTCCATTCACTGTAGCTATTTGTCATTTTTCATGTTATCACTACAGCTGAATTTCTTGGATTAAGAGCATGAGCTACATTTTCTTATAAATCACAGCAGAATGCCAAAACACAACCCTGACAAATGACAGAATACTGACTACATGTATTTTCTGTGAAGTGTGGTCTTTCTATACACAGAATTTATGGTCAAATATCCTTACTGAACACAAGATAATGAGGTCTCCTGAAATCTGGTGGTGTTGAACTCCTTTTGTGTGGATGCTCAGAGAGTGAGGAATTAATGGAAAAAATCAGTAATGTCTCTAAAGGGAAAACTGAGAAAATCAGTATTCTTCATAAGACAGTTTGCTGATTAATTGGATGCTATTGACAAAGATTTTGCAAATTTAATTTTTCACCTTCTCTTGTCCGGTAAAGTTTGGGGCAAATATCATAATTCAAAAAAAAATGAGTCTCTATTTGGGCTCAACTTCTAGTTTTCTATTTCAAAAGGTAAAGTTAAAACGGCACAACCGTTCCATTCCCCTTCACCTCAGACAGGCTGATGACACGAAACTTAGGTGGGAAGAAAAAAGAACTAACAATACTGGACATTAGTAATTGAATATTTTTGTTTGATTCTGCACCAACTCCGTCACAAAAGAAAACTTCCTAACACAGTGAGGAATATTTATTCTCACAAATCAAGTGAACTAGTTACTTAGTTACTTAGTTAGTTCCTAAATATACTAAATATTAGCTTTGTTGGGCAAGGATATTTTAGGTTGTTTTCATAATTAAATAAAGCTTCCATGTCATACAACATGTGGGTGTTTGTATCTGTCTGCCCCTCCTGATACCCTTTGAAAACATACACCAACTTGAGTTAAATCCGACATAAAGTTGCAGACTTAAAGGTATTGCTTCTATTAAAAATTCAGTAAAACTAGATTACTGATTAGAAGAGACCCTGTTCATTCAGGTAGTGAGGAAAAAGCTTCAGATGGGGTCTGACCCTTTTGAGAAACCTGAAAATCCACGTTGGGCTGGATGTAGGTGGAGGACCATGTGATCATCATCTCAAGATTAGCTTTTGTTCAAAATTTGCATCCTGTCATACATCTAAAAATATAAAAACCTCAGACAACACCCCAGGAAATAGGAGTCATTAGTTTGACTTCCCCGGAATTACTGTTGTTTGTATATTTCATGATTACTTTATCAGATTTATGATATTTGTTTACATTAAAAAAATATTAAGCTGTTTCATATTAAGGATGAAACTGAATTTAGTTTGGTAAACTGGGCTTCTGCAGTCCTTTCCAGGTTGAACTTTTCAAGGAAATGGTCTGCACCAAACAGGAGTGATAGCTGAACTGTGCTAAACTTTTACATATTTCAGCCTTTCTAATTATACTTTATTTCCAAAATTATCCCATACTTTCATTTTCAAGACACGTCTCCCTGCATTTGCAGATAATAAGAGCCCTTCTGTTGCAATTAAAAGCAGACAACAGGCTAATCATGATATTAATAAACGAAGGACCCTTCTGCAAGATAACAGCTGGATAAAGAAGAGGCCTGAAGAGGAAAGGTAAGAAAGATATGAAATAAGTTTCGTCTGTATTAGCTTTCTTGGAGTGCCTATTTTTTCATGAAGGGTAGCAACCAGAATTACATAAATTTCATCAAATACCTATTATTTGCTTATCTTGGTGAGATGTTGATTACCTTTTGAAAGCATTACTCTGCTAGACTTCCACTGACTATGCTTTTCATTGAGACTGTTGAATACTGAGCATTAATGAGTTGTCAGGCTTTTGCTCTGTGAGAAAAATCCCACATTTAATGTACTTAGGTAACCAGAATGTGATCTGACTCTTTCTTTTTACAAGCATGAAGATTATAAATCTTGAGAAGTTCTTTTAAGGACCTTAAGTGAGAATCAGTTGAAATTTACCATAATACAAAGTAGGACTTGTATTACAGTAGGAAATCCACTTTTAGACCAAGCCCTCACTATTTGTTCCATGTGAGAAGAGGTAATTCTTCCTCCGAAGTGTTTAGAGTCATCTAACGCAGAGACCTGAAGCTGGTGTGTTACAGTGGTATTGGACAATTGTGAGATCTGATCAAGAACAGAAATCTTTTGCCAAGAAACAATTTTCTATTTGTAATATTCAGATTTTAACTAACTACTGTCTTTGTTTTGCTTGAAGTGCTGATGAAAACTATGGAAGGGCTGTGCTTAATCAATACAAATCCCAAGATAGCCTACACAGGTACAGTAGAATATCTGAACACCTTTCTAATTACATTGTTAAAGAAAAATGAGTATCCTTTTACTATTTCCTGTTTAAAGCAAGAGCTTTTTTTGTTCAGTTTTAGTATGTATATGTCTTCACTGTAAATATCGATAAATGTCAGTAAGTAAGTCAATGATTGCAATGGATGCGGGGCTGGATCTGTTGATGATAATTTGAAATCCTGCATGATAGCCTAATTCAAGTCTTATTGTTTTATTGGTGATTAATTTTTAATAATAATAGTGACCAAAGTGACATTTCTAATAATTTTTTGTAATAGTAGCACAAATGAAAAGGAAGATCAGAAAGCTGCACTTGGACGATACCGGTCTGATACTAACTTAGACAGGTAGGGCTTTTTTCTGCATTTATTGTGTATTTTGTGATTCTCATACCTGTGAGAGGTCTTAAAAAATTCAAGCATGAATGAAATCAGTGTTTTTTAAATTTTTTTAAAAGTTCATTTAGCATCTAAGTAGAAGGCTGAATGATTTTTGCATGAATTGTCAATGAGACAAATGGAAATGTGATTTGAGAAAAGGTTCTTCTCACATCTCTCTCTTCTTTTTCTACATCAATTTCTGTGTATATACTTGTCCTCACAAATATAAGTATCAAGTATCTCCCCAGTTTCCTGCTTTTCAAACTTTAAATCAAAGTCCTTTCTCTAATAATTAAGCAGAACATGGCTAAACCCCTAGTTCTTTGCAAATTCTTGCTGCCACTTCATACCATGATCACTATGAATATCAAAATCCTATGCTTATCATACAGGTGCTTAATTTGAATGTCCTCTCCAGCCTTGACCTCTGTTGTGTTAAGACATTACCATGCAGAGTTTTTGCAGATTCTTTCTGCATCACATCTTCAGCCCCCATTAACATCTGGTATCTACAACATGCTGAGGCTAAGAGTACCAGCCCCTAAATGCACAGTGTGGGAAAAGTGGACCTGTTGGGTGGCATCTTAGCGTTGTGCAATTTTGTTCAATGCTCCTTACTTCTGTTGTAAGAAACAACAAATTTTTTTTACGTAAAATTTACCTTCTCCATAGAAGTCTGGAACAGAATATGCTACAGAGCTGTGTAATATCATCACTACATCAATTCTTCTACAGGCTGATGAGTCATTCTGTATTTGTTCACTCATCACAAGGAAGTCATTCTACAACTTAATTTTACTTATTGCTCTTCTCTGTATCTTTTCTGATTTCACATTAGTCTTTTTGATCTGGGGGTCCAAATTCTATAAGGGCATTTTAGATGGGAGCACACCTTGTACATATAAAGGAGTATAACAATGGGGTTCATTTGCTATTCTTTCCCTCATACTTCATCATATTGAATTTGCTCTTTTCAGTGCTGCTGAGAAATGAGCTTTCATTTTTAGAATATTGCCAAGACCTCTTTCCTGAGTGATAATAGGTTCAGAGATCAATTGTTTTTATTGGCAGGCATTATTTTCTATCTAAGAAAATTGAGTGTCATCTGCCATTTTAGAAACCTGACATGTTAGCCAATGCTTCTGAAAGCCTTTGCCAGTTGGCATTTATTTTGACTCACATGAGTTAGTGTCATTGGCAAGCAACATCATCTCACTGTCCTTCTTTTTCAGATAATTTGTGAACATATGGAAAAACACAGGCCTTGTACAGATCCCTCCTTCCACTTTGAAAAATTGTCTTTTGTTCTGAACCTTTCTTTCCTACTTTGTAACCAGTTATTTATGCATGAAAGGACCTTCTCTATTACCACATAGGAGAACAGTTTATTTGAGAGTCCTTAAAGCAAATTTCTATGAAGTTCTTTGGAAATTCAAGTAGAATGTATCACCTATGGCTCCCTTATCCACATGCTCAAAAACAATTTTTAAGGCTTGATTTTCATGCATAGAAGGTTACTAATTTAGAAGTCATAAGACAATTCCAGTTACTACGGTGTCACTGAACAGCATTGTCTTTTTGTACTCTGTTTTTTTTGCTTTACCCTGAGATATTAAGGTGTCTGAATTATTTTAGGTTGTAATCTGAATTTGTGTTTTCCTATACACAAATATCTAACATAAAGGGTTCTTAATATGCAAGAGATGAGAGAGAATACAAAGAAAGGATTATAGGTGTGAATATACAGTTCTGATAACTAATGCAGAGTATGTCCATAAATGGACTGAATAATGATGGTTCTATCTTGAGATAATTACATTGTGGAAGCTGCGGTCAAGTTATTTATTTTTTCTGACTCATCATCAATCTCAAAACTGTGGAATATAGCCATTCCAGTATTAATTTGTGCACACCCTTTGCCAGCAGACGCTTCCGTAGGGGATGAGCACGTGTTCTGCAGCTCCTCAAACTTGCAGCCTAAGGCATAGAAGGGTGTGGTGATTTCTTTTCTATTAGCACCTTTTTGTAGCCTGCAGTCAAATTTGATACTTCTTCTTCCTCTGTGAAGGTTGTTCTCCACCAGGTACAATTCCCTTATTTTCTTATAAATTATTTCTGGCAAAAATAACGACAGTACAGAAGTCTCCAAGCTTAAAACAGATCAGTTTGCAGAACAACTATATTGTTTAGTTGCGTGTGTGAAAAAGAAACATTCAGGTTTTTTCTCTGTTCAAAACTAAAAGGCAGAGTTGAAAATGGAGCATGTTCCTGGAATGTAGTGTAAAGTTCAGAGGACTGCTCCCAGTAGACAGTTCTTGAGAAGAATTGCCTTTGTGTAGGAGATCCCTCAGAGCTGTTTACAGAATTATTTTAAGCCATGTTGCCTACATGGAAAAAAATTTTTGTCTAGCTAAGATGGTAGTCTTCTGCAAATGATCTTTAGGACATACCAGTTTTCGAACCAGAAATTGGAACATCTTTCCAGAATTCTGCTTTGTATCTTTTCTGGCCATGACTAACATCCCAGAAGAAAAGGATTTAAAGAATCTGGATCTGTCTGGATGAATGTCTCTTCAACAGCAAGTTTTCAAAATGGCAGAATGTCATTAAAATTCTAATGATAAGAAATAGCTCCAAAATAAACTTAGAAGTATAGCAGTAATTTTGAGTTCTTCATTGCATGTGTGAATGTGACAGTGAAAACATACCTAAAAAGCCATTTTAAGTACAGCTTTTTGCTTCCTGGATACTGACATATCCGTGTTCAAAGAAGGTTATCGTTTGATATGAATTTTACCTATTTAATATGTACAACATTTGAACATCAGTTTTTAGTATTAAGGACCTGGGAGAGATGTTTGGTAGATGCAACTGCACCATTTGCTGCACACACAAGAAAATACCAAATGCAGTTAAGTTGTTAACAGAAATCCATAGCTTGATGGCAGTAGGTGCACATATACTTGTACTGTAACGCTGACAACAATTGCATTGTGCAGATGATCACAGACAGACTTTCTAGGTGGGAGGAAGAAATTCATTTATCCATTTATTTCTTTCATGTATTTAGTTAGCAACTAACTAAACATTTGACAAAAGATGGGGGAGAGACCTTAAAAATCAAACAGTGACAATGTTATTTTTCTAAGTATTAAATGCTAAGTCCAAAATAACTTCCAGGAAGAATAAATCCTAACTGCATTTATAGCAATCAGATCTGAAGATATGGGGCTGAAACAAATGAGACACGTTCATTGTCTGCTTTATTAATAGTCTAATCCTTTGGAATGGTGTAAATTGTTAGAAAATTAACTAAGAGCAAACCAGAAATCGCTGCTCAGTTGTGGTATGAACCTGTTTTGCAGTATTTCACTTATGTGAAGAAACTACAATAGAACCAGAAAAAGATAAAGAGAAAGGTGAAAAAGAATGATCACAGGGACAGAATAGCTTTCATGTGTGGAATGTCTAAAGAGACAAAGTTTCCTCAGCTTGGAAATGAGTGATATAGGGAAATGAGTAAGGAAGGAATATTTTCTGTTTGTTGCATTGTAAGAAAGAGGAGGTTATGTAAGAAAAGTTTAGGTAATGATTAAAAAAAAAATAAAGAGAAAAAAAAAAGAAAGAAGGAATAAATATGAAGAACCCTTGATTTTCTCTTAACACATATGTTAATTGTAGGAGTCACCACCACAGCATATTGTGGAGGTCAGAATTTTAAATTGGTTCAGAAAAACGTTAGAAGGATAGATGGATCATTGATCCCAAAGTTTCTGTTGGATACATCATTCTGGGTGGAACAGAAGATATTCTTCAACCATTGCTTATCAGAAGCCAAAAAGTTGTACAAGAAGTTAACATTATACTTACCTTGCTTTCACTTTTTTCAAAGCTTCTGCTACATTGGGCAGCAGTGGAGTAGGATGCCAGATGGACCGATGTCTTTAAGCTGAACAAATACAGAACTACTTAAAGTATAATGCTAAAATTTTGAAAATATGAAATGAAGTGTGAAAGAAATGCTGGTTCATTGTATACTTGTGAATTAGAAGAAACACTTACGCTTGCATCTCTAGTAATGCTATTAAGTTTAGTGAGACCTCTAGTGATCTTTTGAGTAACTGTATCTGCCAGTCAGAGTCACAATCTGCCTAAGATATGAAATAGTTATTTGCACAATTAAATTTAAGATTTGAAAAGGGAATGGAGAACATCCTGTTTGTGGTTGTGTAGATTGCGTCCCAGATCTTCCTTGAAGACTTTTCATTAAATACAACAGTATTCTGTGATACTTGCCTGTCAGCAAGATACAAAACATTTTCTATATAATATTAGGTTATAGTTTTAGGATTACTTATTTTGTATCTATAGCCTCAGTTTATAAAAGACCTAGAATCTGTATTATAAATAATTTCTGTGTTTTTGGTAGAATTCCAGCCAGAAGTGACACTGACCAAATAAATAAGTCTCCAACTCTGGATAATAAGCAAAACAGCAGGTATGAGTTTTGGAAACTTTATTCTCTCAGTATTACATATTATAATTCATCATTCATTATCACCTAAGAATTATATATTGTCATAACTTTTCATTATATGTACATGTCAAGAATATATAGAGAAATAATTTGTATGACATACAGCCTAATTGTAGGCTTTATTTCACCACCTGACATTTGGAATGCAGACATCCATATCTAGGTTATCACTGACTCTTTCTACAGCCAGTGAGGAGAAAAAGGGTCTTTTAGAGGACAACTCATCTGATATCTCCCGGATATTTTCTTTAGAATAAGAGGAATTTTCCTTAAAAATGACTATTTCTCCATATAGATTAAAAGAGACAACATCTCAAATTACACATTTACTCATCACAGCAATAATTTAAGAAACAAGTTTTTTAAATACAAAGAAGAAAGGATAAGAGTTTTTTGAGAGCTGTTCAGTGTGAGTATGTTCTAGAGCTCTACATGAGGGGAGACCTTATTGCCCTCTGCAACTACCTGAGAGGAAACTGTAGAGAGGCAGGAGTTGGCCTCTTCTCCCATGGGAATAACGACAGGACCAGAGGGAATGGTATGAAGCTGCAGCAAGGGAGATATAGATTAGATATTAGGAAAAATTACTTTACTGAGAGAGTGGTCAGGCACTGGAACAGCCTGCCCAGGGAGGTGGTGGAGTCACCGTCCCTGGAGGTATTTAAGAAACGTGTAGNNGGGTGTGGGGCTTAGTTGGTGGGTGCTTTTTTTTTTGTGTGTGTGTGGGTTTTATGGGCTTGTTGGGGTTTTTTGGGGTGGTGTTGGGGTTTATTTATTTATTTTTTTAAGGTTTTTTGTGGGTTTTTTTGTTTGTGTGTGTGTTTTGTTTGTTGTTGTTTTTTTTTTTAATGTGGTTGGACTCGATGATCTCAAAGGTCCCTTCCAACCACTAAGATTCTGTGATTCTGTGATTTCTCTGCATGAATTCTACCAAATATATTTCTGAGAAAAGTCGACATGAAAAAATTCCAATTAAGATTTCCAGTAGGAAATGCCATTGAACATTTCCAATGAAAAACTTGAGTACCAAAACATAAAGGTATTATTTTGATAGTCAGGCTAACTGATTTTTCCAGTGGAAAACTTTTCTTTTGTCAAAAGGTCTGTCTTCTGTTTAAAACAGTTTGAAAGCGATTTTAAATTTGAAATCAGTTAGTAGAAAATCTTTGACATGTTATGAAAAAAGTTGTTAAGAATCAGACATGGCCACTTTATATATGTAATATGACTACACAGCACTGAAAATTTGTGTAGAACTTCCAGCTCTTACCTAATTGAAATTTTTTACTTAAAAAATTTTACTTAAAAAAAAATGAATGTCAGAGGACCTCAACCACCACACTAACAAATGTAAAGGATGAATGTATTGCTGTGTGCCTTCATCAGTATCAGCGGTGTTCTACCAGTAATAAATTACACTGAATGTAGTTGCTAGTGAAGACTGAGCAGGACAGTTAAATGTCATCTTGCAAAGCATTGAGATATTACTCCAAAGAGCAATTTAGTATGTATTGCATTTGAAGTTCAAGTGAGGTCATTCTTTTAAATTATAATTTTACACCATTATGTTGTAAATCGCAGTGATGATGACACATGAAGCGTCACATAAATTGGATTTTATGTTATTTTGTTCAGGCATGATTTTTTAATAGAAAAATGAAGTGGGACTTAAGCGAGACTTAAATGGTATATCCTTTCTCCTGCCAGAAAGCAGGAAAAATACAATGTTTTGCAAAGCTCTGCTCTTCAGTTTTTCTCATTACATTTAGAATTGTAGAGGACAAGACAATCACTTTTTGATAACTGTGAGAAAAATCACTGGCTTGGAATTGATATAGTTAAGAATATGAGGAATACCGGCTCCTTTTACAGGCATATCATAAAATAGAGCAGCATTGACATAATCGAATAAGAAACATAAAATTTAAAGTATGAAAAAGATATTAGTATTTCATTGGTTGGAGACTGAAGTATAGGTACAGAAGCTAAGATTTTAAGAAGTCAGAAATGGATGTCAAGTAAAGACACATCTGTTCTCTAAGCATCAGAATCCTTTAAGGTGTCCCACATCTTGTGTCCTTTGAGGTAATTCCAAAATTTCAACTGGCGTATATAAACTTAGTCAGACCATTTTACTATACACAGTTGTATCATTCTGATAGTAGAAATATGATCTCTTATAATTTTTTCTTTAGTTTAAAGTGATACAGTTATTGAAGATTAATGAATTAATTAAGTATATTTCCGTAACAGACAATCTTGGACTCCTAATGCACCATCCACAAACACTGCTGTGACTTCTCCAATCAAGAAAAAAAGGTATTCATTACCACCATTGCTTGGTTGCCAGAGGATATATATCACTCTATTAAACCACAGTAATGTGTCATAATTATATAATTAAAAAACCCATTACTAACTCTTTCCTCTAGCACACTCTAATTCCTCAGCAAGCTTCAAGAATTCTTCTTTTACATCCTCTGGCTTCTTCCATGGGGGTACTGGGTTGGAAGGTTGCCTCTGCAGAGCCAGTTTCATGAGCATGGTGGACACAGCACAACAGGTGCTAACTCTGCTGCAGCCCCTAACTCAGCTGGCATATGGCTTTTCAGTGTCTAAATTTAAAGCTCTGTATCTCACTGTACTTGGGACCAGCTGAAATCTCTGATCCAGACTTGCCCCCAGTGCACATAAACCACAATGAGGTTTTCTCCAGGATATACAGCTTGCTTTATGTGACCCCTAATACTAGCCTGAATGTGTTTCTTGGGTTGATACTTGACACCCTTTACCCTGTGCATCATATCTGTTTGTCCTTCCTATGAATGATCCATTTATTTGTAGTATTCAGGTAAAGTCAGAGGATACATTTTTCACAGCAATAATTAAAATTACTATATTATTTCCAATTCCATTAAGTTGTCTGGAAAAAAAAATATCTAAAAAGAATGTGTATACATTATCTAAAAATATTAATAATTTTTTCTAAAGTTCTAGGTATTTCTACATCACTTCTGGCATTCTAACACTCATAGTATGCTGTTCATCCCAATAGTATTAAACTAATACTAAAGAATTTATTTGTTAACGCTGACAGGCAATCTTGGATGCCTCCCCCGGTTTCGAGTAGTAAGACCACAACAGAAACAGTAGAAACAGTGGAAACCAAATGGTAAGTACTAATGATCACTAGTTCTTTCCTGATTCTTGTCGAGAGCTGATTTGGGGAATGAGTCAACAGGACAATTCTTTGAGCAACTGAGTCTGATGAGTTAGATGACAAGAGAAGAGAAATCCTGTGCCTAAATACTTGCTTGGGCTCTCAGTAGCCCAGTGTTGACTGAGTCCAAGTGTGGGAAGTGCCAGTGACTTGAGGTTACATCAGTGCTCCCAAAACATTTCTACAATGCTTGCATGCTTTCTTTGTGGTTTTGCTTTGGACTGTTACAATTAGCTCTCCACAAGACAAATCTGTTATAGAATGACTAGCTGTAAGGGCAGGAAACTATTGGTGCCATGTGGCCTGACAGCCAGGGGCTAATCCTTGGGACTTTTTGGCTAACAGTATGGACAAAACCTCAAGATCTGCTTAGTCAGCTCTAAGGAAAGTCCAAAAAATAGTTTAGAAGAAAAGCTCAAGCTAAATTTACTTGCAGAAGAACGCTTAATGTATATTTCTAAAGTTCTGGTTGCTTTCTGGCAGATCAGAAAGAGAACAGGGCTCTTTTCTCTTGTGCTCTCATCTAAAAGCAGTATATAGATGGTTTAAAATATTAATGAATGAACTTTCATGATATTCTTTGCTTAAGCAAAAGTCTTATGTCCCCTATTGGCTGCAACATGGCCTTGTGCTTCCCTAGTTTTAATCTGGGAAACTTCCAACATGAGTCTCATGCATATCAATGATGAAAATTAAATGAAACAAAAATGAACGGACACATTCTTGTATTAGGTAGAATTCCTTGGTAGGCCATGGCCTAGGAAGTTCATGGAATGTCTGTCACTGGAAGACTTTAAGATGAATCCTTAAAACCAAGCTTAGCAATTACTTTTAGTCTTATTCTGTGTTTACTACTGTCACTTTGTTTGGCCAAACTTCAAAGTCACTCACCACCCAGCTGAAAGATCAATCCTAGATGCTGAAATTTATTTTCTTTTAAATCAGTGCTTACTAGATATTTTAATATGTCAACTGTGATGAATTTATCTGACTTCATTTCAATATCTT
The DNA here is from genome assembly GCA_004320125.1 of Scolopax mira. NCBI lineage: Eukaryota > Metazoa > Chordata > Aves > Charadriiformes > Scolopacidae > Scolopax > Scolopax mira. Next base: position 32,279 of record BJBW01002743.1, read on the forward strand.
ACTATGATCATGATAATTTTGAAAGCATAGGATAGGATGCATCCTCTATATGGCATCTGCCTGGCTTCTAACAAAGTGCTGGGACTCCTATTTCCTTATCAACACTAATTAGTCAGTTGGTTCTTTACTCTTATAGTCCAGAGAAGGCCAAAATACAGGCATATTTTTAATGAAGCTTTCATAACCCTTTCTGGGTCACAAAGGATAGTTGGTTAAACAGTGATGGGCATGAAATGATTAATTTATGTATATTTTTAAAGTGCTTTGAAGACGTGAATTGAATTTCAGATTGTGAATATTACTATAACTAATAATAGACACCAAAGCAAAGCCTGTTACTCACCTGTGAGTTTCAGGACATGAAGTGCTACTCCTAGATACTAATAACAGTTTTATAAGGTCACTATCAGTCTTAATGACAGGTGGAGCAAAGAGCTGCGCCTTTTCCTCAAATATGAGAATAGCCAGTTGTTCTGCTTTCCTCAGGAAGGGAGCTCAGCAATCATGGGTCTGTGGTGTTCTTTTTGGTCAGGGTTTATTATTTACTTACTTTTTCTGATCCTGAGACCTGATTTTAGCCTTTTACAGTCAAGCATGACGTAAACTTCTAGAGTGCCTTGCCTCAGTTCCAAGCTGATTAAGCATTTACAGAGCACTTAAAAGAAATTGCAATTGAAGCTAAGAATATAAGCAGCTAACAGCAATTGAGGTTTTTGATTGTGAATTGTGTGCTGAAAACAAAACACTATTGAGCAGAGTGATTGACTGGAGAATCTTAATTGAAGAATGTTTGTCTTAGTAACATATAAAGAATATGATTAGAATTTAGTATTATGTTACTTGAGTTAAACATGTTATGTTCCACATTAAAAAACAAAGAAAACTACCATCTTGGAAGGAAGGAAAAGTAAAATTAATTGATGTTGATTGATCTAAAATCTTGCAAAGTGCTTTGATACTAACATTTTGCTACTTGATTTCTGAAATGTTTATCCTTTCCTTTCTCTAGGACCACTTCAGAAAATTCAGAGGCTCCAATGATGTATGTCTTGTTTACTTTGCTTCTTAATAGATTTAGAAATGAGACACATTCATGTGCACAAACCTTATTTTACATTTATTTATAATACAAATACTGTATAATTTACCTGGGAGGGTTCCTCCATAGTCAGTGTCACAGAAGCACATAAAGACAACTTACTTCCTTGCAGAAATGTATTTTCACATAGCTTAGCACATTTAATCGGACATTTATTCCAATTGAAAAACCAACTGTAACTGCGGAAAAAATTAAAATCTGCTTCACGATTTTACTTCCATGGTTATATATGTTGCTAATACAAATACTCCTTTACATTAAGATGGTGCTCTAAAGAGAGAGTGAAGAAGAGAGCCAGAGCAAAGTGAAGAAAAAGAAAGTGGTAAATTGGAAAGCACTTGCAAATGCTTCTAATAGAAGGCATTAACATAAGATGAATTGACATAAACTTATTTAAATGTCTGCAAAGGTTGCCCTAATTTAGAAAATAAATTTATTAAATTAAATCATTAACTGAATGTTAACATATGGTTTAAATTAGGGAAAAGGTTACTTAACTAACCTGTAATTTCATGGCTTTTAATTAAGACAGTTACAAAACTTGTCCTAATAGAAATATTCTTTAAAGAAGCATGTAAATCTCACATTCAACTGCATCATCCGACTTCTCCCTTTCTTTTACTTTGTTATAGTTTTAGTATTTGTGTAGTGAGCAATATAACTGTTCACAAGAATAAGTAAAAATAGGAAAGTGTAATTGTTGACTTATTCAGTTTTTAAAAAATCAGTACTTTGCTAAATAACTAAAATGTTAGTCCACTAAATAAGAAAATTTTATTTAGTAGGTCATATAAAAGTATTTTAAAATTCTTTTATCACTAAAATATCTTTGCAACAGTAAAGAAATTCTACTTTATTACTATATCCATACTAGCAAAACAGCTAGTCTTGTAATTCTTTTTCAAAAGTCTCTGTGAAGTCAGTAATCTCATGAACTACAGCATTGCATAGCTCCTTATATATTTCTATATTTTTAATATATTATATAAATAATTCTTTTTGTATTATATATATTTATATATTATATATCCATGTAAAGAAAAAAATCAGAAAAAAATTTCTCAAAGAAAATCTAAATTTACTGTGGTTACACTTGTAAGTAATGTAATAGCTACAATGATAACCCATTAAAATGATTTAATGTGATTCCAAATACCTTCTTGTGCATCAAGTATGTTTTCACCCTTCATACTGCAGGGCTGACGTTTCATCAGAACAGGTGACCCCGCAGAAATCAAAGCCTGACGTGGATGATCAAGATGCAACAAGGTAACAAGCAGATATAATCAAAACAGGAGATTTATAAACATTGATAAATCTGTGATATTAAGTACACAACTCTTTTTATTTCCATATTTAATAGGTCACTTGGACATGGTATGTGATAAACACAGGATTTATCTAGTCCTAACAGTTGGTCTATAAGTACAAACTCAGTTCCATCTCACTGACTCACTAAGTTATGGCAGGTGTTTCATTTTTTATTCTTTCAGTCTGTCTAGCTTGCATCTTAAAGAGCAGCATATAGATAGTTGCTGCGAATGATTGGAAGCAGATGAAATGCAGAAGTGTGGATTATATAGTCTATTCTCTTTGGGCTTCAATAAATTATGGGAGAGGTAGTATCTACACAGCTCTAGATACATAAAAGTTCCCAACTTGTGCATTACAGTGTTGACATTTTAAATAATAAAAACCCAACCCAATAATTTAGTGTGACAAAATTAGTAGGTTTAAACAGATGGACTTGTTCTTGTGATATGAGTTATTTGGCATATGTAGCAATATATCTTGGAAAGTGTACAGAATACCATGAAAACTATTGATGGAAAAGACATAGAATTTTATTTTTTTCTGAGAATCCAGAAAATTGCAAGGTTCTTCACTAATGGAGATGTTATATTTTTCAAGACAATCATCAATAACTGTGCAAAAATGTTGACTTTATGACTTTGACCAGTATAAAAATCCTGAATATGCAATTCAAAAATGAGTGAAAAAATATCAGGTTTCTAGATATGCACCAAGAATTATAATAGCTCATTTTTCAGTCTTTGCTTGGAAATATTAAATGGTGCAAACACAAAAAAATGTGCTTAAATTATCTAATTTTATTTATTTTTATTCATAATGTACAGTTTTCTGAGGTCTGAAGCCACAGTCTATATTATATTATATCTATATATTGACCCCCCTTCCCCAAGGCCCCCAGTATGTAAAACCATCACAAAATAATTAAGAAAATAATTTTAAAAAAATGTCTGACATTTAGTGTTATCCCAGGAAAAAAGCAATGTTCCAGTGAAACATTTTCCTGTCGACAACCACGGGAGATCTTTGATAATTAACTACGCCACTGTATTAACTAGGGAAGTCACAGCCATTCTTCACTCCTAAAGGCTTGTTAAGGTCTTACTCAATCCCCACCCTCAATCAGTTCACATTCATCACCCCCCCACACTCCTCCCCCACTCCCCCACCCCCCCCGTGGCTCTCATTACCATATCAACCTTTGTATTCCCAGCCCTCCATTGGCAGAGAGCTGGAGGAATATTTTACTGGTCTACAAGTTTCTATGGCAACATTGCACTGCTACAGCTATTTGTGTCAGTATATAAACTATAAGTAGCCTGCAATCTTAGCAGGCAAAATTCAGTCCTCTCTACTCCTCCTATGATTTCTTTGCATTTGGCTGGTGCTTCAGATGTCATCCATCTGCTGCTGCTGTGTCAGCTTCACAGAACTACAGATTTTGGTTAAATTTACGCTAACGAAAAATACATTAAGCAGCTGTCAGCAGAAGTGCCTTTTTTTCTATTAAACATGTCATATAAATACTACACGTTTGGTAAAAATTATTTTGCCACACAAGGGAAGGAAATAGTTACTTGAACACTATTTCTAGTAGCACCAACATTTATTACAATAGATTTTATCTTACATCCTTTAATTTCGTCTATTTTCAGGTCATGGTTTATTACGTCATATTTAATTGATTATTCATCTTTCACTCAGCATTCTGATAGAGTTGTTAAAGACATAATAAATTAATTTCAGTATAAAATAAGTGGAAAATGGCAATTGGTTTTCTATCAAAAATACAGCAATACAAAGAAAATCTTTTGGAAGGGATTTACCAGAAAAGTATGTCAGATGCTATCTCTTTTGGCTAAAATTGTAAGCTTCACTGTGTACTGTTCCATGCAAGGCCTAACACCGATTCTGTTAGTATAAAAAAGCAATTTTTTGCATTGTTTTCCAGTACAAGAGTTAGATGTGTCATCTTAAAACATAAAGTATACAATAATATATATAGCATATCTGGAAGCATGGACATATGGACCTCCACCTTTTGGAGATGATTAACAGAATGGAATAGGCATCTCATGCTTAGGGCATCTGTAAGTGGGCTAGACAACATAAGCAGTCTAGAATCCAGAAAAAGTAAAGATGACCACTGTCTAATAATTGTGTATTTTTCAGAGGGTAATAGGCTGTCCTCAAACTAGGTCTCTTGGAATGTGAGCATATGATCACTGCTCTGGATACATACAGATATATTTACAGATACAGAGATATTTACTGATTTATTCAATGGGTCTTTTATTCACTGCTTTTCAAGTTCTTTTTGTGTTGTATTTCCATTCCAGAAGAAATCCAAGATTCTTACTCTGGGTTTTTCCACCACTAAATGCAGATGTTTAAAAAAATGCGTTTTTTCAACAACCATGTTCTGTGAGCACCCTCGTTAAACCACTTCAGACATTCTGAGGGTGTTTAACACAGCTTTAGTTCAATCTTTCATTAATGTTATAATTAGGAAGCAAAAATGTTTATTTCTAGAAAATGCTTTTTATATGGGTTTCACTTGTATTCAACTAACTACAGTGCTTCCTTGCATATGATCTATACAGAAAATAATAGTATTTGGCACAGTGTGCCACATTTACTGGTGGAGTAACAAAGATATTACCACCAAAAGATGCAGAATAATCAGAAAGCCATATTTTCAACATTTCATAAATTGTAGAAGTAATTAATTTTTCTTTTATTTTGCGTAGATATATCAGAATTTGTGTTAGACATACTAGAGGAGAAGCTTTTGAGGTGATAGTAACAGGGGCTCTGTAAGAACTTAGAGGGAAAACTCAGCTCTTAAAGCAGCTGTAGTGAGATTGTCTGCTACAAGTGAATGACTATTAGTCTGTAGGAGCATGGCATATTGTAGAAATTTTTACATAAGCATGTCTTTTGGCATGCTGTCTACAGCAGAGTTAAGTTGACAAAAATGTCTCAGCTGTGTCTTTGTACGTGGGTGAGAGAGGCAATTTTTAGGGAACAGAAACAAGGAACTAGAATATTTTTTCTGAAAAAAAATAAGCAGACACTATATTCTTGGCTCATAAGCATTTTAATTTCTATAAAGTACAGTACACTGAATATTAGTTCTTTACAGGGTTTTCCTATATTGTATAGGGTAATCCACTGTAATTACTCCTGTCAGATAGTAGTAAATGTAGACAATGCTGTAAATAAGTTTGTATTATGCTTCCTTTTAATGTTATTCCTATTTGTCCTGAGATCACAGAATCATAGAATAGTTTGGGTTGGCAGAAACCTCAAAACCCCCTGCAATGAGCAGGGACACCTTCAAACTTGACCAGGTAGCTCAGAGCCATGTCCAACTTGACTTTGAATGTTTCCAGGGATGGTATTACTGGTTTTCATCATAAAAGCTCATGAAAGAACAACACATCAAATACCTGCACGTTAATTCTCTATTGCAACAAGGACATGTTTTTCTGTCTATCAACATTTGACAACTTTGTAGACTGGAAAAAATAAGATACATATATATTTTTTTTTTCAAATTCTTTACAAAATACAAGCAAAGTGGTATTGGCTTGAAATTTTCCAAACCTATGGAATTAAGACCATCATGTCAAGTATCCTACATGAACATTTAGTGATCAAACTTCTGATGTTACAGGGTTTCAAAGAGCACAAAATTGAGAGAAAATGTAGGGGTATTTTTGAGACATTGGCCAATTATGTGTTTCCATTACATAACACAGAGAAACCCAGTCAATGGAGAGAGATGGGCAATTTGAAACAGCCATTAGAAACATCCTAGAGAATTATCTTAGGCTGGACTAAAGTTTAGATGACCCTGATTAGAAGGTATGACTCCCACACCAGGTATTCCTGTGTGACTTTTATATTGTGATGTATATTTATTTGCTTTCACTTTCTTCAGGAGACCTCCAAAATGTTCTGGAGGACACCTGTGTCACTCAAAAAATGTTGAAAGCAAGGATACTAAAACAGAACTCATGTAGGCATGCCCATAATTCTGTAGTTGTAACTGCAGCCAGATCTTGTTTTGGCTACAATGACAATTTTTTCCTTATGGTAAAGTGAACTTTCTAAATTGTTTTTGATAATACAAATTGATACATTTGTGCATTTCATCAGAAAGCAAAAATATTGATTTACTTTCTAGTGGCAGAGATCTTCTGCCTCCCAATCCTGACAGAATTGACATTCAGTGGGATGCTAGTTTACAGCTTTTTTGAATGTTTATATAAATGATTTGCTGTTGCAGAGTTTATGTGAAGAGATTCAAGCCTATTATTCCTAGCTGAAAAGTTCATGCAGTGTTTACAGGGTCATACATATCCTCCAAGCAAAACTGAGTAAGTTGTTGCCCTTTCTTCAGTGATCCTTCCCAGTCCACCTTGTATAAAACATTTTGATTAACAGCTTCTTCTTCTGGATTTAACTCCAAAATCCTCTGGGCTGAGCATTACACTGGTTTTGGCACACTATAAATTGACTTTCACAGTTGACTACAGAGCTCTTCTGTTCCCTCATCCTTGGCTAGTATTGGTGGAAGGTCTGAATAAGGACTCCTGGCACTGATTAGGGAGCATAGCGGTGCGGAAGGAAATGCACCCTGCTTCAGAATAAATGCCACTCTTTTCTCAAAGAACTTCTTTATTGATTCTCAGTTATACATGATGAAATCTTACACAGGGACAGTAAAGCAGCTGTGGATGGCAGATCAAAATTCAGATAGGCCCATTATGTTAAGCTTTATCCAGTGAGTTTCCTGACATACTTAATATATTAGAATTATAGAATCATAAAATCATAGAATAGTTTGGGTTGGAAGGGACCTTTAAAGGTCCCCTGCTCCCCTGCAAGGACCAGGGACATCTTCACCTAGATCAAGTTGCTTAGAGCACTGTCCAACCTGATCTTGAATTTTTCCAGGGCTGGGGCGTCTACCACCTCTTTGGGCAACTTGTTTCAGTGTTTCACCCTCTGGTCATTTTTGTGGCCCTCCTCTGGACCAACTCCAACAGGACCAGCTCCAACAGCTCCAGTCTTTCTTGTGCTGAGGGCTCCAGAGCTGGATGCGGTACTTTGCTTGAGGTTTCACCAGAGTGCGGTAGAGGGGGAAAATGACCTCTCCTGACCTGCTGGCCACACTTCTTTTGATGAAGCCCAGGATATGGATGGCCTTCTGGGCAGCAAATGCACATTTTCAGTTCATGTCTAGCTTTTCGTCCACCAGCGCCCTCAAGTTCTTCTTGATAGGGCTCCCTTCAATCCCTTCATCCCCTAGCATCTATTGATACCAGGGGCTGCCCTGACGCAGGTGCAGGACCTTGTACTTGACCTTGTTGAGCCTCACGAGGTTCCCATTGGCCCAATTCTTGAGCCTGTCCACATCCCCCTGGATAGCACCCCATTCATCAGGCATGTTAGCTGCACTTCTCAGCTTGGTGGGGTCTCCAAACTTGCTGAGGGTGTTCTCAATCCCAGTATCTATGTCATTGATGAAGATATTGAACAGTACTGGTCCCAGCACAGAACCCTGAGGGGTACCTCTTGTTAACAATCTCCATTTGGAGATGAAGCCATTGTCCACTAACATACTAACATTGAGCATTGACTGTTACCCACTATCCTAGATGAACTCTTTTAGTTCAGATTTAGGAGAGGGCCAGTCACCAGTTGGTTGTCTTTGTCTTCTTCTATACCGATAGGACTAGGTCAGAAATGCCCTTAAGGTTTTAGCTAGACTTTGTTAGTGTGGTGTTTGCATATTCAGTCATGTCAGAAGAAGAAATTTGATCAGAATGCTTTCTGGGAGGCCAGCTGGGAGAGATCACTGAAGAAGGATATCAACTACAACTTATTTAATATCACATATAGAAATATTGTATGTATCTTATAATATAATCTATTACCAATGATTAGTTCCAGTACCTGTAGGGGTCCTACTAGAGTGATGGGGAGTGGAGCAATAGGACAAGGGATAATGGTTTTAAATTGAAAGAAGGGAAATTTAAATTAGATTTCAGAAAGAAATTCTTTACTATGAGGGTGGTGAGGCGCTGGAACAGGTTGCCCAGGGAAGTTGTGGATGCCCCATC
>BJBW01002743.1:40855-70651 GCA_004320125.1 Scolopax mira
AGGGGGGTTGGAACTAGATGATCTTTAAGGTCCTTTCCAACTGTAACCATTCAATGATTTTACGTCTATAGGTCTTTTATGCATTAAATCAAGGAAGACATTAGTTACCTAACATGAAAAAAATCAGATAACCTAAAAGAGATTTTTTTGCTAAATGAAGAAACTTTTGCTGATAGTGATTCAGGATCAGAAATATTAAGCTTTTGAAATTTAGCTAATTTGTGGACAGGTTGTCACACAGGCCATAAATAATTTCCCTTTCTGTTTGTGTTTGAGAGGAATAGACATCCAAGATATTGCAGAACAGGAGTTTCTGGTTAAACTAAGCCATACATTGTTATGCAGCCTACCTTGGCAGCTTTTCTAAACCTACTTTACTTATCTTCTCCGTTAGCCTTTTATTCTGCTGGACTCTCTTCAGTAGTTGTCACATTTCTAATTCTATGTTACACAAGCAGTTAGAGGCAAAATAGCAGGTGGCAGCAGCAGAGTTAGTGGTTCACAGATTTATACCATGAGGCTCAAGTTAGTGCAGTTGCACATAGGGTTTTCTGCCTTCAAAGTGGGGCTTTCTTGTAAATTTATAGCATATTTTAAGCATTTTTTCTGCAAGGGAATGTTTAAAGAAGAATTGACTCTATTTCTGTAAGAGGTCATTTACAGAGGGAAGAGTAAATGAATTGATAGAATTGTCTTCCATAGTTCAATGATGATAACAAGCACGCCTAGGTCTTAATTGTAATCTTATTTTTTAACTTTATAATAAAGGAATCAATTTTTTCAATACTTTATCCTTTTGTCCAAAATGTGATACAAAATCATCCATATTACTGTTCCAAGTAATTTTATACACAGTACAAAAATTTATATTTGTTTTCCTGTGTTAGGTTGTCCTAAAAATATTCCAGTCGTATCCTGAGGCTGTATTAAAGTATTTTATCTTTTTGAATTTATGAGCAAACAATATATTCTCCTCCTGGCAGGCTGTCTGACATGCCTCATTCTCATCCATTTAGAAGAATTCTCACCCTAGGGAGAATGTTCACAGTGAAGTAATGGCTGTCTCTGAAAATGCTATGCTTGGAGGTGGCATCCATTGGAATGAGCTATGAAAAATGTCATCGTCTGCTGCATGTCACCTACCATATTTGAAAGATATTTTCCCAAGTTTGTCTAAACTTCTGTGTGTAGAATTTTTATGCTGCTGTTTCCCATCATAATCTATATTTTTTTAAATTGTTGACAAATTTAAGAGGAACGAATTCAATTCAGCAAGCTATGGATACTGAAAAAGTTTATTTTTCCAAATGACATTTACACGAACAACGGGAAAGACTTTTCCACAAAGCCTTTCACTGCGTGTGATATTCTGATAGTCAATGAACTTCTTTAATGTATGACTATATAGGTTAGTCTCATCTCCATTTTAATACTTGACATATCTTTTAGAAGTATTAGAAAAGATGTAAGTTGTATTGCTGATTTTAGCATTCTAGCAACTCTCAAACAAAACCTAAACTGAAATTCTGTTCTGTGTCACAGAACCACTCTAATTTTTAATGTGAGACTGTGATATATGGTGATATGAACACTGGTACCCACTGTCTGCTATTGCTAAAATGTAGCTTTGCTAATAATGAGAGATTTAAAAAAGCTAAAGAATGTCCTGAATCCAATCAGATAAATTCTGATTTATCCACTCTGTCTTGCAGTATGTCCTACTTTACATTTTATCCTTTTACAAATAACAGCTCTCAGACTTTAACTTTAGTTGTTAATAATCTGAACTATGCTTGAACCAGTAGCTTGAAGCTGCATATCCTATGACCTCTCCTTTCCACTGACGGCCACCTTAAGGCAAAGACCTTGCACAATGTCAGCCCTGATTACTTGCTGCAGTCATGTCAAACAGATGTTTCATGACTGTGAAAGTTTGAGAAGTGTATCTTCTAAGGGTTATGTTTTACAGAAATTTTGTCCCATAGGAACCAGGTAAAAAAACGCTGTTGGCAGCAAAGTCATGATGATTTAAAGTCTACAGAAGAGAACTAACTCATGTATCCCTTGAGTTGTACCAAGGATTAATAAGGGCTAGTAAGCACATTTCTGAAGGGATGATTCCTAAATTATTGGAAGTTTGTAAGTATTCTTTTTTTCATGATTTCCAAATAAGCCATAGGTCAGGGTTGAAATATTTTAGATAACTCTTCTTTTCTGGTTTGAAAACTCTGTCCACAGCTAATGAAGCATTTTAAGGTAAATAAATCTAAAATTACCTGGGAAGAATGCTAAAATACACATGAAAACTTAAAAATATTTCGTTTCAAAGCCAGAATCTTTCCTTCTGGTCTTCAGGGAATTTCTTCATTTCTTGTCGACAGAAAAATCTTATTTACAACAAGAACAAATATATAAGTGATATAACTTCCCAGTGTTCTACAGTCAATTTATATAATATTATTAATTAAATTATAAAGCATTTGATACAAAATCACTAAGATATTTTCACATCTCTTACAAAGATTATCACAAATAGTTACAGTATCTGGGCCTTGTGGTGGGATCATATTTATCTGCATAGTATTTGATTATTTTTGTAGGAAGGTGTCTTCAGTTAATATATCTGATTCTGAAAGAAGAACCCCCAGGAATTATGAAAAAATATGATAGGGAAAATTGTAAAAAAGTAAATACAATATTTTATATCTATACCTTGAGTAAAATTTTTAAATGTATTTGTTTTACAGAGCTAAGTCTCATAAAAAGCGTATTGGAATTTGGTTCCCTAAGTGCTTATATTCCTTTGAAAGTCAGACATGGGAGCGTACTGGCCTGCAGGGCACAGCTTTGCTACTGTCACAGCCTTTCTGTTGCTCCATGCTGTGAACTTCAGCAGAAGTAAACAGAAAGGCTACTGATAACCCCTGCTGATTTTATATTTTTAACCCTGCTGCATATAATCCCATGATTGCAGGCAGAATGAACAGGAGTCCCAAATCTTCTGCTTTCTATGTTTTGGGTGAATATGCCACACAGAGGCTGCTATATATCTATATGAGGGTTACCTAACACATAAAGCTCATAACTGAGGTAGCTGCAATTGTAATGCTTCAGTAGGCTTTGTAGAAAACTTGAGATGCATATTTCAAACACCTCCAAGAGCATAAAGGAATGGAGGATGCAGGAGACAAGAATAATAATGTATATTTTACTCAAACACATGCGCAGCTGGAGGTTTTTTCTTATTAAAAATTGCAAAAATATAAGTTAACAAAGCAACTACTTCAGGTCTTATTAGACTTACTAGACTTATTAGACTTACTACTATTTTAGTGTTGCTGCCTCCAAGTACTGAGGAAGAAATTTGCCATCCACTTAATAAAGGAGGATATTTTTGATAACTGCAAGACTCCAGTCTTGCAGTTTCAGAAAAACTCTGAAAAGTGTGAAATCTGTGATAATATACAGAGAATTTACAAAAGTGTATCATATGCAGATTATTTGTTTATTACTGACTAGTATGGAATTCTAGCTACCTGGCAATAGACTTTCCTTGCATTGAACTCATTTTGTTTCCTTCCAAAATAAAGAGAGATCCTGATAATCTCATCAAAGAGAGCTCCAAAGCTGACACACAGGTCCAGGAAGAAATGTGAAAAGGCTGTCTTTATCTTTCACTGAGATGTTGTTTCTTGACAGAACTGTTCAGAAGGAACTGTCAGTAACGAGACACATAGAACGATGCTGACTACCAGGTTACCGAACGGGTCCTGCAAGGGGAGCACTGTTGCACCATCATAGGGCATCACTCTCTTCCCATTGTTTTCCTAATAGGAGTCAAGCTTTCAATTTTTTGTAGTGAGTTAAGGTTACTAGATAATAACTTTTCAGGTAAAGTTGCTGAAAGTTTTTCAGTAGAGACATTTGCAGATGGAAAATGCATTTCCAGAAACATTTTATAGAAACATTAACAGCAGTGTAATCCTTTGAAGAGAAATACAGGCAGCCAAAGCAACATGCCATGTTTTGACTTGATTCAAGGAAGATTATTTTTTTCCTTACATCAGGTAATAATCATAATAAGTCAGATCCTATTTCTTTTATTGGAGTTCAAGAATCAGTGTATGTAACTAGTTCTCATCATCCCTCCATTTAATGATGAAATTTCTTGTGAGAAAGGAGATTTTAAGTGGGAAGGAGCTGGTCCAGATAGCCTACCAAATAGAAGTTTTGACTTTTTAACTGATTTAGCCAGAAAGAAAGAGTCCCTAATTAATTTTTAAGTAAGATATTATTCATACACATGCCAGGAATACTTGGCTGGTTGTACTATGTAGCAAAGATTCTTGGTAAAGATATCACAGCATGTCAGAGGTCAGGCACTTTGAAGTTGTCTATGAAGCCTGTTCAACGGGAATTATCCTTTTTTGACATAGTATTATGTATAACTTGTTGTATCCAAAACATAATTTTGCCCTCTTACTCCAGGAAGACTGAGTGCTTATGTGCATATAGGGGGGGAGGGGGAGAGGAGGACACGTTTCTGTGTCTATGAATATTTTTGAATTATTAGAATGTTGTATGCTTTGAACTTTTCATCAGTTTAAATTTGTCTTTCACAAAGAATATGTCAATTATAATTTCTTTTTAAGTGAGTATTTAATTTGGCTAATTGACAGCTGGCTATGTGAATTGTGATTTGATCTGGTTTTTTGTTCTATCTCTAAAGGAACCAAGATCTCGATAACCTCATCAAAGCGAATTCAAGTTCTTTCACAAGTGACAAGGAGTAAGTCTTCAAAGCTTCTCAGGCCCTGCTTTTCTAAGGCAGTGAGTAGTTTGTAACTATGAGAATGTCAGGAAAGGTAATGTTGCAAATCTGTAAAATGTTTATAGATTAATAAGTAGCATTCCTTATACAGAAGGATGAATGCAAAACACAGATCAAATAACTGACACATGCACTATAAGCTGAACAAGTAATATTTATGGCAAGCTATCATATATTCTTCCTTAATACAGCTATTAAAGAAATATTTAATATAGTTAGAGAAGAGGCATTAAAGAAAATGTTATAGAACTCATGGATGATAAGTGTTTGCAAATTTTGAACATAAATTTAACTAACAGTTTACTTTTTTCCTTTTAAATGCATGCATAAATATATTTTTTTTTTCTTTTACAACACTTTACCTTTTCCCAGATAGGGGGACTATTTTAACAGTTGTATTTTTTTGTTGTTTCAGAGGAAAAGACCTTGAAGATTTTGCTGAAATAACTACTGCTGGTCAGAAAAATAAGAGGCAAGGCTGTCATAATCTTTCCCTCATATACTTATAAAATGTTTCTGGTTGCTTGGATATTAGCATTAACAGGTTTTGTTCTGTAAAAATCATTAGAGGAGTAGAAATTAATATTTTTATTTGATTTAAACCATAGAATTTTAACTTTTTTAAGTTCCTCATTAAATGCAGGCTAGTAAATATAAATAATTAAATAATATAAATAAATGCAGGTAGTACTTGACTTTATCCTATTGGAATTCTAAATAGTCAGTGAATGACTATCAAAGTTCTTTCAATTAATGTGAAATGCTCCTCGAAGTAAAAAAAATGTTCTTTAAATAAAAAAAAAGGAGTATCATAAATAATTTTTTGAAAATCTCTTTTTTCTTAGTGTCATTATTCATTTTCAAATGAGAACCAGTGTGGACTTTTTTAATCTTAAATAATTCTTCAATGGATAACATTATTACTTTTAATGACATACCATTAAATATAAAATATTAATGTAAAATTATGTTCATAAGTTATATAGATGACATATGCTAATATATGAAATCAGCTTTTTCACAGCCAGTGATTTACAAGTGAATAGTATAAATGTGGTCATATGGTCCTAGAGATTGTATACATCCCTAGATAGCAACGGTTGTAAGAGGCATCTGGGCTGGATAAAAATGGGCATAACACATTTTGGCAGCCATTTCTATAGCTCATGGTGCTGGTGCCTGTATTGAATGAAGTTATGTTATCAAGCCATAGTTAGTTTAGAAGATTTACTCAACAGGCCCTTTACCTATGGCACAATAACACAATGTGACATAGTGGTCCTAAGCTGAAACAAGACAGATTCAGACTGGAGGACTGTCCAGCAGCAGAGCAAGGTTGCCTGCAGAGGTTGTGTCATCTCTTGCCTTGGAGGTTTTCAAGATCCAACTAGAAAAACTCCTGAGCAAGCTGCTCTGACCTTAAAGCTTTGAGCAGGAGGTTAGACCAGAGACCTCCTGAGGACCCTGAGTTCCAACATGAATTATCCTAACAATACTATGATGAACTTAGCCTTTTTGAGTAGTTTGTCATTCTTTAGTAGTGGAGAGAAACTGAAAAATACTGAAATTTGAACTGATAACTCTTCCTTCAAAACTAAATGAACACTTACAATATGAAACAGTTGTGATAATACACAATGTAGTAAGAAATCTTCCTTCTGATGTGCAAATATTTTCTTTTCTTCTTCAATGTAAGTAATTTGACTGATTTAAAATGTTATGGTTTAATCAAATAATTTAATTAATTCAGAGGTCTTTCTGTCTTTCACAGACATCAGAAACTTGGTGATCATACTAAAGTCAAGTCAGCTGATGATCAAAATAAAAAGCGGTGAGACTCAATTCATAGTTCTCTATAAAATTTAAAGAGCTAGTATCAAGAGTTGTAGTTGTTCAGTGTGGTACCAGAAAATGAGAACTCCTAATACAAGCAAGCAGAATTTGCATAACTTAAGGTAACTATATTATTTCTAAAATATGCCTGATTAACCAAACAGAATATAGCTGTATGTATTTTGATAATGACTCAAACTTATAATCTCTTGTAATGAATGAGAATGCCTGGTGATAAGATCCTTATAAGTATTTTTGTGCTTATCTAGGTGTTTTGGGAACTCAGCCATTAATATCTCAAAGAAATATAATTAAATGCATTTGTAGTTTAAAAGATTCACTGCTACTGGGTTTCATCATTTGGAAAAACTAAGATTCATTTTGATTAATTAAAGGGAAGTTATTAATATGTTTTCTGGTACCATTCCAATAGTGTGCTTTAAAGTCTTTCATTTAGTTGTATATCTGAATGAAGAGGAAGAACTTATCTATCGTTATACATAAGTACTTCTGCTATTTTTTAATATAAATTATTTTTATGCCAGCAGTCTCACTTGACTGTCTGACCAAAGAAGCATATAGGGAATATGTACGGTGAATGAGTTTCTCTTTTAGTTCTGAAAAGGGGCCTGCCAGATGAGGAATCAAGCACAATAAAGGGTGCTGCTTCATGCAACATGCTCTGCATATAAAGCAGTGGCCAGCACTGAGCAAGGTTCCTTTAGCAAAGCTTCAGACCTTGGCAAGCTCACTGAAATAAATCGAGCTACAGACCATACATCCAGACTTCTTAAGGCTTATAATCATCAAGTTGTTTCAGAATATAACCTTTGGCAGACCCAAACAAGAGCAGCCTTTGTCTGAGGTGCATTATAAAATCATCAAAAACATTATTAGCATTTAATCCTTAAATCCTATAATTTGTCTGACAAGGTTTATTTTTATGTTTGGTTGCATGTCATGTTTGTGGCAGGGAAAACTGCAGGAGACAAGGTTTCTGTTGCTTGAATCGTAATCCCGCTTTTTGAAATAAGATCCTATGTATCTGTTTAGCTGGTCATTTCTAATAAAAGCATCACTGTAGTATAGCCAAAAAAAAAAAAAAAAAAAAAAAAAAAGACTATTTGTAATTAGACTATAGTAAAACCAAGAATAAAACTTTGTAGAGTACAGACAAGAAAATGCAGAATGCTATCAGCCAGAGACGTTTCTGCACTGATGAAAACCTCACTGGGCACTTTGAGTTCAATTAAAGTTAGATGAAGCTTCTGATATGAATAAATGTACCAGCATAAAACAGAGGTCAGTGATTCCGTTACATGTCACAAGCAGCAATTTAATAACAGTGAGAAAAAGATAAATTTCACTTGACTACTCTTACTAGCTCAAGCTTCCACATTTGTGGCTGTAAGTGTAACTAAAAGCTGTGCAGCTGAAAATGATTTCTAAAAAGTGCTTGTTTTCTTGTGGTTTGGTTTTGTGTTGGTTTTTTTTAGGACAACCAAACAAGTATATGAAAATCCTCCAAGGGCTCCAAATAATCTCACAGAGAGAAACTACTCCAGTGACAGTGAAAGAAAGACCAGGTACTGTGGACAATTAATTGAGAACCATAATGTCTAATGTGTCATTTCTTGAAGAAAAAAAAAGAAAAGAAAGAGAAACCATCTTTATGCAAGACACTTCAGGAATGTTTAGAAACCTCACACTGGTCTCTGGAATCATGCCAGCCCCCTTCCAAATTCTGCATCCAGGACCCCACAAACAGAAGCCCACAAAGCTCTAGTGCACAGGATGGGGAGCATAAGGCATACCCTGTGTAGCTCTAGAGATGTAGCTGAGGCATGAAATTTAGGAGAGCAGTTAAGCCAAAATTCTTATATAATCAATAGAGGAAAGGCATTTTCTGCATATTTGATGCAGCATGCTCTCAGGGAGCTTATTTCTTTCCGAGGCTGTAAGGAAAACACTAGGCTCTTCACTCAAGTGCCTTGTTAAGTTCCTAAAATGACATGGGATGAATTTGAACCTATCTATCATCTCTTATCTCAGTCACTGAAACTGCAACATGGATTTCTGACTTTTTGACCCAGTGTAAACTTTTTTTTTTAAGACATTTATGTTGCAATACTCTTGCTTTAGCTGGATTCTGCCTCTCCAAGCAGATGTATTGCAAATCTGAGTAAAAAAATGTGATATAGGGCTACTTCATAGAACGAAGTAAACATCAGATCTGTTGGTAACAGAAAACCATTGAAATAAAGGAAACAATATATTTTTCTTCACAGTCAAAATGTATTTTCAAGAAATAAGATGACAAAACCCATAATATATAATTCTTTAATGAAGAACCTTTTTGAATTAGGAAAATGTCTCTTCAGTACCAACCCACTCATCTATGTGGATTTAAGTATTAATCCAGACAGGACTTTTTAAAGGCAGTCCTATATCTCAGGTATGCTATTGCTGCATAGATGCCAGAGTCAAGGCTGATGACTTGGAAGAGAGAGGAGAAATCTTCTATTGAGCTTTACTTAATAGGGGAAATGGCAGTCACAGCCTAGTACTTTATGGAAACTATGGCCAATGTCCCAATCCTTAAACTTATGCACACCTGAGCCTTGGTGTGGGTATGACCGAGCACAGGGTTTTTGCTGTCTCATTTTCTTACGTTTTCTGTAGGATGCTGGAGTGCAGTTGAAATTTGTGCATTCTGAAAGCTCTGCATGGCTTTGAAAGCCAAGTGCATCAACGGGCTGAGAACAAAAGAAAATCCAATTAGCATACAATTTTAAGGCTCAAAATGAATATTCAACACAAATATTAATTAGCATTTTGCAGCATTTTGCAGACATACAGGTTCTGAGGTGTGGTATTGTGATTATCTTTGAAAATCAAAACAGAGAACAATAACAAGAATGGCAGGGCAAAGAATGTGCTTCAATATGCAGTGTTGAAAACTCAACAAAATGTATACACCTGAAGCTGTAATCCCAGTTTCATTAATGAAAGCTTACTTGACAAATGGTCTTTGCAGGTTATTCTTTAAGTTTTTCTGCAATAGGTTCTGCTGAGTAGTTTGCTGTATAAACAAATCACAGAGTAGCAGGTAGAGTGAGTGATATGAACTGAAAGAAGGGACTTGGTCAGATGATAGGCAGTTCTCAGGCTGCATGGTGGCTCGCTTTTAACTCTCATCAAGCTGACAGCCTATGCATGTATTTGAAAAAGTTCTGACTTTCCTCACACTTTCAGTTGGCAAGGCTAAAAACTGATGTTTAGGAAATATTTGTGTTGTAGCGTCATAGTTTTTTGTTCTAGACAGTACAATTTTACTTTTTTTTTCTAAAGACATGATTATATCTATTTGTGTGTATTTCAACCATAATACTCTAGCCAGTTAGTAAAATCCAGGGGACACTATTCTCTACACTAGGACACATGAGGAAGGTGTTTTTCTATACACTTTACATTTTCTATACAACTTTCTATAAGATAAACAGTGTTATTTTCAGGCATTCAGCATCTAAATTCCCATATTACGTAGAGTGTGCAAGGCACAGTACTCACTTTGGCCTGACTTTAACCCGTATTTAACTGGAGGATTTGAAATGTCAACCTGATTAAGCACTAGATGCTGCAGCTAAATACAATGAGTTAAGTGAAAGATTTAGGGAAAACAAGAAAAGCCAAGCACAGACAGGCCCATGTTTTAGAGGAATGGAGAGGTTGATATTCCTATGCCATTTTTCACTATAGCAAGAATCTTTAGACACTTGCACCATCAATATACTCCACCCTGTGATGTGTGTTGTGCATGTGTCCAGCTTGGCTGTGGCAAAAATAGACAGAAAAATTCTTTCAAAGGGCAACCACTTAGCTTCAGGTTGCTTTCCTGCTTAGTAAGCTGACTTTTGTCTTGCCTGAAAATGTACATGGAGCACTGGGTGTTCATTCGAGAAGATACTTTTTCTGTGGTGAGCAAACCCAGGTTTACTATGTAACTATGAAATAACTAGCATATCATTACATTCTATGAAACATAAACAAAACGTTTGCTCATTTAAGTTTCTCCGTAACTCTGCAATTTTAATAAATTTCTGTTGTTGCATAGAAATCAATTAAGACATATGCACATTGCAAAAGACAATGTAGAAAAGTGTGTCTGGGCTGTGTAACACCTTACATAATAATGCTATCGTCAGTCTGTTATACTTTCCCTGAAAAAAAAGAAATGTTCTGGAAAATATACAATTACAAAAAATTGCTCCTAACTGTGCTAAACATTATTCAAGACTGATATGAAACATGTAATAATTACCATATACCTTATGAATTACTGGAGGAATAGGATAATGAAATCAGTTCACAAATGTTCAAAGCATGTATGGCAACATGACGTCTTAACCTGTCATGTACATGCTCATCCCTTCCATGCAAACAAAACTGACAGTTAAGCAGCTAGATCTGGGACTGTTGAAAAAGGAAGATTTAACTCCCCTGAGAGTTAAATCCAGTATATTCCTTCCTACTGCAATGCAAGGAACAATACAGTTACTGTAGTGAACACAAATCACATACTGAATAGTTTGTATAATAAAGACTCTGACTCTGCTTCTAGGGACATGTAATTTTGTTTGGCTGTTTGACAGCTCTTTGACAACTAATGAAAGAAGGAGACAAAAAGGGAAAAAAAAATACAGTGTGTCACCATTTCCTGATGTGTATCATTTAGGCTGGGATATCAGCACAGATAAAGCCAATACCATCATGTAGATTTTACTCAATGGGCTTGTGGATTTAATTTTGAAATGCTGAAGAATCATTCAAAAACAGAACACAGTCTAAGGACAGTATATTTCTAATTTATGCTTTTTTATTTATTTTTCTTGATGGTTGTGAAAATATAGAAAAGGAATTCATTACCACATATGATGATTATTTTTTACAAGCATGTTACATTCAGTTAATTTGCATATTGTCATTACTGTAGTGAAATATTTAAAAATAAAAAGTACTGTTTGGTGATTGCTATGCACTCACTGCTTCACAGCAAATCATCATATGGTGCCTATGAAGAAAATTTAACGGGAAATACCATCAAAACTGTTTACTCTACTTCTGATCGGTAAGTACACATCAATAACATTGTAGAGTATCAAAGGATACAGACATTTTGCATAAGTGTTCAAATGTTCAGACAAAAGAGAGCACTGGAAGCCACCATTAGTCTCATCAGACAGCTTTTCCTAGCTCCCTTTTGGTGGAATCATGCCATCAAATCATTACCACAGTTCAGCAGCCTAATATTATGTTAGGCTTGTCACAGCTGACATTTTAAAACATCTATAGAAACAATAGTCAATGCCTTAAGTGATAGAGTTGGCTTTGTGATTCTTTAGGTTTCTACCTCGGGCAGACACTTTGCAAAATTTCCTTCCTTTGTGAGAATGTTGTCTGAAATGACCAGGTGTGGAGGAATAGGCTCATATTACAATGCTGTTAAAAACCCTGTGTTTTCACATCAGTTAAGATATTCCCAAGTATAAGAAGAATATTTGCTCAATCATTAATGAATCAAAATCAGTAATTTTCCCCTGATGGAGAAAAAAAATTAAATGTCCACATTTACTGTTCCCAGTTCAGATAATTCGTACATTTCCATTACTTGGAAAACACCAAAGCAGAAAAACTTGTATCCTTGTAAGTAGAAGTAAATCAGGGAATGATTAAAACTTAGTACAATGGTTAATCATTGAATGGCAAGGAGCAAGACCAGTTGATTTTGTAGTGCAAAACCACCACCACTAGTTGTATCTAGAGAAAGTACAGATTGATGTTACATAAGAATGCAAAAAGAGCTGAGAAAGTTTTTTTAAAATATTGTTGTTATGAGTACCAGGTAGGCTGTTCTATATATGTGTTCACTGTAACTGCCATGAAGGTAGGATTTCTGGCTGCAGTGCAGAAAGTTGAAAGGTTTTCAGGCACTTCTGCCACACAGAGGAGAATTCTCTATCATTAGACTGATCAAGCGATGGCAGTTTAAATTCAACTACCAATTTACTTTTGTGCTTAAAACATTAAAATCACTACCCTCCACTTCATCCCCATTTAGTATACATACTCCCAGGCATCCAGCAGCTTAATACAGTTGTACTAATGTTTGAAATCTGTCTGTTCACCAAAGAAGACCATTCTTTCTATCAAGGTATTTTTGCTGCTTGGTAATTATGCTTAGCAATTTGCCCATCATAGCAGCATGTATATTACCCCTGTCAACTAGAATGGAGGGAATACCCACATGACATTTTTCTCCATGTATGGCCATTGCAGAGTATACAAAGGTCTTTCCCATGTAGCACACTAAGTTTATCAATTTTCTCCTTGAAATTTCAGTGGTAGGTCTTTTTCTGACAGCTGATGTTATATTTTATACACAGGAGTATAATTGGAAAAGATATATGTACATACTGCAGGAAGCCCTTGGGCATAGATGCCAAAATGATCCTAGATGCCTTGCAAATTTGCTGTCATTCGACTTGCTTCAAGGTAAGAAGATTTCACCTGCTACTAAGACATATAACTTGAATGTAATATCTGCATTATATTGCACATATAATAAGAGAATATTTAGGCCTTAGGCCTTCTCCACCTGGGAGAAGAGGAAGGCTTTCACACTGAAGAAGATTAATGTGGAAAATACTAGACTCTTTCTCTCTCACCCCTATGCAATCCCTTCCTCTTTCTTTCCATATCTCTCTCTCTCTCACACTTCATCTAATCTTCCTCTCCCTGCATCTCCTCTCTCTATTCTCTTGCAACCACAAAGATGATAAAGGATAGTGTGGAACATATCCTGAATCCCCTATGCATTTATAAACCTTCATGGTTATACATACTTCCAGCCTGATACAGTGAATTATATCCTACTTACACTTTCTTCCTATTGTAAAAATTTATTCTACTTCTTTTTTTAGTGAAGTTTTGTAAATGTTCCCGATTAAGTGACATCTAAAATCATGGCTTGTGGGGAAGCCACATTCAAAGGCATTAATAAGAGTTATTAAAAATAAGCCATAGAGTTGAAATTGCTTTACCAATTGAGGTCAAAGAATTGGGTAAAATTCAGGTCATGTTGATAGTTTTTGCTGTAGGATGAAATGGTGTTGAAATTGGGTATGCCTTTCCTTCAGTCTTATTTATTAAAAATCACGTAAGAGTCTTTTTTCCTGTTTCCAATGAGAATGAAAGCATAGAATAAATTTTTTTGCTTGTCATTCCAAAGCCTAAACTTCAGCCTCAGCCTAAAATTTGCTCTTAAACTTTTCTCAGGGTAAGCCTACCAGTGCTCAGTCCTGTGTTCTGTTTGCTTTCTGCTTCATTTGTCTTGATCCTTCTTGCATCTCCACACAGAGTTTGTTGTTCTAATAAACAATACTTGCAAAATCACCGCATTAGCATAGCTCATTTTTCTGCCCAGTCTTGCATAGCTTTTGCTTCTGCTTCTGACAGCAGTTTTTTTACCTAGTTATTGCATGAAAAGTAACCCAAACCAGAATACAGCAGTAAGGTTGTACTTAACATGTATGAAGCTAAATATGCTTGTCATCTCATAAGGACTTTCAGAGCTCTGTGAGCACTAAAAATGCAATGTCTTCGATGGAAATTACTTTGTAAGACTTCCTCAAATCTGTTATTGCAAGTTAATAGAAACTCTGGTTTGCTTCCATTCTTTTTAGATGGATCAACCCATATAAAGAGGAATTGACTTTTTATGCAGTTAGGAGTGTTGACATTAGTTGAATTATCTGTTAAGTATTTAAGCTTATTTTTAAAATTATATTCTTGTTGCTACCTATTCACAATTTTCTGGCTAGCAAAATTCAGCTTAAGTTTTGTGTAACTACACATCTATGAAAGTGTTGGCAAAAATTTAAACAATTGATATAAATCTGCGGTTCATGCTTGTAGTTATGTGTTTAGGTAAGCAGTGCAATTTCTCACCATTAATATTCATTTAACTCTTTACAAATACCATGTATCTGTTAGAGATTTTCATGTGGCTGACAAGAGTATAAGGTCTTTGTTTCCTTGTAAATGCATATACCAAAATTTCAGTGAGTAAATAATCCAAAGTGTAGGGTTATTTCTCTGTATAAAAATGCTAATGGTGATAAAAGTCTTGAAAACATTCCCATCCCTTTGCTGATTTATACAGGGAAACATAAAATGAGTGAAGAGAGTAAATGGTCTTATTGGTACCTTAATACCAACAGCTTATGTGGAAAATATATAGAAAAAGCATATTTCTGTAAAAATGGGGGAAAAAAGAGTTTTCTAGTACTTTACCATGTTATACTAATCAATACTGAATGCTCAGTTTCAATTTCATACTATCTCTAATGAGCATGTGTAACATATTGTCTGGATGCTGGACCTATTAAGGCAAAATTCACAGTGCCTTTAAGTTAATGGTGTCGACATCACATGATTTTTTTATTCATTTAGCAGCAAAAGAATATTCTGGGTAATACTGTTAATTTTAAACTTTAATAAAGACTGTCAGTCCAAATTTATCTGAATAGACAGCCGTTGTGAAAAATAATGTAAAGGCTTACAGCTCTTATTGGATGACTGGCGTTTTGGTTACTGAATTGCACTGTAAAAGTAATACTGATTTTCACTTAACAGAAGATAAAATATCCTAAGAAACTAGAATTTGATATTCTTTATTATTCTGCAAAAGAAGGGTCAATTTCAGTGTCAAGGTTCTGGTTATAGATTGAATTATTTTGCTCCTTGACGCACTGTAAGACGTTTCTTTAGGTCTTGGGAAGTCAGCCTCTGTGTGTAGCCACGTGTTTTCATATGTGAAACGTGGGCCATGCTTCTCTATCTCAAAAGTTAGCTTTTTGGGAACTTTGTGAAAGCAATGTCCAGATTCTGTAATAATGGGAGAGATATTTAATGGCTAAGATAAAGTTTCATGAAACATTTTTTAATAAACAGGTTTAGATTCTTTAAGATTTAGTCTGAGTTGCATGATTCGGTCTGATCATGCTACCTTTACTCAGTGAAGAAACAAAAGGATCTCGAAAGGGTGATTCATGTTATTTTAGAATAAATTTCTAAGCTAAGGCAGAGAAATTATTTGGAATGTCTGGGGGAGGTAAGGGGTTGATGAGTATTCAGAGAACTTAAGGAACTAGTAAAGACTTAGATATCTGATTTTTAGATGTCTAAAGGTGAGATATTCAGTTGTCTCATTTAACATTCACGAACACTACTCTCAGAGTTCACACTTGATGATATTGCAGTACTCATAATCCCTATTCTGGCCTGAGGCTGCTAACTCCCTAAAAGACAACCTTTTGGGAAGGAATATTAGAGAACGGTTTTGGTTTAATTTTTTCATATGACTCATACTTGTGTGTTGAAGTGTGAAGTATGCAAAAGACCACTGGAAGATCTGAAAGCAGGAGACAGCATTTGGATTTACAGACAAACTGTGCATTGTGAGCCTTGCTACTCCAAAGTTAAAGGTAAGATGCAAAGTGTATTACATTGAACATAAAAAAAAAAACCAACATAGAGAACTTAATTCAAATAATTTCAATTTATTACAAGCCAACTATTTCTTTTACTCATTTCTGTGTACTTAAACCTTTTCAAAATATTTCATTCATTAAGCCTGTGTTGCTCAGGATGATATCCAGCCCCAGGCTCCAGACACAATAATTAGTCTGTGCCTGTGAGGGAGATCTTTTAAGGTCTCATTGTAATTTCTAGAGTCCTACCTGTGCAGTCATTAGAGACAGTTACAGCAAGGCAATGGCATCTTGCCCAGAAAGTCACAAAAATAAATTGCAAGACCATCTGAGAATCAGTTTGTTCTATTGAAATGAATAAGCCAGGGTTCAGAGGTATTTTCCCCTACTCTTGCAGTAAAGAGAAGATATAAAATCTATTAAATCCTAATGAAAATATTATACTGTGAGTACCATTCTTACCTTTGTGAGGAGCATAGTGAGTAAACAAATTTGCAAGGCAGTGAAAAATGATGAAGCTTTTGCTTTATTAATTTTTCTAGAAGTTGCTCGATTTTAAGTCTTCTCTGTTACGACAATTATTAATCTATACTACCATAATTCAGTACCTGTGCAACAAATAAAGACAGATGGAAACCTAGATGAAATGTTCTGATGAGCTGGTGTTCACCTACGTACTTCTTCTGAGATAAGATCATGTTAACTAAAATTATATTAATCAACTTGTTTTATTAAAAAACTTTGTGGTTTAGGCCATTTATACCAATTATGCCATTGCAAAATTTGATGGGAAGAGTAAATTTTGCAATTAATCAACTTATAAAATCAATATGGCATTGTGACCGCTACAAAACTGTAGAAAGACATACCAAGGATCTGTATTTTAAGCTTTATAAATTGACATATTCTGGACAGAAAATGACAAGATGGAACAATCAGACTTTCTAAGAATCCCTTTAGGTTTTCTAAAAAATAAATTGATCTAAAGTTTCATTGTGTCACATTTAGAGAATTCTGTTTTGCTTGGCATTTCTGATCAATCTTTTCTCTCTTGCAGAAAAATGGATCTACTAATTTTGACATACAGAAAATGTGAAAATGAAGTTCCACTAGTGTTTAGTTAAAAGTATTGGCTTGTTAATTCAAACCATTATGGAAAATGATTAATTTTTATTGCTACAAACAACTACTCTAAATGCAGTCCTACTGAATGGTTCCCAAAGGAATTAATTCCATGAGATTTTAGGTGCCTTTTCATACATACATTCCAGGAAGCAAAACAAAATACTGTTCAGTTTATCCATCAGATCTGTGAAACTGCTAAACTGTATGTAAAACTAATGATAATTTATTGAAATTTTCTGAACAGAAGCACATACTTACGCATATGTTTTGAAGAGGCTGTACTCTCTTTATTGAAGCCACGTCTCCTCAGATATCTGTTATCTTTATATAGCATGAATGAGATTAATCTCATCAACGATTAGTCACTTCAAAGACAGTTATTTAGTGAAAACTACTGTTTTCATATAGAATGAGGTGGGTTCACTCTATACCTTCGAGGAGAGACGTCAATCTCCAGAAGAACATTCTTTCCACATAAGTTAAATGATAACTCTAAGATGGAATAAATCATCTTTGGAAAATGCATCTTTATTACTGCAGAGGGATTCTAAACAAAAATTGTTATAGGGTTTAAATTAGAAATATCCCACACCATGTTTGTAATTCTGGTAACTATTGTATTAGCATTTTTTTAAGAAGTCCACACTTAATAGTTGCCGTGAAATCATGAACTACTTACTTTGCATGACATTAGTTGTTGTATTTATCTTTCCTACCTTATTAAGCTATCTAAACACCTTGCATGGATTCATTTCACCTAAATCTAAACATCTACAGTGTACCTTTACGTTACTTATCTATTATGTTTTATAGTCATACAAATAGGTAGATAGTTTTTAGGAAGTGACTCAATTGGTCAGATTGCAAACATCTATTTTACCATGAGGTTAACCGTGCTCTGAACGTACATCTTACTTTCCATAGTTTGCAAAGGAACCTGGAGTGAATAGTTCAGATTTCTAGACATCTACATTAGTCCAGATAAAATCCTTCCTTTGTGACTGCAGTGAAAGCATTTTTTTTTCCTTTTGGACAGTATATGTGTATTAAAGTACAGAAACTGAAAGAAGAGTCCGTGCTTTATTATAAAACATTTCCACAACACTCAATATTAACCACCTTATTTGCCTAAAATAATAAAAATAACAAATAATTCAGTGGTTTACTGGACAAACAAAGGTGTTGACATGTTGACTACTAGTCGCAGCCATGGGATGTTTTAGATCTTGGTCATTCAGAAATTATTTTTCTTTCTTATCTCTCGGCTGAAAAGGACTTCTTGGATATGATCATGACAGAGTTAGAGCGCTCAGAGGCTGCTGGACCTGAGCAAGAGCTTAGAAGGGTGAAAAGTGCCAAAGCCATAGATTAATATTAGGCTGTTGAACAGCTGTCCCAGACAAACTTTTTATCTCCTCGTCTGCACAGTCAGTAGTGGAGACAGGATGCATGGGTGTCTGCATAATTTAAAGCACTGGGACTGCAGCTGAATCATGATGTAATCTGTCTTGCCTGGCTTAAAGAATGTTCAGACTGATATGTAAAGGAGTCATCAAACAGTAGATCATTTGTTTTGTTATTTTTATGAAAATTTATTATTAATTAGTGGCAGTAGCTTTAATAAACCTTTTATTACATGTATGTTTTCTGGTGTGCGTCTATTGCTTTTGATGACATATTCCAGTTAAACTATACTCACTCTTACCCAGTTACTGCACCAGGAAATGGTGGTACTTGCACAACAGGTAGAGAAAATCAGTGGTGAAGCTTTAATGTTACAGTCACAAATTTGGTCCTGTTCAGAGACCAACTGTTATTGCTAAGGCTCAGTTACAATGGAAGATACTAGATTTTCATTTGAGCCAGGATATTCATCAGGATCCAGGATTCCCTAGCATTTGAGGGGATGAGAGAGTTTTTAGTTCACTCCATCAGAGAGCAAACTCTGGATCCAAATATCTGCTACTTAAATGCTCACTGACAGAGAAGTAGCAATAAGAAACAATAAATAATAATTCTGTGCTCATTAATTCATCCTTGCTGAACAGCCCTGGTAATTTTGCCATGTGTTTTTTTGTTATTTTTTATTATATGTTGTAAGTGTGCTGAAAGGAAACACCGGTTTTGTGATGCTTGGTATTTACCATATAAAAGCCTGGATGGCAGTACTCATTAAAAAAAATCATATTAACATCTCAATACCAATGTATCAAAACTTAGTTGTTTTTTGTCCTTTTGCATATCATTAGCATGTGGTGTTTTATTTCTCTTTGACTAGTGCTTCCATGAAACAATCCAAACAATCAGTTTGCTGGCAGCTGTTTTAATGAACGTGTTATCTTCAATAATGCATTAAATTAGACTGAAAATCTGTATTGAGCGATGATGTACTAAATTATGGGGGGTTTTGTGATTCATCAGGCCCATTTTCTCGGTATGTAATGGATACTTTCTTTTACAAAGCTGGGGCATAGCTCTACAGGGGGGAAAATCAAGCAGTAAGAGGAAAGGAGTGAAATAATGCATATAATGCATATTGATGCATTGAAATATGTAGATGGTTTCAAAGCTATTGATATTTATGAGAATAAGGAATGCCACAAGAACTGTTTTGCTGTATTATTATATTCTGTTGTATCCTGTGTAGGTTCTTAGAGAATGCTGAGTCTGAGCATCCCTTCCTTAGCCATGCTTAACAGGAGGTGACAAACATCTGTCACATTGTCCTCTCATCCTCTTCCTCCTGTAATAAACATCTCTGTCAGTTTGACATGACATTCTCTCTGTTACTTCGTAACGCCTCCTTAGCTGGGCTTGTGAAGAACTTATCAACATCAAAGGGGCCTGGATTTTATTCAGTTTATTCAATTCCTTGCTCCTTGGCACAGAGATGCGTGTCGTGTTGGGATAGTTTCATGTGTCCAGTTTATTTACTCAGAAGGTGTGCAGGTCAGAACGCTGCTACCTCTCCCGCCGTCGTTGATATTTTAACATAATCCTGTTGTTTGCGATGCAAAGTATCCACTTTCCCAGGTTGGTTTTGCTTTCTGATCATACTTGCATGTTGCTCGTTGTAGCTACTCTATTACACTGGGAGGAGGTTTTGGCTTCCAGTCACGTTGGTATCAGACTACGAGGGAGAAACGCAACCTCCTTTTCTCCCTTCTGATGAACCTAAAACCTCGGTTTTCTTCACAGCAGCAGAGATACCCTTCATTCCATAAAGACAAAGGATAAAGACAATTAAAAGTTCGGAAGGTTTGATGTGTTAAAAAGTCTGAAATTGCTGATCAAAAGAGCTCTGTTTAGTTGCTTAACAGATGCAGAATCGCTGAGGTCTTAAACTCATGAGGTATTTCCTTCTTTGACTTCAAAGGTCTACCCTCCTCTTTTACACTTTGCCTCATCTGACCGACCCAGCTCTAATCTCCTGCATCGGTAAAACTGGGACGTGGAAACATTCCTTGCATTTCAGGGAGAAGAACCTGCAGGTATTCTCCAAACACGCTGTTTGTGACACACTGCTAAGATCAGAACCTCCTCCCCCCAAAAAATTTCCTGAGAGTCACCACCTTTTAAAATCACGGAGAAGGCATTCTCCATATTGAACAGATCCCGGGCCCAGAAAGTGGGAGGGACAAGTTCAATTTCTCCCACCAAGGAAAGAGATTTTAAGCAAGTGGTGGAACAGATTCACCTAAGGAGAAGTCCCCATTAATGTTTTTGCCATTTTCCCTGACCAGAAGGATGGATCCTTATGGATCATGGACGACAGGAAAGCTGTACCACCTGTGCATTCACTATTATGTTCCTATTGATCCCTTGGGAATGACTGATGAGCAGAAAATATAGAGACAGTCCTGGGAGAAAATACCAAATCCTGGAACTTCTCCCCCTCATCTGAGTGGTCTAATTCATAATTAAAAGCCATCTGAATGATTCTCTGCTTATCTCTGTTAATGCCATGTTCCTTCCTAGCAACGTCAGAGGAGCTGCCTGAGCTTAGATTTGTCTGGAGGAGGATGGAGAGGGAGTGGAAGTTTGGGGGTTTTCATCTGAGAATATTAGAAATGTCTTCATGTGATGATCTTTTCTAAGCCTTAGCATCTTCTTTGCCTTTCTAGTCTCTGAGCTTTTATGGACAGGGACTAACTCCCCCTCTTTGAGCAGTGCCCAGCATAGCAGTGGCCTCTGGGTGGTACTGCTGCACCTGCCTAAGTGTGAAGGAAAAAAACACAACAGTAAGAAAAAAATAGATTTCACCTCCCTTTCCAAGCAAGCTGCTTGGAAATTTACTATTTTTGTGGAGTTTTTATAAACACGTCAGTTATAAATTGGTCTCAAAGCCTGCGCCAAGACTTAAAACTGGTTGATTTTGTCTTTTTTGAGTCAATATCTGAGTCTAATCATGTCAAAAGAACGTGTCTGAGTTTTTGGACTTGCTGTGCAGTCATCAGACAGCTGTTTAGGGAGCTTAGACAGCTATTGTGGTCAAAGAAATGGGCAGCCAACATATTTAAACTACCTGCTCAGGAAGAAAAAAAAGGCAACAGAATCATTTCTGGAAAGAAAATGTAAAGTTTTTCTGGCATTCAAGCTGTTTTTCCTACTGGGGGTGTGGGGGGGAAATAGTGTTCACATGTCAAAAGCAGATAAAGGAGAAAAGGTTAAGAAAGAGATGAAAGCATTATGCAAAGAAGCCAATTAGGGACAAGTGGAATCAGAGACTTTGAAAAACAGGGGCAGGAATTTTAAAAGTAACAGCATTGCCATAAGCAATGATGCCCTTGAAATCAACAGGCAAACTTGACTGTAAGATGAATATCCCAGAAAACGCTGGTCTGTCCTCATATCTTCTGCTTCCTCTAGGGCCTTCCCACCCATGTAACTTTGAATTATGTTATCCTCGTGTGTAAGTTCAAGTCTTCACGTTGGGAATGGGAATCCAGCCCATATCTGTAGCATTATAATCTCAAACAGCTGAATAGTTTAAATACTAATATTTGGAAAACCTACAGAAGTATATAACTGCATTTGAACACTGCTTTTATCCTTTTACCAGAGTAACAGATAAGTAAATGTAACAGTAAATCCTTTTGTAGTAAAATACCAGTTTTCTCACAACAAAATTCTCCATGAGAGCAAGCGTACTGGTTTTGACAGGAAAGACACGTGTGGAAAGCTGGAGAAGGAAAACAGGGAAGGAGCGGGAGTTTTGCCTCCCCCTTCTCCTCTAGTGTGAGACATCCCAGACAGTCAGTCAGAGGAGACCATGTGCTTTGAGAACTCTGGTTTCTGGTTTTTAACTCGGAGATGACCAGGATTGTTCAAAAACTCCCCCCATCTTCTAATTCAGAATCAGGATATCCTCAGTCGGAACATAAATGAAACAGGGGAATGGAGGTAGGAGGGACTTTGCTTCTCATAAAGAAATTGGAACAAACACAGGAAAAAGATCCAGCTAAGAATATGTTCTATTTGTAACGCTACAATTCATAAGTCCTTCACCAATCCAGTGACTGTACTCAAGAAATGCCTTTGCTGCACCACGATTCTTCTGTTTCCAGATTGTCCCAGAAAGGGTTGATTAGAGAACAGTTCTCCTCCAGCCTCTGGAGGTGTGTTGGACACACCTGCACAATGGACACAAGGGACCTAGAACCAGAAAGAGTGATCAATCCATCACTAGCCATATCCTGGAGACCTGGAATGGCAGGAGGAAATGGTGAAAGTTTTTATGCTGATATCATGATCTGTTGCAGGAAAGATCTCACGTACTCTGCAAGTTACAGAGTATGGGGAAGAGAGGGTCTGGAAAAAAGTTTGGATTTAGGTTTTCCAACTGTACGCAAGTTCACCTCTACTTACCTTTGCCTTTTGTCAGCTCTTTTGTGATTGAGTGGGTTATAGATAGTGCAAGGACAGGTTTATTCATGCCAGGATTTTTATATAGATACCCTCTGATAGGAAAGACAGAAATCACAAAAATTAATTACATGGGGATTTCTGGATATTCAGGCGACATTTTTGCTTGATCAAACTGAACTTGGGTGAGACTTTAGGTACTTGTTTTTTGAAACCATTCCCCATCTGAAAATTTTACACACCCACTTTGATGCATGAAAAACCTTCTGAGCAACTGCAAACTTTCCATGCTCTTTTGACATTCATGGTGAAGGCCACCAGTGCCCTTCAGATGTGCCTTCTCAATAAACATACTTACTGCTGGACTGGGGGGGGGGGGTTCCATATTTGTTTTTTCCTGGTTACGTCACATAACCAATGCACAACCTGAACAGGCTGGAGAGCTGGGCAGAGAAGAACCTAATGAGGTTCAACAAGGACAAATGTAGGGTCCTGCACCTGGGGAGGAAGAACCCCAGGCACCAATACAGGTTAGGGATGGATCTTCTGGGAAGCACTACTGAGGAGAAGGATCTGGGAG
This sequence comes from Scolopax mira, assembly GCA_004320125.1. NCBI lineage: Eukaryota > Metazoa > Chordata > Aves > Charadriiformes > Scolopacidae > Scolopax > Scolopax mira. The sequence continues at coordinate 64,641 of BJBW01002743.1, forward strand.
TCCTGGTAGATAGCACACTTTCCATGCACCATCAATGTGACCTTGTGCCAAGAGGACAAATAGAAAATGCATAGGAAAGAATGTGGCCAGTAGGTGGAGGGAGATCATTCTCCCTCTCTACTCTATACTGGCGAGGCCACAACTGGAATACTGCATCCAGTTCTGGGCCCCCCAATTCAAGAGGAACAGGAAACTACTGGAGAGAATCCAGCGCAGGGCAACGAAGATGATTAAGGGATTGGAACACTTCCTTTATGAGGAAAAGCTCAAGGAGCTGGGACTCTTTAGCCTGGACAAGCAAAGGCTGAGGGGAGACTTGATTTATAAGTATCTAAAGGGTGGATTGAAGGATGTTGGAGCCAGACTCTTTTCAGTGGTTTCCAGTGATAGGACAAGGGGCAACAGGCACAAACTGGAACATGGGAAGTTCCATTCAAATACGAGGAAAAACTTCTTTACAGTGAGGGTGACAGAGCACTGGAACAGGCTGCTGAGAGAGGTCATGGAGTCCCTTTCTCTGGAGATCTTTGACCCACCTGGATGCAGACCTGAGTAATGTGCTCTGGGCAACCCTGCTTTAGCAGGGGAGTTGGACTAGGTGATCTCTAGAGGTCCCTTCCAACTCTGACAATTCCATGATGATTCCATGATTCCGATGCCAAGCACATTGATGGTTAGTGGGGTTTTTTTTTTAACATGATGACTTCCAACCAGTTTACAGCATCATGAAGCATTCAGCCTTTACCTCCTGAAGTACTTTATTTAGTTAATGAACTTACTGTTGGCCTATACTTACTGAAATTTTGCAAAGTGTAGAATCATTTAATTATCCTTATGATGGAGTTGCTAACAAAGATAGTACATTTTTTTGCCTTTTTTTGGAAAGCGGCTTAATTTCTAAATCTGGTTCTCCAACTCTATGTAGACAGACAAAACTAAAGATGACAGAAGACAGAGGAAAAAAAAATGACTAGAATTAGTTGAACACCCCCCCAGTATACTCATGTCATCATGAAATAAGGCGTTTTCCTGTGTCAATGGCCACTGTTGCCTGAAGACAAATCAAACTGAAATTGGGATTCTTGACAAAATGTGTGTCATGGATTTAACCTCCTGGAGAGAAGCTGTGCTTCTGTCATTACAATTTTCAGCATTTTACACTCAAACAGCCTACCTTCCATTTCAAAAGCTTTACTTTAACATTATAAGTTGATTTATTAACCCTCCTGAACTCCGTATCTCCCCCTCTACCTTCTCCTTCAGTGGTAAGGTTCTCCTTCCATCAGTGGTAAGGTTCTGTGAACCAAATTGTATTCTCAAATATACGTATACAGTGCAAACAATGCAAAAGTTCATGCTTCCTTCAAAGCATAATTAGTCATTGTTCTCAATGAAGACTCATTAGGAAGAAACAACCCATATTGATTTGTGACATTCAGGCCTGATGCTTTAAGGGATGGGGAGGGGAAGGGAAGGGAAGGGAAGGGAAGGGACGGGACCAGTACATTTGAAAGCCAGAGTGATTTAATATGGAATTGGTGAGTCAAAATAAAATAAGAATCCATTAAATTATAACTGCCATGTATAGTTCTGTCCAGAAGGATCTACAGACCAGGAGTCCTTAAGCTTAATGCACAGACAATATCTTTGGATACCATAAACATGGGTTTCTGGAGTCATTGAGGCTCACAGAAAATGAAGAACTTTTGGATTTTTCCAATAGAAAATCCATTCTAATAGTGATTACAATGTACTTCAATTTAATATTAATTCAATAAGGAAAAGCCCAGAAGGAGTCATAGTAGTTTAAAAAAGGAAATTGTCTAAGAAGGAGAAAGCCAATTAGCAAGAAATTAGCAGCAGCTAGGAAGCAAAAACATTTGCAGGAGACATTGAGAATGAAGAATCTATGCCGCGAATCCAGGAAAATGTTTAACTACTACTCAAATATTGCAGAACACATTTGTAAATCTAACAGTAACAAACTGCTAGGTTTGGGTGTATCCACCGTAAGACTGGGTGGTATCTACACAAAAACTCTACGGCAGCTGAAGTGTGACATTGTTGAACTTCCCACAGACATTTACCCTATCATTCAAAGCAGGCTGGCTGCCAAACGAATTGGAAGCATCAGCTGCATCATCAGTCTTGAAAAAATATGATGGCTGCTCGGGGGAAAGCTACAGTTCAGTTAGTCTGATTTTCCATCAAGCCAATTTGCACAAATGATAATAAAGAACAGAATATAGAGGCGTCTGGTTATGTATGATAGATTGGAGGAGAGTCCATACAGCTTTTTTAAAGCAAGGTTTGCTCATGATATATATGAGTGTTTCTTGAAGGAGCCAATATGCTTTTGGTTAAGCTGATTTCTTTAACTGGCAATATATCTGGATTTACAAGAATTTTTTGCCACAGTATTTCCCTACGCTATCACGACATAAAAACCCATGGAACATTAATAGAAGGGAAACAATGGGTTAGACAACTCAGCTTTCATTATGGAGGGAGACAAGAAACAATGGGAGGTTCAGCCCGACTTCTGTGGGGGCAAGGCTATATAAATTAGGGCTTGTCAGCTTGGAAGAGAAGTAACGGAGTTTTATAAAGTCATGAATGACAAAGAGAAGCTGAATAGAGAGTGATTAATCATTTTGTCTTTCTCAGAAAACCAGAACTAAGGGACACCCAATTAAATCACTAGGCAGCAGATTTAAAGTAGAAAATAGGCAGTAGTTTTTCTTACAATACATAATTAAATTGCAGTGCTAATTGCCACAGGGTGCTGTAAAGTCCTAATGTTTAAATGGTTTAAAAATGGGGCTCAGCAAATGTTATATTATTACACATTGGTGGCTATCAAAAATAAATGGTCCAGATGTCTCAATTCAGCGACTTCTGAAAGCTGGAGAAAATCCGTCAATATTTGTCTTGTTTCCGAGGTATTTTCCTTATGAAGCTACTATCAGCCTTTGTTAAAGACAGAATTCGTGATTCTGCTCGTGTGGTAGTGGCTCTATTTTTATAAACCTACTTTCACAGTCATTTTTCAGACTGGGACTGGCTTTAAAATAATCTCACCAGACTTGGAGTTTACTGTCTGTGCTCTGACCTTATTGCAACACATCTTTTGTATAGCCCAGACTGGATTACTGCAATTAATTCTTTACTGGCTTGCCTGAAAGGCAGGTCCAGCCTGCAGCTATCGCAGCATAAAGCAACAGGCTTATTAACAGAGAAGAGCAGATGGGATTTGTAGAGTTCCTGCTTCTTTGTTCTCCGATTCAGAAATTTCTACTACAGGGTATCATGTAAGTAGCGTCCTACAGTAGATCTCTACTGATTTAGGGCATATACATTCTCAGGTCCAGGAATAACAGGTTTTATGGGCACGTTGGGATGTTTGGGGTTGGTGTTAAGCATGTTACATCCATGCCTTAATAAAAAAAAAAAAGAAAGGAACCATCAAGTCTTCACTGTGGTTTGTAAAGAGCTTATGAAGTTGTGGGTTGATCAAATTCATCAGCTAATGCTGGGACACTGAACGGCGCTTATTAACAATTTATAGTAATGTCAATATTAGGAGAAGAATAATTTGTGTTTAAAATCCCTAACAGTTAGGTGAAATATTTTAATGACTAAGGTTTTTAAAACCATCTTTGCAGAAGACAAGCAGGCCAGCATGAAGACTGTCAGGCAGTGTGTTTAAGAACACACAACGTATCCGCCAGCGCCTCTACATGAAGCTACATTGTTAGTGAAATTACATGTAAATTTAAACGAGAGCAACAAATGCAACACAGTGAAAGGGATTTTTAGCCTCTACTAGATCAACCCGTCCAAGAAATGCTTGGGAAAAAAGACAGAGTCTCTCACATTGGCTGTGAGCACGGTAGTTGAAGCACGCATGAGTTTAAGCTGTTTTCTACCATGCTGCTGGTTGGAAATTAGGCTGAAAGCAGTCTCAGCCAAGGAAGACACAAGCTTCTGGACCATATTTTGGGGGATGAGGTATAATGAACCTGATCCTGCCTGCAATCAGATGATCTGAATGGCCTGGAAAAGCTTTTGTACCCATGCCAAAGCACTATGCTCAATCCTAAGGATTTTTTCCTTGGGAACTCAGCCCAAAAAAACGTTTGCAGGCAACATTTGCATGGGCGGCACCAAGAGTAGAAGGCGGCTGAAAATTTGCAACTACTTTTACTCATGAGGACAAGCATCTCCATGGTGACTCTCAAGACCATGTGCTATGATGCTATGTGCTGTAGTGTCTCTCCAAATGTGTCTCCAAATGTATCTTCAAACTGGTGTCTGCATTAGATTCTTTTATTGATGAAATACCCTGACCACACCGTTATGTTCTTGTTTCAGTTCTGGCAACTGAAAAAACCAGATACCTGACTTTTTTTCCTGTCCCACTGAATAAATTTGCTTGCCTGGTTCAAAGAGAAGAAGTAATTCCTCCAGCACTGACATCATAAACTTCTTGTTGGTGTCTTTTCATTCAATATTTCTGATGTCTAAGAAACTCTATATTGAATATGATGCTAATTATTTTTTTTTAATCATTTTACAATCTTACTGGATTGGCATATGCATTTCTAAGAATTAAGGCTAGTAGCATTATTAATGATAACAACAAGAGATGTATGCCTTTTACTTGGGGCTAAACATGTAGAAACTCAATTTTTCTTGAGTTCTTAAGTATAAGGCATAAAGATTACAGTTATCTGCAGTAATGAAAACTGGATTATGTTTCTCACTCTGATGACACATGGCAGAATTGGGGGCAGGCGATTTTTACACTCTCAGCATTTTTCCACTTCTTTCTTCCGAGGAGACCAAACAAAAGTCTCGGATTAAGCACTATCTGGTTGCCATCTAGTACACTGGGGGCTACGTCTATTCTTCTCAGTGCTAAAAGTTACATTATCTGGAAGTTAGTCCTTTGTGCCGTTGTTGCACAAGCTTCCGTTCCAGACATTCTTGCAGTACCAGTTGTTATTATTTGCACTTGTAAGAGCGCTTAAAAGAGCGACAAACAATAGTGCCATTGTCCTATGTGTGTGCAGAAAAAAGTTTCCAGAGAGAAAACTGTGACAGGCCTGATGATTTCAAAGTTGATTGATGCCCTGAACAGAGCATCAGTGTCTGTCCCTCCTTACATAAGAAACCTGTGACAGCGATGAAGCACCATGAAGGCAGCGCTGGCTGTTACTGTGCCCAGAGCTGATGCTCAAGAATTGGGTAGCCACTGACTGGTCGCTGTTACTAGTCGAGCAACTTAACAGCCTTCCTGGAAATCTGTTCCCTATCATCATAGAATGGTTAGAGTTGGAAGGGACCTTCAAGATCATGGAGTTCCAACCCCCCTGCCATGGGCAGGGACACCTCCCATTAGAGCAGGTTGCTCAAAGCCCCATCCAGCCTGGCCTTGAACACTTCTAGGGCTGGGGCATCCACGACTTCTCTGGGCAACCTGCTCCAGTGCCTCATCACCCTCACAGGAAAGAATTTCTTCCTAGTGTGAGACTTCAGGATGCTAACTTAGGAGTTGTCCCCTGTAATTGCAGGAAATGAACCTGATGAAGGTTGTGTGATGGCTGAACTGCCCCGGGCAATGCTCTGTTCACCTGCTAGGTGGGAGGAAGGGACACAAGCAATGGTTTCCTTCAGAACTGGGCAATGAAGGACAATGTAAAAACACCACCACAAGTGAACGTTATTCATCCTTCTCTCAAGCAAAGGCTTGAACGTTACAAACCCATCTGTGTATCCAGGCTGTGTTAAAAGAAGTGATTTCAATACCAGGGCACCTCGCATCTCAGAAGTTCTCCTATGCACAAGCAGTTGTGTGGTTGTGATGTATATTGGTGTGTGCAGTTGTTTCCCACTACACATCCTTCCGTCTTCTTGACGCATCCTCAAAAACATGTCGCTGATTTCCTCCCTCTGAATCAAATCTCCCAGAATCAGCACGTTTCAAACCCACAAACGCCCCTCTTCTT
>BJBW01002743.1:70904-82816 GCA_004320125.1 Scolopax mira
GGGGGGGGGGGGGGGGGGGGGGGGGGAGGAAGGCACCTTTGTTTAAATCCCCGCCATCCCCGGGACTCCCCCGCTGAGCCCCCCGGGGAGCGGATGGGGACGGGGGACGAGGAGGGGGGGACGACACCGGGCGGCTCTTTGTTCCCGCCGTGCGCAGCGCTCCGGCTGCCGGAGTGGGAGCGGATCCCACCCTCCTCTTCCTCCTCCTTCCTCCTCCTCCTCCTCCTCCTCGCCGCTGACGGGAGGTGCAAAGAGGCGGCGGCTGCCAAGCGCAAAGGCCGGGGCTCCCCTCCCCTCCTGCCGCGGGGGGGGGGCCGGGCGCTGCCCTCCGGCGGCGCGGCGGAGCAGGTGCCCGGTGGCGGTGCCGGTGGCGGCGGAGGGCCGGCGGGATGGAGGCTGCTTTGCTGAAGCCGGCGATGATGGCGGAGGTGAAAGGCAGCGGCGCCGGCCCTTCCGTCAGCGCCGAGCTGGAGGTGAAGAAGCTGCAGGAGCTGGTGCGGAAGCTGGAGAAGCAAAACGAGCAGCTCCGCAGCCGCGCCGCCGCCGCCGCCGCGGTGGCCACCGGCCCGCACCTGCTGCTGGCCCCGCCGCCGCCGGCCTCCGCCGGGCTGCGCCCCGCCAGCCCCCCCTCGGTGGCGGGCAGCGGCGGCGGGGCCGGGCCCTGTCTGCCCAGCCCGGTGCCCACCCTGCTGTGCGCCGCCGCCCTGGGCCCCCCGGAGCCCCTCGCCTATTTCAAGCCCTCGCCCGGCCTGACGGCGGCCGGGGGGCAAGAAGGCGGCGGCGGCAGCGGCGGCCCGGCGGCGGCTGCCACGGTGCTGGATGAGGTGGCGGTGCTGGAGCTGGAGGACGACGGCTGCGGACAGGACGAGGATACATGGTACATGCGGCTCGGATCGGCTCTGACACCCACCCCCTCACCTCCTCCCGCACCCGAGGGTCCCTCCGCTGTCCGTGTCGTGTGTGTCCCCCATCTTCTCCCTCCCCGCTCCTCGGCCGGGTCCCCGCCGCAGCCCTCATCCCGCTGCTCCCCTCCCCGCTCCCATTAGCCTTAGCCCCCAAATCCGCTTGATCTCGTTTCTGCTTAAACTTAAATCTGCATGTTTTTCCCCCACCGCCACCCTAAATTGTACACACACACACACCCCCCTCCCATCCCGACGGAAGGGGCCCGTGTCCGGGATGGGGGGCTCAGGTGGAGGCTGTTCCCCTTCAGCTTTTTTTCGGCGGGGGGGTTTGTGCCCGTTTTCCTCCCCCCTTGGAGGAAGGCTCGCCTCTCCCTCTCATTTCAGCTCTCAGCCTACTTTCAGCCTCCCGTTTACATAAGGAATTAAAAATAGCGTAATTGTGCCCGGGGGAAGCCCTTGATCGGAGCCCTGATCCCCCTCCACCCCCTCCCTCCCCGCCCCAAAACCTCTGCCCGGTTGCCTCCCGTCTTCGGGGGTTTGGGGAGGGCTTTTGTCTTTTAGACAAAAAATGATCTCACTGGTGGGTCGTGTATCTGAAGAAGCGCCCCTGGAGCTCCGAAAGGCCCGGCTGGGTGCTGGCAAATTGAATAAAGCAGAAACGAATAACAAGTGAGGAATACAGCAGAAAATAAAACCCACCCAGAGGAATGGTTATCCTCGCTTAAAAAGGGCTGGAAGGAAGGGGAAATTATAGACTGAAGATAGGCTTATTTATTACAAGTCTTTATTTATAGACTCAAGCCTTTTAGTTAGAGACTTATTTATTAAATAAGTGAGCCTGGTGTCTCAAAACTTGCCTTGGGAATGTGGACAAACACCAGGGACACCGCTGGAGTACTGTGGAAATCACTGCATGTTAGACGTAATCACTGCTCAGTCATTTTTAAAGTGTCAGGAATAATATATATAAATATATATTCTCTATATTTAAATAACTGCTTTAAGTATCTGTCAAAGCTTCGATGTAGTTTTTCACGTGGTTGGGTTTTTTTCAAATCGAGCTGAAGTTTACGTCAGCCGAGAATAAAATACGGTGTGATGCAGCTGAGATGGATGTAAACGTCCTCATTTTTGGTCGCAGCGAATGGGTTTCAAAATTAATCCAAATAGCCTAAATATTTTCTTGAATGATGGCTGTGTGGACTTTGTGGTACAAATAATGCAGTTTCAGAAAATTGCTGTTGAGAACCATCAGCAAATGGGAATTTTGGTCGGTGGTGTTTCATTGTGTGTACCACCAGCCTGCGCAGGGCTGGGTTAGGGTTGTCAATCTGGACTTGAAGCAGATTTTCCTAATTTTCCTTCATATTAAGGAATATTGAACTTGTTTGGTACCATCCTGTTAAGCAAAATGTTTTCCTTGTTTACATTTCAGGGTGCTAGAAAGTCATCGTTATTTTATGTGCCTTAGTAAAATTTCTATTTGATTTATCCCCTGGAAGCAATCCTATATGCTTTTTGGGGACCAAAACTTACCTTTGTGTCACACACATGCGTGTCCACAGATGAATATGGTAACAGGGATCAGTTAACTAATTTATTTCATGAAGGGTGAGTTGTTTTAGCTGTTGAACTTTTTTAATTCAAGGCTAAATCTCTGTTGTCCATGAAAGGTCAGCCGTGTGATGCCAGCTGACTGTCATGGCAGTCTTTAAAGCAAACTGCTATCTGGAAAACCAAAGACCAATGTTTATCCTAATTGTTGATTTGTAATTTTAGGCCTCAAATACCTTTGCTTTTTTTTTTTTCCTAACAGCAGTTACAAAAAAACCGTAGAATTAGCATCCTCGTAGACAAGTCAAACCTTTTTTGCTGTTCAGCTTTTTAGACAAACGCCTGATGACTGAGAGTTCATCAGTCAGATGTTTAACTTTTCAAACTCTTCTGGAGGTTAGCAGGAAAGCGGAAAGGTTTCTGTTTGGTTTTATTTTCGTTTTCTTCAGCATCACTTTTTTGAACCTGTGGTGAGGCACTGCAGGAAGTGAGGGGAAGCGAGTCCTCTCCTCAGAGAAACTCAGTAGTTGATCTCTGCTGGGGTTGCCAAGCGAAAGAGCAATCGCAATTGAGGACATTTATTCTGTGTGGATAGCTGAAGAGAGTGCTGATTGACTTCAGAGGGGAAAAAAATATACCCAAAACATTGGGCAGACATGGGAGAACAAGTTGCTCTTGGGGGACTTGGGTAGCTGTTGAGCCAAAACCCTGCAGATGCTATCTGTTAGTGGTCCCCCAAGGAGCTCAGTCCTATTTCTTCTTTTCCCTCTTGCCTTTTGCACCCTTGTGTGCCTGCCAGGTTCCTTGGCAGCCCGTGGGGTGTTTTGCTGGTGCCTGAGAACCTGCCTCTGGCTGTCTACAGCCCCATTGATCAGAAGTGGTCGGGCCAAGGAGCTGCAAGCCAAGAATAGTTCCCTTCCCGGGGGCTCCGGGCTCTCCCAGGTGAACCGGTGTCTCCTTCTGCCCACTAATCCACAGAGGCGACAGCAGACACGCGGATCCCAGCTTCAAGAATGTCCCCATGAAATCTCCTTTGGTACCTGGCTCCCTACTGTGCTTGGCCATCTGATCACTTGTCTGAGAACAGTAGCTTTTCTTGCATGTTATTTTGTTGTTGTTGTTGTGCTGGAATTGAGTATCGGAATTGCATTTTCATTGTTTCTTGGCAAGTGTTTTCAAATCTCTAAAATTCCGACTTGTACCATGTTTGGTTCATCTGTGAGAAAACACTGTGTATGCAAATTAAATTATAATCAGCACTTTGACAACTTGATTAAATTGCTGTAGGTAAAAGAATGAAATAGATAAGACTGAAATTGTGATTTAAATGTAAAATCAAATACTGAAATTATCTAAACTGCAGTAAAGATAAACATAAAAAGGAGAACTGATGACACTTTTGATTTGAGAAATCAACTTGGTTTCGACGTGCCAGACCTGTAGGGTTCGTATTCTGCCACCTACTTTTCTGAGGAGAGGAAAACCAGTGTAAACTCTTCTACTTCAGCCTATCTTTTGTTATTAGAATATCATATTGTGGGGCTTTGCTTTGTTATAAATTATTAGTTGTTATATTGTTATAAATATATATTGTTATAAATTAGTAATAAATTATATTATTAAATAATTATAAATTATTATTATTAAACTTTTAAGTCCTGCCTATCTTGCTGATACTTGTGTGTATTTTGATTAAGGTTGTACATCTTGCCTACCAAGACTCTCACTCCTCAAGAGAAATCATTGAGTCCTCTGCAGTGGTGCAGGCGTGTTCTGGATCATCCAAGTCCTGAGATAGAGGCTGCAAAACGTTCCCTATGCTTTAGGCTGGAACAAGGTAATCGTACTCTTTGAATTACTTTACTAGATCGTTGGTATTTCTGGTCTGGCGTTACACTCATGTTTGATGTTTTTCACAATTTGGCAGGCTTTACAAATGTCAGATCGGCAGGTTTTTTTCCTATGTATGGAAGTCTTCTTCCAGTACTTAAATGCTAACAATTGTTTGCATTTCTTCTCCTGATCGTACATTTTTTAACATGTTCTTTTTTGTTATCCTTTTTTTCCCCTGCTTGTGATATTTAAACTTGGCAGTTTTCATCCATTGCTTAAAATAGTAGACCTCTTGGCTAGAAAAATTTGATGCTAACTTTACCATTGAGATTTGAAAAACAGTGCTCCAAACTATCTTGGGGCTATAAATTTTTAAAGGCATATTTGTCTACATCTAATGTAGTATTGGGATTTTGTTAAGTACTGGACAGACAAAGAAGAGCTATAACTTGATTGCTCTCACGGCTTGGTTGAGCTCTCAGTAGTCTCCAGTACTGGGATCAATCTGATGGCTGTTCGGTGCCAGTAAACTTGGATCGTTATATCTAGGTGTGCTGAATTTTGTTCTAAATAACAGCCAACGTTATTTTTGCTTTTTTGCCATCTAGGGTCCAATTAAGATTGTAATAGTTGGTGTTGAAGTAAGTCATTAAGGTAGGATATTACCTTAAGGTTTATAACTCGCGTGGAAAGAAGCAGCAAATGAAGAATATAGGAATATGACAGGAGAAGGAAATAAAGCTAATGACAATAGGAGCATATGGTTGTATAAGCTAGCTACAGCCGTCATTAAGAGAGATTGAGTGTGTTCCTGGATGCTTTGGACGATATGGGTAGCTGTGGATTAGTCTTACCCAAAATCAGGCATTTAACTGAATCAGTCTCTGAGGGCGTATGACTCTTTGCATTAACTCTCTTTGCATTAACTATGAAAGATCCTACAATGGTTATTGTCCTAGCAATATTCAGTTGAGATCATTTACCTGAAGTTATGTGGGTCAAACTGAGCTTCCTCTGTTGGTAGCCATCCCAGCTGCCTTTATGGTAGAACTTGGCTTGCAATTTGGGCACCTAAGTTCAGGTGTCTGTAGTGTGAGCTTGGCAGTCAGTGGGAGTTTGGTCCAGAGAGTCAGAGAGGAATCTGCAGAGCTCCTCAGGTGATGAAGTTTAGGTGTTGGCCTTAGGATGAAGACAGTTGCTCTCTGGAGTCCACTGACACTAACTGGTGCTTGGCACTTAACTGTGATCTGGTTACCTGATGGTGTGTCTGTGTGGTGTAGGGCATCCTGGTGTAGAAACTACATTTAGATTACCCCACACAGGGCATCTAGTACCACTTGGGATGGCCTCGGTCTCTGGCTGACCTCCAGCTTCCACTCAGGACAGATACAGACTTTCTGTAGGTCCTATGCTGTATCTGACATTCCTTTGATGATACCTTGGCCTCTCAAGGGCCTCTCAGATGGGCCAGCATATCTAGGTATGGACAACTGAATCAGGACCAGAACATGAGTATAGAAACAAGGTAGAGGATGCTTGATCTATTTTTCCCTTACAAAGTACTATTTAAATTTAATAGGCAATAAAGACATCAGAAAGGCAAACTTATTGTTTCAAATTTAAATCACTCTGTGTTTATCAGTTCAGTCTCTCTCCGCAGAAGTCACGATGAGTGACATACATCACAGAGAGTTATGTTGACAATGAGTTGCTTTGATCCATACGTTCTGCTGGTGGTGATGGGTTGGTGAATTTTATGGGCTCTGTAGAATGTTTCTGAGAAATTATATGCCACGCATAAAACCCCTTACAGGACCAGTATGTTTAAGGAGGGAATGAACTCGTGTTTCTACTGCGGCAACTCTATGCTAAAATTGTTTTAATGAATAATTCAGTTAGACTTGATTAACTCTCATATTTTCTTTTTATCACCTATACCTTTACAAATATAATACATAATAAGCAAATAAGAAGCTGGCTTCACAACATATTTATTTCTTCCTCAGTTTTGAAACCAGATGAGAGATTTTTATAAGAATCTAGTAATTCTGTCTTAAGGTACAACAGAATTTCTATAATCTGACTTTCCTGGGTTTTGTTTTGCAGTCCACTCTATCAGTAAGTATATGTGTATAAATAGCTACACATAATGTTATCCTAATTTTAAAATTGATTTGGGAAGGATGGCATCCTGCTTTTTCTGGTAGTAAAGTTTCAAACTTTGTACTTGTAAGTAAGTTGAAGAGTGTTTTCCTTTTTTAGCCATATGCCTTGAAAGGGCACTTTAGAGGGAATTTTGAAGTCTCATTGTGCCTCTTCTGCTTGGCACTGCATCAATGATAACACTGATATACTTGAGAATTATTACATGTTATTACAGTCAAAAAAACGTGTGTAATATACCAGGTTGTGATTTCTGAAATGGCTTATAGGTAGAATTTGCTTAGTAATTTTGCCCATGGTGCATTAGCCAAAAATTAATCCAGTTTTAGATTGTCATAGCTCTTTAGGCACTGTAGTGTGCATAGAAATAAAAAGCAGGAAAAATTGATTTTTGACTGCAATGTCAGCATATTTGAGTAAGTGCACACAGACAGCTGCATGACAAAAGAAGTAAAATTTCACCACTCTTTTTCAGAGTTTTAACTAATTCCTGTCCTCTGTGCGCATTTATTCAGGCTCACGGAATTTTTCCTTATTACATTATGTGCTGATTTTCCTAACATTATTCATTTTTTTGTCTGAAATATCCCGGCATTAGCATAGTTCATACCAAGGCTGAAAATCTTGTAAGAGGCTTCTGCTAAAGCAATCCTGGGCGACGAAATAATACAGTGGCTACTTGGCCTTTCAGCCTGGAGAATCACTTGAATGATGCCATTTTACTCATTACCTTGTTGTGCTCACCAGCCTGTGTCTTTTCCAGTGAAAACGACCGTTTAAAGTATTTCGTGGTGGAAGTAAGATTTCCTCTTGGTGTAAATCTTTAGGGGTATAAGCACAGTGGTGCTTCTGTGAACCACTGCAAGATAGTGGACAAGCTCCTCAATGTTCCTCTGGTCTATCACTAAGTAGGTAAAGCTTATATCTAGGCTATAATGAACTAGGCTTATTACAAGCCCTGTTCCTGTGGATTAAGCATGCTAGCTTTAAGGAGGATGAAAATTAAATTAACCTCCTATGGTAAGATCTTTGTTCAGAATTGTTTCTGTTTTCCATGAGCCATTTTAGTGTTGAGGTAATATTTGTTTGTGGTTTGTTGGTATTTTTTTTTCCCTCTGTGACCTGACTTGGCTCACTTCTCCCTTTTTGTTCTTCTTCAAATCATCTTTTGTTTGAAACCTTTCTGATGTGTTCTACTTACAGCAGTTCTCTGTCTGTTGTAGGGTCAGTTCCCTCTCCCTTCGATTTTTAATCTTGCTGTCTATTTTTATTTCTGTTGATTCATTCAGTGTCGATTCATTCAAATCAAGGGGGCCACATCACAGACCTAATAATGGTGTGGTGGAGCTTCTTCTGTATTTTCCTAGTAGTACTTGGAGATGTTGGGACACGTCAGTATTAAGCCCAGTGGGCAGAAGGATGTGATGTGTAAACTTCCTGGCTGGTGCAGAGGGGTGTACCTCCTCTAAAATGGATGAGGCAGTGTTGACTGACACCCTGGCTGAAGATGCCTTATATAGCTTCCCTCCTGTAAAACGAGAGAGGGAGGGTGGGTGGATAAACTGAGGAGTTAAGAGGCTTAGTAAGGAGTCGGTCTGGAGGAGCTCAGCTTTTATGCAGGGCTTTCAAAGCATATCTCCTCCAATTCAGCCTTCCAGACAGAAAACTCCTCTTTCTTGGAAAATATGAAGGATTGGCTGTGTTTGGAGTTGGCTTAGATGATCTCTTATTCAAAAATGCTGCTTTAAAAGAGAAGGCAGCAGAAGTCTGTAGGTTTTGCAGTTGGCTGCCCTAGTATATAGTCCTAAGATGAAGCTGTGCTTTGTTTCTTAAAATGAATAATGTGCTTCATGAATGTTCTTATGTTGTCTCTGTCTGGTAAAGTATGATGTGAAATAGGTCTGTTGCAGTTTCTCTGGAATTGCTTGTAACTTCATAAAACCCAAACCCAAGAACCTCATCAGTGACATTTTAGCCTTTATTGTTCTGGATCCCAGTGTCATGTGTCAATTAAGCTTGATGTCCAAGCACAACATACCCAGAAGGAAAACTGGAGGGTGTGTAGACGTAATTTGATAGTACTATATTCTCTTTGCCTGTAAAAATAAGAACCAAAGCAAAAAACAAAAACAAAAACCCAACAACAAACCCCCAACAACTTAGAGCTGGTAGTGCCCCTGGTAGACAGAAGGTTTTACTTGTGTATGAAACTTGTTGCTTACACAAAGAGGTGAAATTCTGTCCCATTCTGCTAATTCTCTTCCCCTCCCTGAGGGATCACAGCAAAGTCATTTAGCTTGAAGTTCTCTAAAATACAAAATACATTTAATCAACTGTTAAGAATTGCTGTCACAGGGAGCTGTTACACTGTAGTCTGTGAAGAGCAGAAGCATACAGAAAATACTGTAAATGGATGAAAGCTTTTCATTTCTGTGCTTGATCTGGATCCATGAACCCTGTGCAGGGTTGGGATTTTTTTTATTTTTCTCAAATAGGTGTAAGTTTATACGGTGTCCATTGACACATCAGAGATATTTAGCAACGAGGGCTGGATTAATAAGATTTAATACAGCTTTCTCATCCTTATTTTTCATGTGTAATGGAGATTAAAGTTTTACGTAAAATGCTTTCAGGGTAGCAAATGATAACGTGCTGAAGCTCGCAGATGATTGTATTGCTGTTGCCAGCATAAATAACAAAATTTCTTTAGCCCTAGAAGGAATGAGGGGAGTGGCACAACTGATTTGGTTCATTTATATATGTTTCTGATCAGAGAAGGTGATGAGCAACTGTGACTCCTATCAGCATCTTTCAGGGGATGTGACATCTCAGAGGACAGGATGCATAACTGTCTTTGGCTGCAGCACAGGCTTAGTGCTCGGAGTCACATATACATGGACAACAGTTATTTCCTATTAGATTTCATTTATTTGACATAACCTCTTGTAGCAGCTGCATAATTCCAAGCAGTTCTTACAGGCCTTGCAAACGCTGATATCACTGGATTTTCTAACACAGCTGCTGAGGATGATTTGTATATTTCAATTAGTAAAAACTTGGGTTTTATATTCTACTTGGAAGTGTTTGCTTCACTGTAGAAGTGTTTGGTTGAAAGACTTTATGGCAACAAATGCATAGAAGATCAGACACTTCTCTTTCTATTCATTTCACAGATATCCTATGCCTTTTAGATATGACTTTTACTTTTCATTGAATTATGATATGCATACTATTTAAGTATTTTATTTTGTATTTGAGGATTGATTATTGTGCATCTTATAATTAAGTAGTGTCTTTAGAACTGATTTCTGGTTGCCATTATACATACATGCTCTAGCTATGGGCAATCCTGCTTCGGTGGGGGAGTTGGACTAGATGATCTCTACAGTCCCTTCCAACTCTAAAAAAAAATCAGTGAAAATTTAGTGAAAGACAAGAAGATGCTGAATTCTGAGGTCTAGGCAAAGGTTGGTAGAGAGGTGGTGTTGGATCGTACCTCAGTTGAGGAGATACCCATACCATTTTAGAATATGTGTGTTCTCTTAATCCATGCTAGCTACTAAGCCAGGATTACCAGCTCATCATGAATGGTTAAACAGCTAGAAACACTGTCAAATTTTATGTGAGGATTTTAGCAGGCTTATTTAAAATAAGAATAATTTATGCTTGCAATATAGGCTTATAGTCTGTAATGCAGCATATGTCTAAAAGCAATAGTAGTAGCATCAACCCGGACAGTTACTCTAAAAATACAGGTGCAACTAATGTTATCCATCAGAATACTAATCACTGAATAACTGTGGGGTTTTTTTCCAAACTTGCAACGATTTTCCGGGATAGAAATTAAAAAGAAACCCAGGTTTTATTAGTGGACCTAGGGGCACTCGAAAGATTATTTTCTGAATCTATTTTAGTATGGGAAAGAGGATCTGTTCAAAACTGGGCTGTTCTGGAAGCTGTCACTTCATTTTTGCTCCTGATAGTCTGTGTGCCTTGCTCTTTGTTTGCTAGTCCCAGAATTGATTTTACAGCTTTTGTCTTACATTCTTACGTTCTGACTTAGTTTCACTGCCTGTATTTTGATGTCTGCAGAAGACATCTGGGAATAACATTTCAGAATGTAGATGAGCCTCCCCCATGTGGCATATGGAGGTAGCACTGCTTCTTTAATAAAATGTTTATTTCTGTATTTTCACCTTCAGGGAACACTTTGGTTCTTGTCTTCATAGCATTGTGTCTTTTGGGAAGCTTTTGTTAAGACTGTTTTATGCCATGAGCCCTAAGTATCTTTTTGTTGGTGACTTCTGGGATATAGTCCACAGACATATGCCATACAGCCTTTCTCCTTGGCAGTTTCTTTGTTAGAAGTCAATTATCTGCACTTGCCTTACCACATGTTCCACACCCAGCATATCTCTGTTCACTTTTTGTGGAAATATAACATTTACACCAGTAATTTGCTTTTACCTAGGGATCATACAAAAGTTCTTGTAATAAAATAAAACTTTTTAAACTCTACCCAATAATGAAATACCGTCACTAAGCTCAAATATGAATATTTGTGGGGCACACAGGTGTTCACAGGTTTGCTTGAGCTTTTCTATGTTGCAAGACAAAGGACAATTTAGTACAAATGACAGAGACATAGGAGTTTATAAAAATTTTCAAATATAATTCCATATATAAATTTTTTTATAATTTTCTTTAATGAACCTCCCCTAAATATTGTTTTCTCAATTTTACTTCTAGAATAGGATATTTTTGTAAAATGTGTAATTATGGAAGGTCTTTTCATGTGGAATACTCATTTTTGGAGGGCCATTCTTTGGGGCCATTCTTAAGGTATTTGAATGTAGCTTGATCAAGCACTGTGATTGAATGTTTAATTAAAAGCTTCAAGCTTCTGAGAAGACTAAGGGAGAAAAGTAGTGAAAGTCTGCCTGCAAGACTAAAAATTGCTTTTCTTGGCAAAAAAAAAGTTGAAACCTAGGTAATTCTTGTTTACAAAAGCATTTGTAGCAATTTAAAGATTACATTTTTACTAATTTTAACGAATCATTAAGAAAATAAGCCACAAAATACTTCAACATATTCTTGAGTATTTTAGCGTATGAATGAAATATGTGACTGAGATGTTATGGAAAACTGATAGGGGGTAATGATTGATTTTAAAGTGACATTGAGCATAGCTTATACTTTATGAATTTTATTTATTGCTTTATTATTTTATTTATTTTGTTGTGTTACCATGTCATGTAAATCAAAATACAAAGAGGTGTTGAATCACATGCAGTGGTGAGTTTGGACTACCCTTGCCACTTCTACGCTATAAATCATAGAACCATCTGGGCCGGAAGGGACCTTCAAAGGTCATCTAGTCCGACCCCCCTGCAGTCACAGGGACACTTCCAACTAGATCAGGTTGCCCAGGGCCTCGTCGAGCCTCACCTTGAATGT
>BJBW01002744.1:6550-143416 GCA_004320125.1 Scolopax mira
CATGCACATATACAACCCCTGTAGCAAAATAAATCCCCTGAAACGAGCAACGAAACAAACAAACCCACCCTGCACGATTGATCTTTAAAGAAGAGAAATTCCAGTGATGCAAACTGAACTACTTGCAAGTTCTATCTTTCTAAAGCTTTTTTTTGCTCGACTTCAAAGCAATAAACACTGCTTTGTTATACTTTTGTGGATTAAACAAAGAGCTTCTGGCTCACAGCAGCAAACTGTTCAAATGTATTCTACTTGTAATATGATTATCGATATGTGCAGTGTAGTAGATCACTGGTGTCATCATCAGCTCTGAAGGGCTCGTTAGGCAGGGGGGAGAGCATGGTCTTCCACAGAATCTAGATAAAAGGGTGCTTAGCCCCTCGGTGTACCTTAATTATTTTAAGGTGGCATACTTTTTCGTTGTTGTTGTTCTTGGGTCTGAAGTGTAATCATCATTAATCAGATCAGTGGTATGAAACTGGCCAAACGTAAAGTTCTCTGCGGCTAAATAAATGCAGCCACCTTTTGTATTCGGTTGCTGACTACCTACCAGATCAAAGTAGGAGCTGTGTTGCCACCTAGTGACAAATCTGTAGGTGCGCATGTTGACTTGGGGTTGCATAAACACAGGAAATTACAGAGAGGAAAGAGAAGCAGGACCTGATTTATTACTTCATTTTTCAATTTTGAGTTTCAGTTAAATATATGAGAATATAAAGCAAGTTAGCGTTTCCCGATACTGCTGTGAAATCTGGTGTTCTCAGTTTTCTGACTTCTTTAGTCTTTGGGAGGAGGACAGGAATGGTACAGACAGCTGTGACTTGACATATTGTAAAACATTTTAAGCTCAACATCTCAAGCTGCTCTTGAAATGAGCAATGCTGCTGTAATCTGGCCATTTGTTTCTATTGCTCATAAGTGCTTGTGCAGATACCCAGAACTAGGCTGAACTAGGCTGGTTGAAAAATAGCTCTAAGGGGAGGGGTGAAAAACATCGATTGCAGTCTGATCAATTCCTTGACTCTGTTTATTGTGCAGTTGCACAAGCAGTTGCGCTAGCATGAAGGGGAGACATGGTGCAGGAAGGGAGACAGAGTTGTCAGAAGAGGGAACAATCCCAGCTTTTAATGGGGCTGCTAGTTTTAGGTGTATATTAGTTTTCACTACAAAAAAAAAAAAAACCCAACCCAATCTCTGTAACTTTATGAAATTATGATTTCCAATCATGTCAATAGACAACCATTGTGACATTACAGCTGAGCATTTTGCGACTTCAGTCATTCAACCAGGGGTGTATCATTTTTTACCAAATACACACCTTGTGCCTAGAAGTTTCACAGCATATTCTAGTAGATCAGCTGCTGCACATACCCTTCTGATTCCCTCTGTTAAAGAATTCATCATATCACAAAGGGTTTAAAATTGTGGTTTGTAATGTAGCAACATGTGGTCTATGGTAATTGGGAACAAGTGGGTTTCAGATTATTATACAGTGCTGCATAAAAGGTGGCAACATGGGAGTTAATATAATATGGTTATCAGTAGTGAATCCACTTTTGTAATTTGACCACTACTTGGGAGTCAATGACTATTTTCAATTTCCTTTCATTAATTATTGAAAACAGAACAACGTTAGGAGAAAAGGAAAGTGTTTCAGATTTTACAGTGGAGGTTCCAAGATGTCTTAAGCAGCAACTCCATTTCTGTTTGGAAGTCCAAACTTGTGACAGGGAGAACTCTCCTTATTACTTTTAAAATTAATGTATGGAGTTTATAACACTATTTCTGATCACATCCCTACTTGAGTGTGTGAAACACTTCTGAAACTGCTACTATGCAGTAGGGAGAACTACTGTGTTTTGAAATACAGATTGTGCATAAAAGAAAAAAATAGTCTGGGAAGTGTTGGTTTTACTTTTCTGTGTCTTCCCTCTTCTTCCTGTGTTCCTCAATCTCACTGAGCCTGCTGTTGAATATAAACCAAGAGGATGTAGAATGTAGAAAATCTTAGAGGAGAGATATGGGCTTATCCAATCTTTGCTCTCGCTTCAGAAAGATTAGATTTGATTAATTGTCTTTGTGGTGTGTGCTTTGTAAAAAGTTGCCAAGGATTATAATTTAATTAAATGAAATCAAATTATTTGGTTTTAATTATCTGCAATAGCATTTCTTTCAGATATTCTTAAAAATTTTTATTAGTTCAAGTTGATTCATTACTCAAAATACACCATCTTATTTATGAATCGCTGCTTATTTGTATAAATAAGTAATAAAAATGTGGAAATGAGTAGAATGAAGGAGGGCTTGCTTTCATGGACACAACTATGCAACCAACTTAACCATGTCTGTCAGATATATGACTATGGACAAGTCTGGTGGATGTATCAGAAGTTGTGAGAGAAAAGGAAAGGATAATGTTTTTTCACACCCCCTCTAATGTTTTTCATAGCTGATGGACTAAGAACTGAGGAAGCAAAATTGTGTTCTAAGTCTCCTAAGACACACAACTCCTGCAAAAAAGCCATGAACATGCTTATATTTACATCCAAGCACTGAGAAAGGATAGAGTAGAAAATGGAAGTTATTCAGAATTTAGCGAGTGTCTATGAAGTCTGCATCCACAAAATGGAGATTTCCATAGGTTTCTACAGCGGGGGGATCAAAAATCAATTCTGGTTGTTATTAGCTGTAACTGCATTCTGGTTTTCTTTCTTCATTTTGTTTCCAAATGCTACAGTAGCGTTACAACAAAAGGTACTGACAGGAGATGGATTATCTCACATTGCCAGTGTAATTGTTGATTACTAAGATGTTTTTATCAAGGGCATTCACAAGCTGTATGCATTTGTTTCTTTTTAGTATATATTTTAAAGATATTTGTTAAGGTGCAGATTTGTTAAACAATAAAAGATTTGGTGATGATGGAAACACTCTGCAGGGGAAGGTGTGTGCTTGTACTTGTGTTTTGCAACATCCTAAGCAGCTCTGAGTGGTGGCTTTCATAGTCATTCTTAACTGCTTTCTCCTTCCCTATTCCATTCCTTTCCTTCAAACCAGCTTCTATACTTGAGATTGCCCACTGAGCCATTTCACACGCTAAGACTGCATGATGCTGAGCTAGTGGGGAAAAAAACCTGAATGTTTTTTCACCGAGTTAACACTGAAATGGTTTGGTGTGTGGTGTGACAAGCTCCAGGCTGCTGCACAGTGGAACAGAGGGCAAGAATGTGTGTGGGATGAAGGGAGAAACAGCCAGAAGTTAAATTAGCTTGGCTACCACGGAGCTTTAGCCACCCCAAAGCGTGTGGGAGGGGAGGCAGGAAAGCTTTTACTGCTTGTTGAGGCAAGGAGTCATTAACCGGTCAGATGTATCTGTGTGATGAGGAGTCGGGCACATATTCCAGGAAGGCAAGCAGTGCGGTTTTAATTAAGAGAAAGGGGAATACTCTCTTATGGAAGAAAAAAATAAAACATCTTCGGGGCAGAAATATCACTGTGGTTCTGTTGGATAAGAGTTTCATTGCCAATGTCAGTATAGGATGTTCCAATCTCCAGCTGCTTATTCTTGTTGCAGTATGTTGGCTGGGCTGAGAGCCTTTTATGACTAATAAAGCCTAGAATGAGCAAACAGAGAGGGGATAGGGAAACTTTTAAAGCTGGTATTGCCCTGAAAGTTCACCTGGTTTTGGATGTGTGAGCTCAGGTACAGTATGATTGGTTAAACTAGAGTTTACTGTTGTGCAAGATGTGTGGTGTGCTTCTTACGTTTTGTCTTGCAGCGGAGGTGCTATAGCGGTATGTGCTGCTTGGAGGTAGTCATTTCCTTTGGAGCCCCTTGAAGTATGGTGTCTTAGTACTAGAAAATGGAGCAGACCTGTATTAAGTATGTGTCAAGTTTATGGTAGTGGGAGGCTGCAGGGAAGGCTTCTGTGGGAAGAGGCTTGGGGCTGCCCTGTGCTGGGCACAGCTGGTTCCAGAAAGCTCCAACAGAGCAAAGCTGAACCCATCAGCTGTGTGTGTGGTGCTTCTGTGATAATATATTTAAGGAAGGGTAGGAAATGCTGGACCAAGGCATAGGGAGTGTGGAACAAAAAAAAAGGAATGCCAATATCAGGGAAGAAGGAGGAGGAGGTTCACCATGCCTCCTCCTTCTCTACTCATGCAGAGTAGATATCCCCTGCAGCCTTTCTGCTGGAGCAGCAGAAAGGTGTGAGAAGGAAGGAGCAGCAAAGAGGAACCACTGTGTGCTGAATATGATCCATACCTGCCTGCACCACTCAGAATTGGAGGGTAGAGGAGTCTAGAGTGAAGTTGAGCCTGGGAAAGGGGGGAGGAAATGTGTTGGTTAAAGGCTTATGTTTTTGATGCCTTCTACCCAAATCAATAAGTAAATATTTATTTTAATTGGCAATAAAGCAACTTTGTTGATTAAGGCTATTTTGCCTGCAATAGTAACTGGTAAGAAATCTCCCTGCCTTTATCTCAACCCATGAGCTTTCTTTGTTCCTGTTCTTTACATTTTCTAACCCCTGCGCTGCTGAGAGTGAGCAGAGTGTGAAAGGGCTTGGGTAGGGATTTAGCAGCTAGACAAGGCTAATCCACAAGACAAAAACAGTGTATTTGTAGAGTGAAACAGTTGGTGCTGAGGTCTCAGTGTCTGCCTTACACATGCATACTTCAGGGTGCTATTTTGAACTAGAACTAGTGCAGAACTTGTGGTCTGTTCAAGAGCAAAGTGCATCATTTCTGAAGCACGTTATTCAGTTTAGTTGTATCTGAAAGAATTCCAGCAAGTCAGCAACTTGCTCCATGATGTACACCAAAGGGTGGTAGGTGAGAATGACACAACCAAATGAAAAAAGCATATTGATTTCCCTTTAAAACTTAGTACTGCCACATCTATTAAATTGTATATAATCATGTTTTCACTATACAAAAGATACAGAATCATTTTAAGCATGTTTACTTCTGATGTAGTCCTTTCAAAATAATGTCATATCATATCTGTGACTGGAGGACTAATCCTTTAAAGGGCTGAGCCTGAAAAATCATAATGCTATATGTTTAAAAATTATGAATGTCTTCCATCTTGCTAAGAAACTTGATACCGTACTTCCCAAAAAAAGATGTGGCTGCTACAGTCTGTGCTTGTCACTTTTAAGATGTTAACATTGTGCTGCAATCCAGGCTGTTAGAGAGCATCTAATTCTTCCATGCTGTAGGATACTGTGAGCTTACTTTCAAAATATGTTAGTATGTTTGAGATGTTTTTAAATGTTGGGTATCAGATTTTGAAAGGAGATTAGGTGTTTGCTAGAATTCTCAGAGATGCATAGGCTATTAAGTAGTTAACACCCATGGAAATTTTAAGTGATGCTCGTTTTATGTTTTCTATCAAAGACTGACATAACTTTCTTCAAAATTATTTAGAACAGTTATCTTTTTAGTGCTTCCAGCAATTAATTTTTCAGGGTCATTATCCAGACACAGGGCTGCATTTTCTCGATTTGGTAATTATCACTGGGAATTTCCTTTTCCATCTTAGAAGTCTGAACTTTCATGCTATTTTAACAACTTCAGTGACTCTCTCTAAATAATAAGCCGTGTATATAATGGAAACTTGAACTTGCCTCCAGTTGCTAAAAACAACGCTCTGAGATTTGTAAACAGACTGAAAGACTGGAGCGCTTATTGGTAACAGTAGTGTAAAATGACAGCTTTTTAATGCTTTTCAAATTATGATGTATCAGAATATGTACTGAGCAAGTTAAATGAAACATGGCATCTTTCTCCGTGTTTCTAGTTACATAACATTGTTCATTGTTAGGCAGCTGTCAGAGAAACTTTTTAAGCTTGTGCTTTTAAACCTTTTTTAAACTTAATAGATGAATTGTCCAAAAAGGACTTAAAGTATATTCTAAATTTTGTCTACTAGTGAAGGAGGCTGTTATAAATATATAACCATTAGTAAATGGTACATGTCACCTTTTGCTGCTTAAAGCTGACTTACTCTACCAACAGATTCTAGAGGGGTCCCGAAGTTCTTTTAGGTGTTTGGAATAGGAAAGACTTATTTTGATATGGGATGAGTGCAGCCTTTATTATTAAATGACATGGCTAAAATAGCAAAGGTTTAGAAAACTTAACAGGAGGTAGCAAGTAGTTCATATATATATATGTTATGTTCTGTTATGATAAATTACAGATAATATAGTGGCTTATAAGATAATAATGTGATTTTTATTAGGAAATCTTCAGTCACCTGCTTGCTTCCCAACATGTGCTTGGTTTTATGTTGCATTCATAATTCGGATAGTACCTGTAGGCACTTGGGATTTTTGTTACCTCTTGAGGAACACATGGAGATGAAATTTAATTCAGTCTGGTAAGAAGTTTGATAGAAGGTTGAGTAGATGATGATGTCATTTTTTTAAAGTGTAAACAATGAAATATATGTCCCATTTCTGTGTTTTCTCCACCTCCTTTCATTTTTATTGGTCTTAAACATGACATATTTTGACATTTGGCTTGCAGTCCAAATGGGCTTCAGAATCCATCATCTCTTTTCTGCCCATGGCTCTGTTGAATCAAGGTAGTATGTACTCACCAGTCTCTTTGTACCAATTTTCTTCCTTAAGGTTACTGTTAAACACTAGATTTAAGTCTACTGTTAAACAAGTCTCCTATTTTAAAATAGGACTTTGTTCCACTCTTGCCCCTGAGACACCTTAGTCATACAAAACCTTGTTCTGTGACTTCTGTTCACTTGTTTTCCTGTTTCGAGATTTTATTTTCCGTTTTCTGTTTCTCCTTCCTCTGCTGATGATGCTCAGGCTGTAAGCAATTGTTTCACTCATGCAATATTGCACAAAGGAACGAGGTAAATGACAGCATATGGTTTCTTCCTTACAGGTCTACTTCCCTTCAAAATATAAGCAAAACCCACAAGAAATTAATACAGTGGCCATAATAAATTATTTTGAATACAGTTTTTACCCATAAATAATGTGGAACTTTTCTGTAGTTTCCTATTGCATTTTCACTTTGCTTTCCATATAAAATAGGTATCAGATACCACAGTGAAGTGCAGTAGCATTAAAGTTGTTATACAACAAGAGACAAAATAAAAGTGCCATGTTTTCTGGAGATTATAGTCATTCACAGAATCAGATAGTTTTGTATTCTTTTACGCTGTCTGTCAGTAGCCTTACCCGTGGTTCTATTTAGTAAAGACTGGATGTATACATCAATTGAAAGAGAAGGACAACCTCACTGCCTAGAGAAGAGGTGTTTCATCAACACATTTAGTGTTTCATCAATGCCTAAGTGTGATGAAAGGGAACATTACAATATGGGCTTAGAAGTTCCTCTGTATGAAGGTAATGTAAATACTGATATGCGAGTATTTTCAATAGTGAAAGTCATACTGCTGTTTTCTTACCTGTTAGGAACTCTGTATAAAGGACATATTTTACATTAATTTTATCTAAATTTCTTCTGCATCAGTGAGACAGTTATTTCTGCTTTTTGCTGCTCTGTTTGCATGTCCTAAAGTGGCATTACAGAATGCGTACTAAGGGGTGCTTTGCTCATTTTTCTTTTAGATTATATTTGCAAGGATGTGAGGGAGGAATTGCGTAATGTGAGTGTAATATGAAAGTTCTAGTAAGAAAATCTGCACTGTTTTCTTGGATTAAAATTCAGTCATTTCTAAATTCTTAGCATTTCTTCTGAATTTATAGATGACTAAAAGATCAGAAGTCTAGCATAAATCTGAGTAACCTGTTAAATGTTTCACATGAAAGAATGTTTATCTCATCATTGCTAACATTTTTGAATGTTATTACATGTTAGAAATGTAGTAAGGCACATGTGAAAATAGTGCATTTTAAATTTCTTTCAAGTGTAGTACAACAATATGGTAAGTGTTCTCAAACCAAGAAATTGTATTTGTATTTTCATATAAATGCACATGTAGGTCATTCTTGAACAATGAACAACTATACGGAAAGAGAATAGAAAAGTAAAACATCTGCTTTAGAATACAGACTGGTATTTCCCTCCATTCTCAAATTATTCAGGATTTTGCTATTTTTCTAGAATACTAGTGGTAAATTGAAAGAAAAGAAAAGAAATAAAAAGTTTAAGGATGATTAAATGTTAAAAATACCAAATAGTTTCAACAAAGAAGAATGAAAACTAATTCAGTCTGACTCGGGATTTTTGCATCTCTATACCAGCAGAAGGATTGATCCACGATCAGAAAGAGTAAAAGTATTGTTTGGTTAAGAACAAAATCTCTCGAGCTTTGAGAGAGTCACAGTGGATCTGCTCTTTCTGTATTCGCAACTGTTTCTGCTTTTCTCCCTCTTCTCTAGAACAGAGATATACACTGGTCAAAATTTATGCCAGTGTAGTTTCATGTGTTGTGATGTGGTGTTTCTTTTAGGAAAAAAACCCACCATTAAAGATGTAAACTGCAAGAAATTTAAACATAAGAAAAACTTCTTTACTTATGAGGCTGATCAGATACCAGCATAGGTTTTCTAGACAGGTCGTAGAGTCTTCATCCTTTGAGATGTTCAAAACCTAATGGATGTGGTCCTGGAAAACCTGCTCTAGTTGACCTTGCTTTGAGCAGAGGGATCAAACTAGAGACCTCCAGGTTCTAATAGTTCTGTAGTGTGGTGAAAGAGCCTATCGTCTATATTTGGAGATAATTTTGTAGTGATATTGGATATTTAGGATGAAGATCTTGGTGTAGTCTGCAAGTGTGCATTAAAGGAACTTACTACCATACAGTTCTTCATACTATGACCGAGGAGATCTTTTATTGATAGGTCAAAATAGGAAAACCTATTAAGTTTTGTGTGATTGTATTTTGAGATCTGTGTAAGTTTTTTAACTTCACACTTATGTTCTGAAGAAGAATAATTAAGTATCATCTTGGCAGTGTTATTAATAAAGATTAAAGAATTTATTAGAAATTTCAGATTTGTATGTGTTTCCAAACATTGTGGTCTACTTGTTTTCAGATATTTTTTTTAATTATTATTCAACAGCTTGCTTATATAGCTAATACGCTACCTTATTGTCTTCCACAGATCTGAAGAGGGAAGCCAGTATTTGTCACATGCTGAAGCATCCTCACATTGTTGAACTCTTGGAGACATACAGCTCAGATGGAATGCTTTATATGGTCTTTGAGTTGTAAGTTTCTCTCTTTGATTTTACTTTCTTTGTTGTCATTTGTTAAATAAAGTCCTAAAACTATGTCTGCTTCCACCTGCTTGTTTGTAGCTCAGAAGTCTGGAGTGCTGTAAAAATATTTATTTCTGACCAGTACCAGTTGTCCCAAAAAAAAATTGTCACACTGGCTACGTGGCTACTGTCAGGCTGATTCTCTGTAGCATGCTTTCTAAAGGGCAGACATGCTGCTCATCGCTGGCTACTGTGTCCCTAATAGGGTACATGAGAACGAGTTAAAAAGCTCCTGACAGTCATCATCTTTGGGTATTTTATTCCACTTTTGAAGTTTTGTAGGTTGTTGATTTTTTTCCATACTTTTGTTTCTTTAGCACTGATTTTCCTTTATTAGATAAGAAATTAAAGCTTATTGGAGCATTTAAGTATTACTATAAAGTGATATACCTGCTCATATAATGTGAAAAGTGATATTTGCCTAAAATATAGGTTTTGGAAGCTTGCATGTGAAAGTTTAGTTACCATTAGCATACTGAACAGTGTATAGGTATTTTTAGTTGAAACCAAGAAGAAAGAGGGAGGGCAGACCCTATGGGGCCATGTTCTTTCTTTAAGGGAAAATTATTAGTTGTTCTTGAGTTAGGTATTGGCTAACTGGGAAGGACAAAAACAGACATGCAGAATGCTAATTTATGCATCTTCTGTATTTGATCTTCCTTGTATTCTCTGTAGCTAACGAGTCGTCCTTTTATGTTTCCCATACATGCGTTCCTTGTGTGTCTGGGCATATGTGTTTATACCTCTTAAATTCCTCTGATCCTTCTGCATTATTTTTTTTGATGCGTGTGGCCTGCTTATGTTGGAGTAAACCACACCATACTAGTATGCTAGGTCAAAATGGCACATCCACTAGCCAAATAATTGATTTACAGTCTTAAAAAATAGTTCTCACATGTTAATTTTACCATTGAGGTAGAGAAAAAGTTACATGGTAACAGAAGAAAAAAAAAAAACACAAAAAGAGATGTAAATCTAAGATGGTTGTTTAAAAGTGTTCTGCTTTTTTTTGTGAGTTTATAAACTTATGATTATGTGAAATAAGTGTTTTATGCTTTCCTTTCTGTAAGTTTTGATTCAATACTGACTTACTGACTTTGTTTTTTATTTTGTAAATCCCAAAGCATGGACCAAGAGACTCTAACTATCCTATTGTGAAACAATTATGTACACCTTGGGGAGACATGCTGTGATAATTAACAAGATTTTGAAATGGAGAAAAGGTTTTGCTTCTATTTTTACCATGCCAGTAGCTCAGAAATATGATACAAAAGCAGTAATTATTTTTTAATGTTGAATCTATTATCATTTATGTTTGTATACATAAAAAGTAAGTCTGAAGAATTACGATTACTACACAAATACTGTACCTGACTTCAGGCCACATGAAAGAAGGAAATATGAGGCTAAATTATTTTAAGGATAATAGTACTTTACCATCTCGTATGTCCTTGTCTCTCTTGTATGCTGCAAGACATCAGTCTTTTGTAACAAATAGAGATAGAAAATGAGACAGTAGGAACACCTGTGCTCAAAATGTAGCAGGGAACAGGAGAGTTGTTGGCACAATGTGTTATGCTGAAGGGGATACTTTGGTAAAGTGACTGATGATGTATGCTGTGGAATAAGACTGTATTGTTTGAGCAGCATACATGTCTATGTGCCCGTAATAAGAAACTCATAGTTAGTAGAAAAGCATCTATCTATTTGTAGGTAACTTACTTTCCCTCATACTGCTTTCTGTTCGTTATGCTATTCTTATAACAGACAACTGCTTTGCAACTAAGGTCTGCTATATATCACTATAGTGATAAAATATATTTTATTAGAGACTACTTATTCTGAAATAACAGAAAAGGGGAAGACACACATCTGCAGAGGAGATACAAACCCAGCTGGTGATGGGCTCTTTATGAACTTGGCAGATGCTTTGCATGAAAATTGAGGTCCAGCACATGAAATGCATGCAATAACCAAACCTAAAACTTTGTGCTGTCAGTTACACATAAATGATACATAGGCCCACTACTATTTCATGGAGCAGCTGCTAAAGTGACCCTGAATATCTTGCCAAATCTATTGTTACAAAAAAGTACAAGTTAAATTAGCAAACGCAGCATATATCTGATAACAAGAGATAGTACCACGCAGGAAAAAATACAGTCTGTGCCCAATTTTGAAAACTTTTCTAACAATAAATATAAAAAAAAAAAAAAATCAAGTCATAATTAGTAGCAGCAGTGATGAACATGAAGAGTAGCAATGAAGTTTAACACCAAAAAATTAGCTATGTTTTTAACCACTGTTTATAGCATTTTTTAGAATAGGGTGATCATGTCCTGTTACCAGTAGGTTGCTGTTGGCCATTAGGTACCGCTGTAATAAACTGCATAGAAGCAGTTGGCTGTAACAGATGAAGTGCATGTGTAGAGTAAGAAGCAGAACCTGTCCCAGAAAGTCTTATTCTTAAAGTAAAATTATTATTTGAAAAGTATGTGCCTGTGCCAAGTGATTTCATCCATGCACACTCCAGCTGCTCACCAGATTACTGAAATAATAATAATAAAATAGTTTCAGATGCTTCTAGGTTTAAAATTTGGGACAGATTTTCAAAATATCCAATGAAAGGAAAAACTTTCAAATTCATTTTGAAAAGCTTACAATACACTTAAAGAAATCATTAAAGATTCTGTCTGTCCTAACTTCATATGTTTAAAAATTACACTCTACATCTTCTACACAGTGATTTAGGAATTAAGTATTACTGAGTGAAGTTTGTCCAGTGTGTCTAAATGGAATTAGTTAGTTTATGAAAAGCTCTGAAATTCATCTCTTGGCAGCCAGCGAAGTTCTAAAAATGTCTCAATTGAAAGTATTGAAACACCTCTATATAGATGCTCACTTAATTATCTGGAATGAGCTAAACCCTGGATGTATGGACAATATATACAAAATAAGAGTTTCTGTACTTTTTGTCCTAATTTTCAGAGATTACTATATAGGGCATCAAGAAAAATCAAATACTGTATTTGTCAAGTTAATTTATGGCAGTTTACTCGCAGTAATTGAAGATGGCAAGTAGATAAAACTGTCCAACTGAAAGAAAAAATGCTGTTGTGCACAGGCCTTCAGCATATATGGTATAAAGCTCAGTAAACTTGGTTATGAGCAATGTGCCAAGCCCTTTTTTTTTCTTCTATATAAGTAATTCATTTACTTTCCTAAAACAGTGCTTCTCAAACTTTCTAATTGTTCATCAATAAATTAAGTTGAAGGCTACATCTTATTAGGTCATCTGGAAATTCAAAGCTGTCATACCCCAGTGTTAAAACGTAGATCTCTTCTAGAATATACTATCTATTCTTCAGACTGACAGTGAGCCCGAGAACAGATTTCTGCATTGAATATAACTCAGGAGTAAACTTTCTGGGCAGTTTGAAAGTTATCATAGCGTTATATAGAATAGTAGAAAAATTTTGAAGGTGCAGAGTAGCACTGATCACAGCAATGGTAGGAAACATTTGTCCAAAGAGCTGAGGTCCAGACACAGTTCTGCTAAAAATATAGAAAAATCAAAAGTAGAATATGAGAAATTGGGCGACATAGTTTGTACTGATACCCAAAACAATTCGGATGTGGTGGTGTCAGTTAGTTAATTCCCTGTTCAGAGTTGCTTTAGCTGGCACTTCCAGTGCAAACACCATAAACTGACCCAGTCGGTTTCTGTAGGTTCCGTGAGTGCCCTCTACTGGTATCAGATGTTTCTCAGATTATGCATGTCCTGTAATTTTGCCAACTTTTTCTGCATCTTCCACCTATGTCTTCAAGATGTGTATCTCTGTATGTTTAGTGCATTTTAATTTATTATTTTTTATGGTTTTCACATGTCTAATGCTGATAGTCCTTACAAAACCTTGAGAATTCCTGAACTTTCATCTCATCCGTATCTCAAAACTTTAATGGTTTGGCATCACATAAACCTTGCAGTTTCTACAAATTCTTATTCAAAGTGGTTGTGATATAACTGAGTTTATAGTTTGTATTAGTGCAATTAATTTTCTGGGGTTTCTTATAACTGAGGCTGACTCTTGCTTTTGCACCCTCAGCTAGATAAGTCTCATAAGATTCATAAATTACAACATCATTGGAGTGATACAAGCCCTATTTATACACAAAGAAAATCTACTTTTAAAATGAGATTTTTGCCTTGAAAAAGTAGTCAATTGAAGTCAGAGGTTAAAATACACCTGCCGTATATTTGTGCTTTTGAGATCAACAGAGTTCCTCTTACTGGAATAAAACTTTCACACATTACTGCTCACACTTCTGTAGCCATTTTTAGTATCAACATAATTTAAGCTAATTGAAAAATATTTGCAAAAAAAAATCAAATTGCCACTTAATGTTACAAAATTTAAATGAAAAATGCTGCTATGTACAAGTGGGAGGTAGAAATACATGTTAAAGACCATTTTGATTATAAACACTGTTTAATAGAAAGTTAGTGTAAAGGAATGACACTCGGTTCAGTGTCTCAGCAACTGTTGATATTGCTAAAAATCTTGAATGCCTCTGGATCTGCCTTCATCTAGTTTATAACAAGTCAGAATGACATCAGTCTTCTAGAGGGTTCTGCTTCATGAGAATGATACCTCCTAATTTTTGGTAGTTAATAATACATTTTTTATGTTTCTAAAGTGCTTGGTGTTGCTCAGGTTTCAATTTTGTTTCCCAACTAGCTGAAAAAAATTGTTGGGAGGAAGCATTGAAAGGAAGATTGACATGACGGCTTTTTTCCAGTGAGCTAGCTAAATCCAGATTTATGCTGTTCTCTTTAAACCTGACCCCGTTGCTGCTGTACAGTACTATGTATAGTGTAGCACGGTATATTCTCTGTCTGAGTGATATTTAGCTATGTATAGGGATGAGCTGTATGAAATTGAGCAAGAAAAACTACTGGGGAAAAAAAACACTCGGAGGCATATATTGATGCAGTGATGAGCAGTCATGGTTTGGCAATAGGGGTTTTCCAATTTGTGGGGCTCGTTAAATCTGAAGATGGTACCAGGTACTCAAATAACTGGCAAGGATATTTTTTTCCCACCTACTTAAATGAATGTGCATTTCTTTAGGTCACCAGACTCTCTTACACATGTCAGTGCTCTGTCTGCTTGGTAGTGTATTTTGTATGGGGATACCTTTTGGATTTATTTGGGTATTGAAGCTTCTGCACATTGTTTGTGATGCCCAAAGCAGAAGTTTTTGCATTGCAGGTGTGTAATAAAGCAGAAGTGCCTATTCTGGATAGCTTACCAAAATGGCCCTCATAATGTTGGCTTTCTAGATACCTTGCAAATCCTGGTTCTTTTCACCTCCCCTTCTTGAGTCTTTGGTGGAGAGGAAAAAGAGACAGTGTGACGGCTGAAAATAACATGTTACAATCAATATTTTTGCTAGTGCCTTGTTAAGCATGAATTATAATAGGTGATTTTTATTGTTCCTGTTAAATCTTCTACTCTCTCCTTGCCCCACCAAGCGATGAGTGTTTTTTAGATATAAATCTGCCTTAAGTTACTTAGAGGAGAAAGAAAAGGAGGGTAATTATGTCACACCGAGTTGCTTTGGTTTTAGAGAAATGTTAGTCTAATTTTAGCTTAAGGACTATAAATATATGTGCATCTAAAAGTGTTACGCTGCTTGTTGTGGGAAGTTATCAGAAAGACTTCAAAAGATTAGGAAGAAAAGGAACAAAGTATAAAGTATCAGAATTGTTACATGACCTGAGGGGTTTACCTGTGGCAAACCATATTCTATTAGATTGCCTATTAAATACTATTTTAATTAATAATGCGTGTACTTGTATACAGAGTATTTTATGTGATTTATGTAAGTGGAGTAAATAGATTTTTGTAGCATTTTTTATGCAATTGATTGTAGTTATCTCTCTTAAGCATTTTTTCTTCTTTTTACCTGCAGTATGGATGGAGCAGATCTGTGTTTTGAAATTGTGAAGAGAGCAGATGCTGGATTTGTGTACAGCGAGGCTGTAGCCAGGTATGTATTAAAACTTTAATTCATCCCACAGGATAAATGGAAAAGAATGGAATATACTGTGATACAATCTGTGTTAGTTAAAAGTTAGAATACTATAAATAATCCTGTTTCCACAGTCTGGTTGTTTATTACAATAATTAGCATAATAAAATTAGAATTTGGACCATTTTGTCATTTACTAGTTGTGTATTTGGATGGAATTATAGAATAAAAAAGTATTTCACATCCAATACTTAGTTCTCTGTCTCTGCTTTTTATGAATTTTTTTATACGCACTTCCCTGACAAGTGTGACAAGTGTGAGATGTATTGGTCTTGCTAGATAGAGTTGTCTTTTTTTTTTTTTTTTTTTTTAAATATATCAATTTATTTATGGTCACTACAACTTTTCACTTACAAGGTAAACTAAAATCAAAGATTCTGTATAGAATAATTGCAGAAGGACAACAAAACCTATTGTCCTAGTAGCATGATAATTGAATTCAAAGCCCATAAGATTCTTTGCTTTTCTCAACTGTGTAGATTTTTTTAGCATCATAGAAGCCAGGTTGGAAGAGACATTATGAGATCTCTATTTCAACCTCCTGCAGGGTCAGTAAAGCTAAAGGCTCCAGTGAAGTCTAGAAAAAATACAAGGGTAAAGATTTCACAGCCTTCCTGGGCATCTTGATGCAGTACATAATTACATTGCTAGACAAAAATGTTTCCCTGTAACTAGCTGGAACCTAGAGAGGACAAGGATTGCTTCCCTTTATCCCACTATTAATGCTCTGTGTGATGCAGCACTGGCTGCTCTTGGCTTTCTCGTTTGGTTAGCAATCTATTAGGATATCCTTTAGACATGGGAGAAAGAAGGTAGTCTTCAATCTGCATTAAGGTAGGCAAGAATTTAGTTCTGTCCCTTTCTAGATAAATCAGGCACTGATACTCACATTTTGTCTTTTCCATATTTTGTTGTTAAAAAAACCTGAAGGGTCCTGACTTTTTTGAAACAGAATTATTGAACGTTTTGGAATGTTCCATTACAAAATGGAAAATGTAGATTTTTCTTTTCTAATTTTCCTTGGATTCAATCAGAATAATCCTCAAACTTCAGAGTTTATTATTCATTATTATAAACACAAACTCCATTGTACTGAACTCTGACTATTTAAGGTTAAGTTGGTTGATTTGTTTTATATAATTAGAGTCTTAAAACTTGTTTGTTATATGTATATAGTAATTTTTCCTTCAGTTTTGTCATGTATGATATCTTTGTTTTTTCAGTCATTACATGAGACAGATATTGGAAGCTCTACGTTACTGTCATGATAATAATATAATTCACAGGGATGTGAAGGTAAGGGGGTTTAATTTTTTTTTTTCTTCCTTCACCACAATAATGCTAACTACTGAGTTTTGATTTCTGTAATTTAGAGGAAGGGAGAGCTGTAGAAAATGAAGCTGTATTTTCTGAGCCTGTGTTTACTCTTACTGGGTCATGTAAGATTAAAGCCCATCTCTAATTTCATCAATAAAGAATATTTAGGAGGTTTTTATTCACAGATTACATATGCATTTGATTGCAACTTACTGTGAAAGTCAGTTTAATTTCTAGTTTTTTGAATATTCATGAAATCTGGTTGCTTTTTTTCGTGTTAGGAAAATGTGTGTATAAATTAAACTGGGATTTGTAGATTAATAGCAGTTTTGACAGCATAATGACAGTCTTCATCCAAACTAAGATTTCAGAGAGATGTTCATGGTTAAATGTTAAAATACTGTGGTAGTATTATCTACTTTTTACAATCAGTCTTAAGCATTTATCATTGTGAAAATGTGTCTAATACAAGCGAGCTTGGGAGGAGAAATAGAATGTTTAAGAACAGTTAATGTACATAGAATTTTAATCCCATGAATTTTGTGCTATTTCTATGGATATTTTTGGAACTAGTCTACCCCAAGGTACTGTAACGTAAATAATTGGGAATTTTAACCTAAGCGGGCTTGACTCTCTTCAAATCAGTCTAAAGTAGTGTAAACCAACAGGCAGTGTTTCATTTTGGCAAAATCAGTGCAGAAATATAACTACAGGGTTTGGGTTAGAACCTATTAAGCTAACTGCAGGATTCCAGCTCTAGATGTCACTGTAGACATTGTTTTGAAAGGAAGTAGACTAAGTGACCAATTTTCAAATTATCTGAATGGATGAAAGTGAATTACTAAAAACCTCTAAAGTTGATAACCTCATACTACGTTTTTCCTTGCTTAAGCTTTCTGTGAATGTATTTTGAACTGCAAAATGTGCATTATCTGATGCACAGGAAAATTTGTACCTTGTAGTCCCTGTAAGTATTGGGTGACTCTAGCCACTTTTCTGCTCCTGACTGATTAAGAAGAGTTGGTCAGGAATACTTCACTTTGTTGTAGACTGGTGCCCAAAACTTCACCTGACTTCTGTACGAAGCTTCTGGAACACAATAACTGCAACCTTTGATAAACTCCCATATGCCTCAGAGTCACCTCTGATGACAGAATCGAAACATGAAAACTTTCACAAGATAGCCTATAGTTGTCTTAATTTCCTTCAGTGCTCTGTGAGACCGGACATTTATTGAGCCTCTGTATATCATTTGACACCCTTCAACATTGCTTAAAGGCTTTATATTCAGTGGCAATTGCACCTTTGCTTCACCTTCAGTTAACGTGATCCTGCGTTCATTCATGCACTGGTTGGAAGCTGGATCATATAATAAGGAAAGTAGAAATTGCTAATGCAGGAAGACAGCTATATGTCAGAAATGTGAATGTTGGGAACTTTTTCTCTTACTACAAGATTTATTCGTGTTTTGCTGAACTAGTGATAAAGGACTCAGCTATTCTTTTTATTCTTTTAGAACCTTGCTGCATCAGAAATACCCAAAAGATGGCTACTGAAAGTAGCAACATTGAAGTCGGGTCTTTTCCAGTATAGAATGTCGTTGCACAGTAGTTTGTATGCAGAATTATTTTTATGTAAGAGAACAAAAAAGGGAAATGCGAGTAATGTGGGTCTGAAATGAGATGCTTTTCTTTTTCCATAAAACATGTGCTAGAGTTTACCATTTGTCACTGAAGTCAGCCACTTCCTTGTGAGCTGTCATTATCACACGATAATGAAAGTATTTCATTAATATAGTCATTAAAAAGGGATGAATGGGAAGGGAACCTACAGGCAGGATGCATAAATAGGAAGAAAATGGATTGTTTTTTTCTTCCAAATCTCTACTGTATGCTGTCCCGCAAAATGGTGTGTTCTCTTACTTCACCTTCAGGGAAAAAAAAAGGTAACAAATTGGGTTAACTCCTCTATAAAGTGGTTCTTCTCTTAACATAAATACAACTGAAGATAGTTCCCTTGTATATGACAACACGTTTATTACAGGCAATAATGCATACCTTGAGATTTAATGGAACTAAAAACAAGTAACAAAAATGTGCTCTGTAGCTGTAATCTTTCTTCAAGAAAGAAAAAAAAAATTAACAATATACCTCTGCAACTCTTAACTGCAGAGGATACCACTGGTCATTGAACTTCCTTAGGTTCTGTGCTATAGAATTATTTTAATAATTATGATTTTAAAAGCTGAAAGTGATGGGTTTGTTATAAATAGGTGAATTTGAATATTTCCAGTTCCTCTGGCAGTTAATGTGGTGTGGAGTACCTAAAGCAGCATTGTGCATTTAGCGCAGTCACATTTGGTCAGCATTCAATATTTTGAGTTGCTATATTCTCAGCATGTGGGAGATGTTGTTTTATCTTGTCATAACAGTTTTATTGAGTTATCTGTTAGTAAAAGAATAGACTAACATTGATCTTGATAAAAGACTTTTGTGCTGGTTACTCAAAGTGGGATGTGATTCAGCTCAAGAAATAGACTGTTTATGTATTGTATTAGGTCTGAAGTAGGACAGCATTCCATAAAAATTGCATTTCTGTAGTGTTTATTGCAGATTTTTTTGCCTGTTCATTATTGCAATAAATTCAAATGAATGTTTATCAGTAAAACAAGAGGTTTCACAATGTTCAGTTAACCTATATTGTGGTTCTTATGTAGCATTTTATATAGTTGCAGAAATATTGTTATAATAATACCTTTTAATATAATTGATACAAAAGTAATTTAATCACATCAAGAGCTTTAGGTGCTGGAGTTTTATCGTTAGTTCATTCCAAATACTCCAACTTTGTTTTATGATTTCCATATAGTTTGAGTGCTTGCATATGTTTCTGTGATCAGTAAAATTATTGTGTATGAGGAGTCAGGGCAAGCTTGTTGGCTAAATGTAGATAATCAAAATTTTTATTATAGGTTTTTAACAGTAGGTATGAATGCTTGCTTCCAACCTGTAATCATCTAAATCAATAAAACTGCTAAAGCAAAAAAAACCCCACAGATTCTGCCTTCTGTTAAGATTCAGTCCAATATTTCTGTGACTGGAATTAAAACCACTTTCCGGAGTAGGACTAAAGTTACGCACTATGTTGTTTGTCATATACAAATCTTAGTTGGTTCAGGTTACCTGAGACTTGATCTGTGAATAGATTTGCATGCTGGTTTATGTGCTATTCAGAACTTAATTAACCATATGAATTTTGAGTATGTTTAGTTACCTCTTCTGTTGATTGTCTAAACTACTTGTAGTTAAGTACTTTAGACTTTGTCAGTGGAGTTCTGGACTCCTACTTCTGGGTATATCTACAAAATGAGTAGGCTTGTACATATGCTTCCATGAGCACACACAAACTCATATCTTCAACTATATAAAAAAATAACCAGAAGAGAAGCTGCTCTTTAAGACTTCTCTTTCCAATCTTTGAATATCCAGACAAGAAATCTGTTGCATGTTGCTTTCCTTCTACTCTTCACTTTGGCTTGGAACTTGATTTATGCTTTCTGGGGACATTCAGAAATAATTGGTGTTTTTTCTGTGTTTTCTGGAAGTTATTAGATCCTTAAGATCCACTAGCAACTGCTTAGTGAGGATTTTATTACATATGAAATTGTTAGAAAGCTATTAAGACTGCAGAATCAATAGCAGAGGTAGAATTACAGTGTCCTCTCTGGCCATGGTTTTCTAAGGAGCAGTTCCTCCCTGTTTCATGTTTTGTCCTGCCCTTTTCCTAGTTTACTGCTACCTGGCTGCTGGGTGTTAAGAGGCATTATTGCTAAGGATTTACATATATTTATGCTGCTTGGCCTACTTAGAGCTCAATATCTACATGTTCTCTGACCAAGTCATTTGTGCAACCCGCCAGAAAACATGTATCTTCTGGTTGATGAGCATGCAGCACTCATGCAGCACATTTGAATGGGTTAACCAAAAAGTAGACAGAGACTTTCAGTCTTTTAAACTACTATGCAAACCTTGTGCTATGCATATTTGCCTTCGGATTTGTGTTTCTTGCTATGAAAATGAATTATTTTATTTTTTATAATGCAATTCATAAGTTACCTGCTAACTTCTGATTCAGCACCAGCATGTCTAAGCAATACAAGAAATTTAGCACAAGCTGTGTTTTGTTGAAGTATTTATCTGTCTCTCCCTTGTGCCTTTCTGGTTTTGGGGATTTTTCCTCCATGACTATCCTGTCAAATGCTTGACCAATGTATTACTCAGTTTGTACTTTCTTAAATTGCCTGCACAGCACAAAAGGTTATCCACTATTTAAAACAAGAAAAACTTTGATGCAGTTCAAAAATTTAAAGGAGACATCATCTTGAACAGACTACACAGGAAAAAAGTAAAGTATATATCATTTTTTGGTACTATATAGATATGGTGGAATGAGATCTTGCTAAAAGTCTTTTGCAAAGTTATATTTGATTTGTAGTTCACAAAGTTTTATCCGTTTTCTTGCCTTTTTGACAAATGCAGCACCGGGAAACAAGTGGTGACTAGAAAAGTGAAGAAAGAATAACTCATATCTATGCTACTATCAAAAACTATATTTAGAAAAACATCCACAAGCAGGCACACTGCTGAGATATTCTAACAACTGCATTCACTGTAAAATGTATTTAAGGAAGGACAGAAGTTAGTGCATTCTCAGTTTGGACCTGTGCAATTTATAAGAACACACTGATAGTCAACAGCTTTACTCACCCAGACTTATAGATACAGATCTAAACCCAATCATCTAAGCAGCACCGTGTTGTTTGGAGGACTTCAACTGCTTGATTCCAACTGCTTGATTTGTTGTGTTGCATAGTCGAACACCCATCCACACAAACCAGCTTCCCATGCTCAAGGATTGTGTTCGAAGAGCAATTTTTCTACAGCATCTTACAGAATTAGACCCTCAAAGCTGCCCACTTCAGGTTTCTCTGTAAGTCATACGCTAAACATGACATTGGAATCCCAGGAAAGACGCAATCACTAAATTCTATTATCACAGATAACAATGTGTTAAATAAAACACTACAGTCCTATGATTTTCTTTCTTTTTCATTTACATCCTTATTTAACTTCTGCAGAACATGAAGCAGCTGTCAACTGATATGAAGTCTTGGGGTCTTTCCTAGAGAAAACCTAATATTTTGTCTGCTGGCACATGGGTCAGTTTAGTGTACCTGTCGTGGAACTCAGTAGTATTGTTGGGAAGACAGAAATGCTCTGTCTACAGACAAAACACTACATTTGTTTTGAAATTTTGAGTAAGTGATAGGATTTTTCAGAATACCTGCTATTTTATGGTGTTTTATTTGCCCTTAATCTCATTTGCAGGGAAGACTGTACAAATGAAGAGACCATTATATAATCTGAAATATCTTCTGCAGCAATGATTGAATACTTAAATCATCATGATATTATAACTTCTACAGTTCAAAAAAAAAAACAAAACACCCCAAACAAAACAAACCCAAACCAAAAAAAACAACAACCAACCCACAAAGTCTTATTTGTGCTTTATGCACTTTTCTATGTCTGGATTTAAACATTGTTGTGAAGGAAGTGCCTTCTGGAGCAACCCACAAAGTCTTCTTTGTGGGTTGTTTTGCACTGGTCTCATACTGTTAATTATTATTAAATGTTTATCATTGAGTACATTTGGTATACCAGTAAATAATATGTATTTATGCCTTCCTAACTAAACCATAGAATTTACCTCACAAGACTGGCCTAGGAGTATGCAAATTCCAGTGATTTGTTTTGGTTTTTGGTTTTTTTTAAATCGTAAGTAGTACCATAGGTTAGAAATAACTGCATTTATGCTTTTCATCCTTTTTTTCTTCACTGAATATTATTGTACATTCATATACATTGCAATTTTGTAGATCTTTTGTACTTTATGCACTTTTCTATGTCTGGATTTAAACGTTGTGAAGGAAGTGCCTTCTGGAGCAACGTGTTAATCCACCTTTGAAGTGGAATAAGTATATAGCACTTTTGGGTGCTCCACAGACAAAGTAGACAAAGGCTGCGTATCAAGCTGTGTACAGAAGCCATTGCCTCAACTGTTGAACATGGTTGCTGTGTGCTGCAGGAAAAATGATTCCTGACAAAGCTACAGAGCATGTAAAAAAACCCATTCTTCTCAAACACTAAGTAAAATCTTAGGCCACCAGAGTTTGTGTTTATCTGTGAAGGAAACTTCACCCCTGCAGATTATCCATTGCCATCAAAACTTTCTATTCAGAGTCACTCTGTTGCAGATGTGATTTCACTAACACTGTGTCCGTGATGGGAAACGTCACAGCAAGATGATAAAATAATGAAATCTTAAATCTGATATTTCTGCTATTTTAATACAAAGCTATAGTAAAGCTTTTTCCATGAAGGCTAAAATCTTAAAAGTGCATAATTTCTTAACACAGTTTTTACTTCTAAACAGTTACTATAGCAAAACCCTAATGTGATGAAGTAGATAATGGCATTTTTTAGTAACTTTGGAGGATGATATCATCAAGAACTTTTCTTTATGCCCTAAAGAGTTTTAGCATCTTATGATGCATTCCCCATCTAAAAATAAAAAAAAAAAAGGAAAGGAAAAAAAGGAATCAACCTTCTAACTAAATATGCTTGGAAAAACAAAACACATTTAATCTTGAATGTTGTTTGTAGCGCTCTGCCTGCTTCCTTAGCCTTTGATACATGGTTCAGCCATTCCAGAGAAACATGTGTTCAACCTGTTTTATGAAGGAAACCCATGTCCAAAACCTGGGACTTTCATCTATGAGAAGGTGGGGATCTGGGTTCTCAACGTCAGCCTACTTTCTGCCTTCTTCCTTGATTATTTAGCTAGAAGACACTGTTCGTAAATTAAACATAAAATATCTTTTACGTTGCATGGATAAAGGGGTGTTACACAGTTCATCCAATCCAATTGGTTGGATTCATTTGGATATACACATTGGATTTATTATGGCTAATGTTGATGTAGCAAGCAAAGACAATTTGAAAAAAAATATACAAGTAATACGTTATAATTTTATTTAAACATTTACCGTTTCATATCAAAGCCTTGTTATAGGTAGTTAAAATGAGTTTATTTTTACTTATATTGTGCTAAAATCTTTCCATATTCCTTCACATTTTGGAAGTCTCTTCCATGAAAACATCAATTTTACATTCGTGGTGTTCTGGTGTGGATTTTGTAAACAGGCCATAAAGACTTTTCTTAAATGTTTTATCTATCAGAAGGATTATAATTGGATCTAAACTACTCTTTGCAGCAGCCAGACAAGTAAGGAAATTTTTAGTTTCCACTAGATAGTTTAACTTATGGCAGTCACTATTTCTAAGCAGTACATAAAAAATTGGCCTAAAAATATGATATGGAAGAAAGCAGACAGTTAATATCATCTGGATGACAAGAATGTTTCTTTTCACTCTCCTGTAAATGAGATGTTTTTCTCCAATACACGTAGTTTTTTGTATTTTGCTCAGATGTTTGGTAAGACAATAGTATGACAACAAAACCGTCATAAAAGATAAAAAAAAACATGCAGTGCCAACAGAAGCTGCAATCCCTGCAGTAATTTTATTAGCTTCTACTCCAAGGCTGTAGCATCTGTATTCTTCCTGAGTCTCTTTATTGGCATTATATATAATAGCTGTTACTGTTACGCAAAGCACAGTAAGCCATATAATGATAGACAAATATTTAGCAAATTTCGGCTGACGAAACTTTTGAAGTACACATCTGTAAAAGTTTTCATTGACTGTTTGAGAATATTGTGTGTCACTGGTTTTCTTCAATGTTGCATACTGATTTATAGCAGTTGAACATAAAATTATAATTGTAACATACATACTGGCATGCATGATGAGAGTCCCAAGGTGATTTGCTATTTTGCATTCTACAGAGACATAAGTCCATTGGTACCCTCTTGCAAAATAGGCAGTCAGAAAAGGCATTGTGATACATAGAAGTAAATTTGCAGTGACAAGGTTTCCCAGGTAAATGTACTGTGTTCTTTTTGTGCGTGC
Organism: Scolopax mira; assembly: GCA_004320125.1. NCBI lineage: Eukaryota > Metazoa > Chordata > Aves > Charadriiformes > Scolopacidae > Scolopax > Scolopax mira. The sequence goes on from BJBW01002744.1 coordinate 31,318, forward strand.
TTGCTTAAAAGATATCCAGGCAGCAAGAATATTTCCGAAACTTCCTGCAGGGAATAGCAAAGAGTAGATGACTGGCAGAGCTACAGAAGTAGCTAATGATGGATGAAGACATGTTGAATTTTTCATTTATGCTGTTATTTCTTGAATGAATATTCAGAGCTGAAACACAATTAAAAGAATTATTCTTCTGCAATGTGTCTCTAACATCTTTTTTTTTCTTTGCTCTTATTTTAACTGTTCCTAGTTTCAGTGTTACTAACTGCTTTTTGTTCTCTGGGGTTATCATCTTGAGTTTGTCCGAGGTTGCTGTTTGGGTGTTCACTTCCACTGAGAATTTGTGAAGAAAGATTGGCTGATGTTAAACCCCAAAGATTATTTAAATGCATAGAACCTAATAACATAAATGAGGCAACAGAAGGTTCAAGCTAGGGTCTGACAATAGCTTGTGTGGTCTTGGTTTATTTCTCAATCTTCTGGAAGATCTGTAACCTACTTTGGAAACCACTTCTAAACTATTTTAAGTTAAATAACAAAATAAGTGCAAAGTATTACTTTAATTGCAGAAATACAGAGGAGTATCATGTACCTCCATTAAGTACAAATTAAACTGCGCATTATGCAGGAATCTGGCTAGATGCATTTATTTTGTGCTGATGTCTGTATCTAATACTGCTTTGTTAAGAGCTCTAATCTTAGATGTATGTATTGCATATGTACAATCTGTATTTTTTAACAGATGAAAAGGTAGTTGAAAACTCCAATATATGTATTTTCCAAGTTCAGTTTTCAATCTTCAATCAATTTCCAGACTGAAAAGAAGAAATCAAAGCTCTGTATGATGACTGCATAGGAAAACTGGCATTTCATCTTACTAAATGGTGGTTTGTTGTTGTATGGATACTGCTTTAGTGAGCTGTATCCTTGTTGTCTTTTTTCCCATATAAAATCGTATGGAAAAATTTAACAGATTTCAAACTTACAGACTGATAATAATTTTTCTTTAAAAAGCTGTAAGCAAATGAACCCGGATATTGGAAAGGATTCTGTGTAGCTGTGATAAAAATCCCAGACACTTAGTTGGTTAGATAGCAAAAAAACTTGTGAACATCATATTTTAAAATTATGCTGTAGGCCATGTTTGACAACTTGCAAATCAAATTAGCTTTTACAGTTGTTGCATTTTAACATACACTAAGTCCCATATGAATTGTTGACCAAAAATATATTAAATAATTTTATTACAATGAATTAAATTCACAAAGAAATTGTTGAATTCAGTTGTTAAGTAGTCTAATGATCATTTTTGTGTCAATGCCCAAATTTTGTCAGGTGAAACAAAGAAGTAGTCGTTTTAAGCTTACCTATGCAAGCTGCAGGCACCTTCCTTTGCAGAGAGGAAATTTTTCTGTCTGATGTCCTTTTTATGACAAGGCTGATAATTGAATCTGGAAAGTACAGTTAAGCACAGTATCTCTCTGACATAAGTAGGTTTTCAGAATGTACACTTTTACAGTGACAATAAGCAGCTAGGCATTTAAAGTTCAGGCGTGATGATGTCTGTGCAAAAAACCCTTTGAAATTAGGTCAGGGTGCAGCTCCATTAGAGAAATAAAAAGAATTAGATAGTGCGGAAGAGTGACCGTAACAGTCCTTTGGTCATGTAGATATGGCACAGAAACACCTTGCAATCCTTTATATAGTGCTTTCCTCTTTTTGGGGGTGGAGGGATTGTTACTGTCATTCTCTGAAGGACTGCCCACTTCTCAGGCTGAAGGAAAATAAAGTTGCTATTTTATTAATGAAGAATTTGGACTTACAATGACATTTAAATGTTCTTCAGCTCCAAAGAGCTATCACAAAGCTGACCTGAAGCCCACATCCCTGTCCACCTTCATACGAGTGACCAAATGAACACATACCATGTTTTTATGGTAATGGATTGTGTGGAAGCATTTTACAGCTGACGCCTTCTAGGCATTGTTTGGGGAAAACTGACTCTTTGTCCAAGAAATAAAGCATTTTATACAAATCACCCAGAAGTGTGCACAGGACAATTTACCTCCTCCACATGAAGGGTTTGATCACAGATCAGTCAAACTCTTTTTAGGTCTCCAGAGTGTGAGACCTTTGACTTAACTTTTGTCTGATACATCTGTGGTTGTCCAATACGGCTTTTTAACAGCTATAAATAAGTTCCTTTATGAGAACAGAAGAGATACCATATAACAACTTCTGCAATTTTGGTAAGGTTCTTGTTTTGTTAGTTTTGCTTTATGTTCAAACAGTGAGAATCAACCCAAATGACCTACTATCAATTTTATTGTTCGATCTCATTAAGTTGTTTTGTTTGGGGTTTTTACTAAAATGATGGACACGTATGCTGGCATCCTATTTAGAGTATGCAGTTGATCTCATTTAGGATTAAATTTAAATGAGGGAAACTTGCTGTGGAGTATTAGTTATTAGTTTGAAATGCTCTAATTAGTTTGCATGTACGTTAATTGTTGTTCCTGTTAGATTTAGTTATACTTTTTTATTTTTTTTACACTTCTGAGTGTATAGTTATATTTAAAACTGTTCTGACAGAAAGAATATTGTATTATTTAAATATTTAATAGTCTCTAAGTAGTCTTGGAAGCCCTTGTTACTGTGGTGTTCTATTCAGGTTTAGACACAAGAATGTATATCCTGAAAATTACAAAAAGGAGATATGCCAAAAAATGGTGTGAGCAATTCCAGTTAGCAGGATTTTCATAAATTATTATTGTTCAGTTGGTTATCAACTGTAGCCTGTAGTATTTATAATTCAATGACCATAACTCTTGTTGCAGGAAGTGATAATGCTATGTTTTCTTCGAATTATTATATCATAATAGTTTATGATAGTAAATTACAGTCTACCAGACTTCATTTTGAAACTGATTAGTCAGATAAGTAACAAAGGAATGAGATATTATAAATAAATAAAGAAATACAGTTCTAAGCTGTAGTAAGCACCTCCATTATTCTTTTAGTGAACTATTTCTATTCACCTAACTTATAAATGGCATATTTTGTCTAAAACGTATTTGATGACATTAGAATAGTACAAGTGCATTGTCTATGCAATTCACTTTTCAGTTCTTAACATGTATAAATTGAGGTGAAGAATTCATGTGATTAGATTTTATGTCAGTAAGCAGCATATCATAGAATGGTTACATTGCATTTTGCTATTGTATGCAGACAACTTATTTTGTGGTCCCAAAGCACAAAACCAGAGTAATTCCCAGTGATGAAAGGTATTTCAGTTAACCATTTATAATACATACCTAGCATGTTAGGCAGTATAATCATACAGGACAGAGTGGTCCACTTGCAGGCTGCCTGGCCCCTTCCTCTCCCCTCTGCCTGCTTGAGATAAGACAGCCCAGTCAGACTCATATCTTCTTGAGCCTGTCACAAACCGAACAGAGAACTGGCCTGTTCCTGCTGTACAACCGAGGGTATAACGTGTGGGCAGCAGTTTTCCCCTTTAGGATGGAAGAAGGCAGCAGCTCAGTTAGCTTTACCTCCTGTAGCAGTCCTGCTGTCTCTGTGCTGTGAAAGGCCCAAGGGATGCTCTCAGTCTCTGCATCTTGAGGAATGGAAGGCAACTGCTGAAGAGAGAGCACAGGAAAGCGTGTGACCCCGGGTATGGCTACTAGGGGTGCTGAGGACAAATAAATGTATGAATAAATGTATAGCATGCACCCAACATGCAGCAGACTTGAGATTTCATTTCACCTACTTCAAATTTGGTCTACTCAATTTATTACCTACTTCAATACTACTTTAATACCTACATTAATACCTACCTCTATTTCACCTACTTCATATTTGGTCTACACAATTTAATTCCAAGGTAAGCCTCTGAGATGCACTGGCTACTATACAAGTATAATCCATATTTTGTTTCAAAAAAACACATTTACCAAGTAACTTGCATAGAACTTTGACCTTTGGTGCTTATTTTGAAGAGGATTCTAGAGCATGTCACTCAGGATTGCATCCAGGCGGGTCTTGAAAATCTCCAAAGAAGGGGACTCCCTACAGCCTTCTCTTCTTCAGGCTGAAGAACCCTAATTCTTTCAGCCTGTCTTCACAGGAAGGTCAGTCCAGCCTTCCTCTGGACTTGCACCAACACGTCCATGTCCTTCTTATACTGCTCCAGAGCTGAATACAGTACTCCAGGTGGGGTCTCACAAGAGCAGAGTATAAGAGGAGAATCTCTTCCCTTGACCTGCTGGCCATGCTACTTTTGAGGTACTTCAGGATATAGTTGACTTTCTGTGCTGCCAGCACACATTACTGGCTCATGTTGAGCTTCTCATCACCCAACACCCCCAAGTCCTTCTCAGGGCTGCTCTCCAGCCATTCCCCACCCAACCTGTATTTGTGTCTAGGATTGCCGTGACCTGGGTGAAGGACCTTGCACTTGGTCTTGTTTGAACTTCATGAGATTTGCATGAGTTTGTCCAGGTCCCTCTGGATGGCATCCTTTGCCTCCAATATGTTTAATGCTCCACACAGCTTGGTGTTGTCAGCAAACTTACTGAAGTTGCACTCCATTCTATGTCCATGTTGGGAATTTACTATAAAGGATTCACATTTACAGACAAAAGAAAGATAAGTTTTGTAGGTAGCATGTACCAGAATATATTATTTTGGTGTGTTTTAAGTTACTGATTCAGCTTGTTAAAACATAGGTTTATAAGTAAACCCTAGCTTTTTTCTATTCTCATTTTGTTTCTGACTTTGCAGCGCTATGATGCACAATTAGCCATTTCTCTGCCATTCATGTTCTTTTTTCTACATTTTCCACTCTGCGTGGTTTGAATATTAAGGCTTTTTCCAGCTTTATCTCTTCCTCCCAGTTATTCTTGCTGTCATAATATCTGTGAACAAATTCTGTGCTAGGATTTTTCCTATTTATTCACTCTAAAGCAGTGAAAAGTGACAGCTTAGTAGCTCCTTCTCTGTTCTCTTGGATTCCACCGAGTCCTCAGTACTTGGAACTATGTATAAGGGATGTAAAAAAGGCTGGCAGAAGGTTCCCAGTGCTACAGAGAATACATTGAAAATATATTTTGGATTGTTGGAACATTATCAATGGGTTCTTTTCTCTGTACGCTTTATTTGTATTGTGCAGCACAACTCCTTCCTCTCCACCCTGATCCTGTGCTTTCAGACACCATCAGACTAAAGCATCCATATGTGAATTTTTCTGTTCCAGGAAAAATGTGACTCTCACTTGTTTATCAGTGAATTAAGTTGCATTTCTCTTTTATGATTTCATTATCTGATATTGTGAGGGAAATCGTTCAGTTAAATTTTTCCATGTTGTGGTATCAAAGCAATTTATACTTGTCATGAAAAATACCAATTTGCAGGTTTAAAACATGATTACAGTAAATTGAAGTGTGAAAAAGAAAGCTATTGTTGTGGTTTAACCCTGGCTGGCAGGTAAGCACCATAGAGCCACTTGCTTACTCCACACAGGAGTGTTAAAAGGGTAAAAGTGCAAAAACTTGTTTATGATTTCTGTCTCTTCCCCCTCCTGTTCTTGTGACTGCTCCGCTGCAGAACAGGCTGCTGCTTCTGATGCTCCCTGCCGCTCTCTCTAACACACTCTGGTCACATCTCTTGTTATCTTGAACTCTTTGAACACTGTGTTGGGTGTCAAAAAGTGGTGGTGTGGTTTAATCCCAGTAGGGAGCTAAGCCCCACACAGCCACTCGCTTACTCCACCTTCAGTGGGCTGGGGGGGGTGGGGTTGAACTGGTAGGGTTAAAGTGAGAATACTCATGGTTTGAGTTAAAGAGGTTTTTATAAGTTTAAAGAAAGGAAGAAAAAGAAAAGAAAAACAAACCCCAGTTGCTCACCAGCAGCTGACTGATGCCCTGCCAGTTCCTGAGAAATGGCAGCCGTGGCAAAATTCTTTCCTGGCTTTTATTGCTGAGCACAAGGTCCTGTGGTATGGGTTATCCCTTTGGTCAGTTGGGGTTAGCTGTCCCAACTGTCCCCCCTCACAACTTGTGCAACCCCAGCCTACTCCCTGGTGGGGTGGTGTGAGGAGCAGAAAAAACCTTGATGCCATGTGAGGACTGTTTCGTGACAACTGAAACATCTCTGTTATCAACACTGATTTCATGAGAAACCCTGAACACAGTCCCCTACAAGCTACTGTGAGGATATTTAACTCTGTCCCAGTACAGCTGCATACTCAAACTAGGTACACTTTGGTATGTTTGTAATTCAAGTTATAAAAGACTGGTAAACAATTTTGGTTCTTGGTTTATATTTTCTGTTCATTTTAAGGAACATATGTATGGCTTGTATAGCTCTTCGTGTATTTGTGATGTCTAAAAGGTATAGAAGTAACTAGCCAGCGTGTATATTTTACAGGCATTTTGTAACTAGTGTTTATTCTAGTGAAGAATGCATGCTCCTCTTTACATAGTAAAAAAGAGGTGGCATATTGGTCAACTGAAATTTAAGGATGTGTTGTAGATTTTAATAAAGAATGAAAATTAGTTTCATAAAGGTTACATGGAGATGTGCATAGCCTCCACTTACAGAAAGAACATTTTCACATTGAAATTCAGCTGAAGAATAAACTAGTTGTTATAGTTGGCCCTTAGGAAGCACTGCTAAGATGAGAAGTAAGAGGCATTATTAAAGTGACTAATCATATGATCATTTGACATGTAGTTTTGAGCAGACCTCCCAAGATGCTTCAAGATTGTTTGGTCTTCAGTAATACTGGTTTCAGAGCCTGTCATTTTGCCCTCAAGTTTGGAAAAGTTGATTGCAAAAAAAAAGTATGTAAGGACTAAATATTTTTTAAAAATAATAGAGATACCTGCTTTCAGTTTTTGGTAAGTAGTAATTGTTTCCTACATGACAATGCTGTCTAGTCCTACAAAGGTAATATAGTCATACCTGTTCCCCTCTTCTGTGCCATACCTGCTTCTTGGGGAATATAATGAAGAAAAAAGACTGTATTTTTAAGCTTGCTTTATGATTTTTAACCAATTCAAAAGCAAGAATTAACAACTAACATTCTAGGGTTTCTTAGAGCCTTTCAGTAAGTGACCCTGCTGAAGTCGGAGCACACAGTATCACCTTTATCCCAATGCTTCTCAGCTCTTCCAGAGAACTCTTTTGTTAATAATATTCGGGTACATGGCTTCCCTCAAACAATCTATTCACTTTTGCCTTCAGTAACTTATGCACCCAAGCTTGCCTAATTTTGTCTTTATAGGTGCCATGGATTTGCCTAATACAAACATTAGACTGAAGCTCCTGAAATCTCTTAAAAAAATGTAGGTCATATTTGCTGCTTGTGTACAGAGGCTGGTTTAAGCGATAGATTATCCAGTAGTGAAATGCTTTTGAAACATTTTAATGTGTAGCGTGTAGTCCTTGGAAGTACTCTTTGATATTTCTTAAAAAATGTTTTTTTCTGTAACTATCTCTGTTGATATTGTGCATGGCTTCCTTGGTACTCTTCTGCAATCTGTAAAGAATGGCTGTCACATATAAGACATCTGATGAATGCAAATAGGTATGGATGTTTAAGGCATTCCTCTCAAAGAAAGTACTGGCTGGATTTCACTGTTAAAATTATTAAAGCCAAAAAAGCTCATGTAATACCATTCATGTGAAGATCAGAATCTTGAACTTGTTCTGCAAAACTATTTTCCTGTTGTTCTTTTATGTATTTAGTTGCTTACAGAATAGCATTACAGTAACCATATAAATGTTACATAATTTACTACAAGTATGCCCAGAATGCTAAGGTGCTCTGCTTTTTGTCATGTGGAATACATTTCTATTTGCCTTTGTCTTTAAAAATCAACTTCATTTGTAGTGTTGAAGCCCTGTACTATTACTTGATCTGCTAAAGAGATTTGAGTCTATTTTTGCAATCATGCAGTATCCATGAATTCAAATCCTTGTAAATGAAAATTCTGGTTTAAATTGAACACTTTCTTCAAAAGAATTTTAGAATCCAAAATTTTTTCAAGCCTTACCATGCCATTTATGTCTGTCCTGTCCCATGTTTCATGTCCGTCCCTGCCCCCCAGGCTGGTGATCAGTGTCAGCAAGCAACTGCTCATGGTAGAATAAATACAGGCAAAGAAAAAATGGTGCGATAATGTATATGGCTTGTGGAATGATGGTTTATAAACTCTTAGATTTTCCAGAGCTGATGTAATTATGTAGAACTACTATAATCCATAGGAGAATTGCAGAGGACAAGCAATATGCTATTCCTTACCCTATACAAATACAGAGCCAAGACAGTTCTTGCTTCAGTATACATATAATAGGATAACAAGTTGATAGGTAAAAGATCATGAAAAAATACAATGCAATTATTGTAGGAATCAATCAGAAATTATTATGAAAAATACCTTGGTTGAATCCTGAAATGTTTAAGGAAAAAGTGCAGTTACCATCATATTTCTATTATATGTTTGTAGGAATCTGTCTCTTGGATATTAAGAAACCTCATCCTTTTTTGATAAAAATAATTTAAAAATAAATATACTGCTTAGTCACTGTAATTTGTTTAACATGTTTACACCTACATTCACCAAAACTGAATAAAGTAAAATCATTAAAAAAAGTTTGTATCTAGAAGAGATGAAGTGTTATGTTTTCTTTGCTTGATAGGAATTTTACCAGTAGCTGCTGTAAAACCAGACTATTGTACAGAATTAGTAAAAATCCACATATTTATACAAATTTGGCGTAAAATTCACATGATCCATCAGAGAATTTATTGGTAGATGTATTAAACCCAACATCTTTACTTGAACAGTATTATGGAGCTCAACAGCTTGTGTCTAGTTCGTTTACCTTTCTGGCCTGTCATGCCAGACATTTAAGTTGTTCTTGGCCTAACTGCATCCTTACTCATATTTAGGTCTAACAATCCCCCCTTTTTTTAAACAACATTACAGTTTAAAATTTTTGTTTGTGCCTAAATACATAAAACTGGTTTTAATCTGAGGATATAGTTGTGTCTATGGGACGTTGCTGTTACATTGCTATTTACATAGCATCAGCAATTATAAAGATTATTTTAATCATATGAAAAGAGAAGGTCTGTGACAGGGAGGAAGTGTGCAGCTAAAATGTGTGTCTTTGGAAATCTGTAAGTAGACCAGTGACTGAGCCTGAGCAAAGATCAGAGCTGATAAATCAGGTCTTCATGAGACCTTGGTATTCATTAAAACATTGAAATACATAAAATCTGTAATAGTTTTAATAGCTCTTTTGAATAGGGTATTTACATTTTTGCAAAATCCTTCTATTATTTATATACACAAGTTGGTAATATTAATGTCTATATACAAGATTCATTATACAGGTTCAAAACACCTTGTGGAAATTTCCTTAAAGAGTTAGTGTTCTAGTTTAGTTCAGCAGATGATGTCTGGAACTTCCTATTTTGTTTTCTTGGATAAACGAGAGTGAAATACTTCTGAAAAGTTACTTCTCATTTTCACAAACAGAAGTGAGACTTCCCATTTTTTTAACAGGCAGCAAGAGGCAGGATTAGTGGCTGTACAGTATTGCGTTTGGTGCATCTTAAATTGATATCCTTGAGTGACAGAGAAGCTAGTATCCATTCATTTCAACAATCAAATCAGAGACTTCTTCTTTACAGAACTTGAGCGGGGAGTAGTAGTAGATAATCGCTCTTGTGTATATTGTCCAAGTTTTATTTCTGAAGTGCTTTCTGTAGCTAGGCCTGAATCTCCATGGAGTCTTCTGCAAATAAGTTGGAATACAGTCTTACGGACACTTCTGGACATTAGGAAATACATAACTGGGTCTAAACAGCTGTTAAATGATGAAAATATGAGCATCACCTCGTTGCATTTGTGAATTATTTCCTGCCAATAACAAGATGGATTTTGTAACTGTGATGTAATGTAGGCAAACCGGAACATGTGGTAAGGAACAAAACAGATGGTGAAAATAATGAGGACAATGAAGGAATTCCTTGCTGTCTGGGTGTATTTTCCTGCATTGGGAAAATTAGCTCTTTTCTTCGAAATTTTCAGAAGGTTCTTGGCAATTTTAATATATGAAAGTATCAAAAGAAAAAAAACTATCCAAAAAATTGTTACAGTAATATAATTTAAAATTGCTTCCGTCTTTTCATCCTGTTTATTTCGGTAATGAAAGCACATAGTAGAATTGCTGTCCTGATTTTTAGAGTAAGATGATGCAACTACTACTATAAATCCTGTTAGTGCAATTGCCCACACCATGAAACAAATATGTATACTTCGCGTAGTACTTAACATTTTCGAATGCTTCACAGACTTATTTATTTTTATATAGCGATCCAGACCAATTATTCCCAACAACACTATACTAATATACATGTTCATATAAAATAGAGTTCCTACAGTCTTGCATAAAATGTGTCCAAACATCCACTTGTTTCTTGTAATGTGGTAGAGTATTCGGAAGGGAAGACAGAAGATCAGCAGAAGGTCTGCAATGGCAACATTTAGCAAGTAAACTTGGATAGAATTTCTTTTCTGATGAATGCACAGGAAAGCAAACAGGGCTATAATATTTCCAACCAATCCAATGACAAAGATAATGGAGTAAAAAACTATTAAAGCGAGTGACAGTGAGTTGTCATCTATGGGACAATTGGTGTTGCTTTGACTTTCTGAGGCATTTATGTCTACGGTAGTTTGATTACTCCAGAAGACTTTCGTGTACAGCAGAGTGGTCAGTACATCAGCTGAAGCTGCAGCCATCATTTGTGAGGATCTTTTAGCTGTTCTGTAGGGATGAAAAGAGAAATTTTAAGAATTAGATTGACATGAGACAATTTTTTTCATATTTTTGGCTTTATTGCATATAGTCTTACGTGAAATAAACTTAAGAGGCAGTAACAAAAAAAAAAAAAGTAAATGCACCAAAGTATTGCTGTAGCTGACTAAAAGAAGGACTTTCCAACAGATGTCATGATACAGTGTAAGTCTAGACTCATTGGTTCCCTGTTTTTCTTCACGTGAAGCAGGCGAGAACGGATGCACTCACGCAGATAACTATTTTTATAATTACATATTTATTACTACCTTGTATTGTTTTAAAAATCAACTATTAAGCTTTGCTGCAAATCTTAGAAATTTAATTTGTTTCCTTTATCTAGAAGTACGAATACTTTTTTGTAAATTGTAGGATTAGACTTTCTGACACAGAAAACTTTGTAATTAAGTTGCAAAAGAGGGTAGGCATAGCTAAGTTAAGTATTCTTGGTGCTGATACAAAATACATGAAAATATATCAAAACAAATCTAAACTCATCAGTATTAATTTTAAATAAGTAATCAGGATCTCTTGCATGCAAGTCACTAGTGATCAATTAGAAAAGCAATTGTCAATTAATATTTATTTGGCTATGTAATCTGTTACAAGTAAGACTGTGAGTCAGTACTATTACAGTAAGTTGTTTTTAATAATTTATATCTGCATGTAATGTATTTTTTCCTTGACTGTTCAAAAATCAGTATTATGCAAATAAACTGTTATTAGCTGGGAACCACAGTAATGCAATAACAATTTTTTTTTCAAATTTTTCTCTTTTTCTCATTTTTTTTGTCTTTATGTCAAAGATTTTAATTCTGCTAACCTTATTTTTGACCAGGAAGGTACAATCTGGAAGATAAAAGAGCTTTGACCAAAGAAGAAAAAGAAAAAAAAGTGTGTGGTTAGGAGAGTAGAATCACAATGAGCTGTTTAGAGAGATGCTTAAGACTGATTAGTAATGATACAACTTTTCTCCTTGATTTGTTTTGTATACCATAGAGATAAAAGTTTCCATAAATAAGTTTATTTAGATTTTTTTTTTTTTAAATGAGAAAACATTGGGTTTGGTACTCAGAACTTAGTGCTAACAATATTCACAAGAAAAACAATAACAAAATTTGCATGCTAGGCGTTAAAAATGCAAATTTACAGTTAAATGTGTAATATAGCTACAGCAGTGAAAATGGCAGGATTTTAGGTAAAATTTTTATTAAGACCTAATGTACATACAGAATCTGAATTGTTGAGAGGACAATCTAAATTATTTTAACATCTTACATTGTTGGATCTTACAATTGCATTTAGTTTGTATGAGTTAGCAGTTTTAAAACTATTTCTGGTTTCATATTTTGCATTCATATTTTCAAGAAGTAATTTTAAAAGTTTGTTTTAAAAAAATGATGCTATGATGCTTTCAAATATGAAACCTATATACTACTATAATTTCTTGTTTATGTTGCTTTTCTATAAAAATACTTGACATCATGACCTGCATAAGTAGTAACAAGTTTTAGGTCAATGAGAAGAAAAAATTCATTACATTGCAGATACATTAAAAACATAACTTTTAGCTATCATAAGTATTGTGAGCAAGTAGCCATGCTTATACATAATTACATTTAATTAAGAGTTTGGAGGTCAGTAGTACCTTTGCAGTTAAGAGAAATTTTAATAAAATTTGGTTTATTATAGCTTAAATATAAAAGAAGCCACTTACCATTTATATGTTAGGAGCTGATTTTCAAAAGCTGCTGGTGAAGACGGGGAGGAGTAACACGCAAGTTCTCTTGTTAGAAAGCTAAAGCACCAGCTTCTCTATGAAAGGGATGAGAATCAGCTGACACAGTACAATTAGTAACAAGAGGAAGTTTAACTAATGTTGCGACTGTTTTTTTTAAAAGATATTTTTAACTAGCAAAACTGTGTACTGCAAAGATCAATTTTGCTGATAATACGGGCCTTTCGTGGAGATGTTCTGTAATGAGGTTTTCTCTGAACTTTGCTCTGAATTGGAGATTTGGATTTTTTCCTCAGAAAGTTTGTTTCTGGAGCGGTATCAGTGGCTTCCTTTTTGGATGACACATCGGTACAGCCTGTCTTCTTTTTAATGCTCTCATGGAACTAGTACCACTCTTTCAAATGTAGGGTAAATACCACAGCAAAAGGGTACATTTTGCTTACGTTGGTGTAGCTCTGCCATCTACCTTCTTCCTTGCCTGGGATTAGAAATTTGAGGTTGATCTTTTTCACTTGACGAGACAGCAATGAGAGAATGTGAAAACACCAAAAGTGTGCATCATAACAATTTCAAAAAGGCAGATGTGAAATACAATATGTGGAGAAAATACCACCTGGTAATACTATTTTGAATAGGATGCAAGGGATTGCAAATTAAGTTCATAAATTGCAAATTAAATATGGATTCTAGAAGTCCTGATACAAGGTAACCTTAATGATCATCTCAAGAACATCAGCTTGGCTTAGTATTCTCCTTAGCATTTGAAATGAGAATTTCCATGTTAGCTTTCTTGATATATCATCTGTTTAAGAATCTAGCGTTTATGGGATTCTGCAGATTTCAGTTAGAATTGTAAAGAGGCTATGCATTCTTACTTGAAGATGCTTGTTGTCATACAATTGAGACTTTTTAAAAGGATACGTAGGTGGTTACAGATTATGACTTTACAGGTAGTCAAATTGAGCATGTTGTAGCTGCTTTGCATGATTTTGAGTTCCTAGTTTCATAATTTAAGCTGCTAATAGTACTAATGTATTTTCAAGAAGCAGTATACAAGTTTGACATTCTTCCTATGGTTGACTGCAAAGGGGGGCTTTGAGTAAATGCAGTTGTTCTATATTAAATGCAGTAGCTTGGCTATGAGTATTAAATACCAAATTGTGTTCTAATAGATTTTGTCTGTATGCTGCTTCCTCCTACACTAGTCAGTATTGGTCCAAATTGCTGTGTAGTACTATTCCATTTTTATATGTTACGTTTCACTCCTATTAAGTGGAAAGACCATGGAAAATCAAAGGCGTGGATGACTGTGTTTGGGATCCAGTTTAGAAACCTACACAATTTCCCCCCTCACTGGAATATTTATTAGAAACATGACAGAGATGTTCCTTTTCTGCAGTTGTAAAGTGATCAGTGAATTCTGTTATTAAGGCTCTAAATAGTGTTTTATGTTTCTGTGTGAAGGACAAGATCCCACGAAGTATATCATAGGCAGGATGTTTCTGCTGGAAAATTCAAACAGTATAAGGCTTAAGGGTGAAATTCTTATTATTTCACTTTGTGATCTTTGCAAATTCTGATAAGTCCTGAAAGGATTTTGCTGTGTATTTTGCTGTGGGACAGTTGACAGGAAAGCCAATGAAGAAAGAGGAGTTCATGCCAGAAAAAAAACAAACCTGAAACTAAGAAATTATTTCCAAAAACTGAAAAAATCTAGCTTCTGTTTGCAAATTTATGAAAACAAGTTCTAAAATGAAAATAAATAATAATTTGTCTGGGTTTTTGTCTTTTCAGCCACACTGTGTTCTTCTTGCTTCAAAAGAGAATTCAGCCCCCGTAAAGCTTGGTGGCTTTGGGGTAGCAATTCAGTTAGGGGAGTCTGGACTAGTTGCTGGAGGTAAGAAATTTTCCTTCAAAGTTACGTAACATTATGTATGTTGTGCTGCAGAGTCCTGTTCTTCTGCCACAGCCTGGTCTGCAAAACAAGAGTTCAAAAATAACCTTTAATGAAGACTTAGTTAATGTTATAAATACACACAGTTCATCTAAATTGCTAATAGAATGTAACATTGCTGTGTGTACATATGAGTATTAAATACCTCTAAATGTTACTCAACAAGAATTTACACTGGCTTGATCAAAATATAATTGGAAAAAAGCAAAGAATTTTCTATTTTAATACAATCTTTGGCACAATTCTTCCAAGCTTGGCAAAGCAAATCATATGAACGTGCTGCCAGAATTTAAATATTTGTCAAAGCAATTGAGTAAGGACTGACTACAACATCCTCAGTGCTCCCCTGTGTTTCTTAGGCAATATCTGTCAGAATGCTATGCTTTAATAGTAAAATCTTACTAGCTTTCACATGTAACTCTTCTCTGTGTTTTAATGTTTCATTGTAATTATTGCATAAGACAGCAATATCTTGATATGTATATAGATTTTTTGACTGTGTTTTGTTTTCTGTGGATTTTATTTCCTCTAGCTGCCTTCCATATTGTTCCAGACAATAGGGTTATGCTTTAATCAGCCTGCACAGATGAAGACCCAATCGATTTTCTGATGCTTTCATTGCCAGAGTAGGAACCACCACAAAAGATTTTGTTAGTTTTACATACTTTTTTTTTTCTTCAAAACAAGTAACTTCCTCTCCATACCATGCTGCTTCAAAACTCAGCTTTCCTAATCTAACTACTTAAACTACTGCATCAATGTTGCTTTTATATGCTCTTCAAAATAAAAAGGAAACCCAATATAAGCATACCAACAGCTTGCATTCTCTTTCCAGATATTGCTAATTCCCCTGAAACTTCCTGGTATCTTATTACCTAGAGACCTAGGTACATTTATTCAAAGGAAAAATGCCTTTTCAGTTAAGCTACTGTTGTTTCCTTAATAAAAATGTCACTCCTACCTTAAAAGCTAAGGAAAACCTCTGTTTTTCGAGTTTTCTGTACCTCAGCCACTGTTTTGTTTTGTTTTTTTTTTTTTTTTAGTGATAGTTCCTACACTTGTTTAGAATTCTCTCATTTTTCTTCTTTATTTTCTCACTGAGCAACTTTATCCACTTCTTGTGTTTTCAGCTGCTCTTCTGGATGTAGTATGATACAGTGTACTTTCTTTCAGACTACTACCTGTCTCACAAGAAACCTCAAGTTCAACTTGGAAAAAGATCCTGCATTTCTCCCAGTATTTGTCATGTCCTTCCTTTTCTGTTCTGTGATCCCACTCATCGTTCATGTGCTCAACCTCCATGCAGTTATCAGTGCTGCTCTAGTCTTCCCTTTTCTATGTAAAAATGTTTTCATTCCTTTCTGGTTCTGTTTGCAGTACTTCTTTCTTAAGATTCTTTAGTATAGTATTTCTCTGTATCTGTATATTTTGCCTCTCAGCTTGTGCCATATCAGTCTGCTTTTTTTTTTTTCCCTTCGCTCTCAAGTGTCATTTCCAATTTGAAGCCTTTTTGATAGCAGTTGTTACATTCAGCTTCAAATTCCTCCTACTTTCAGGGTACTCAGGGATACGCAGAGTAATTGCACTTCATCTATATATCATGGAAGATCTCAGTTCTACTACTCGTTTCAAGCTTTGTCCTTAACAGACTTCTTATCTCTTTTCTTCTCATCTTCCATTCCAGTCTTTATAGTACAAAATACATCTGTTATACAACAGTTCTTTTCCCTTCCAGACTTGTACCTGAAGGCATATTACTAGACAGCCCTCTACACAGCACTAGTAAGATTTTATTTCTTCAGCTTTACAGTATCACCCCATATGTGTTCTATGAAAGCTAATAATATCATCTGTTTGAACCAGGCTATAAACTTCTTGTAAAAAATTGTTTATGTACATATAAGTCAGTTTAAATAAGTTATCCATATGCTCTATGGATAGGTTTTGTTTTGTAATAATAATGAAATACAGGCACTTATTTCTCAATTTTATCTTAAATGAAATAGAAAATCTCTCTATAAAGTGAGCAGTATAAAAACCAAGCGGTTCAGTTTCACGTTCGTTTTCTAAGTTGTAGTGAAAAACTTTGGTTCAGCTTAACATGGTCAATTATTTCCCTTTCAGCATGGCAATTCCCTTTTTTGGTGGTTAACACATCAAAAAATAAATTCTCTATTACATAAAAGCTATTGTGGCATTAAAGTTCTACTACAGACCCTAAAATCCCCTATGCTTCTAACCCATTTCAGTGCTCAGCAAGACTTAAAATTTTTACACTACTGAAAACATACTGATTTAAACTTACAGCAAGTGCAATACGTATTAATCTTTCTGTATCTAGGTAATGTGTATTAGCACAATACCCTAGCAGGATATATTCATTGGTAGTGTAAATCCCTATGTAGATGACCATGGTATTCAAGAGCAGAATTTTTTTTGTTCTTCCTTATTTTATGTTACTTGGATTAGTTTATCTTTTAAATCAGAAAACCAGATTTCCCTTAGAAAAAGCATGTCAACATTGAAAATAAGGTAACTGTAGTAAAATTCAGCTGATTGGACTGTTCCTTTGCATCTTGCATAAAACCTCATCCATTATTCAAAAGCCTGTCAAGATCTATGATGGTCACTCTCTTTTGTGGTAGTATTTTTCTCTTAAAATAGCAGTTGCTATATCTGAAACATTCAGTGGTTACCAGTGGTCTAAAATTTTTTTCATGCATTTGCATTTGTGCCATTTTACTTACCTTTTTACAATGGTACACTGGTGCCTGACAAGACCAGCTTGTATGTAGCCCGGGAGAACACAAATAGAAGGGAATTTTCTCCCTCAGCATCTTCTAAGCCTGCTGTCTCAGGCACAGCTGTTGCTTTGTTTGGGACTAAACCATGTTTTTTTTTAACTTAATAAAAGACATCTTTTTTTCCAGTGTGCATAAGTTAGTTTTGGGGAATGGGATTTTTGTAATAAGGTTAAACTATTAAACTTCCCAGGTAGTGAAAGTAGACCAGTTCCATAGTTCCAATGTTTAGATATAAGTCTAAAGATAAACTTGTGTTGTTTAGAAGGATTATAACTACAGCGTTCTTTCAAGCAGATAGAGAGTTACTGAACAGAAGTGTGAGGGAGTCATGATAATGACTAGATGTCATTAGTGAAAATGTCTGTGGAATACAATTTAGAAATATGACCTTTTTTTTATCAGCTTACAACCCAGTGGAGTTTATTTTTATGAGAGTTTAATTATTATAAAATGTGTACCAAAAAAGAAAAAAGGAATACTTTTTCTTCCAGTATTTTATTCCACTTATGTTTACCCATAAGCTGAAATGTAGTGAATAAGAAGCATGTACATCATCCGACTTACAGGAAATTGTTTTCATGAGCTATCAGTCTCTGAAGGTCTCTTCTTGCAGTTCTTACAATCAGAAGTGGAAAATTTTGCTATGTGTATTCATTTATAGAATTTAAGAGGAAATTCTGGCAGTATACGCAGTAGTCACAGATCATCATAATTTTTAAATGCTCTTATGGAGCAGGATGTAGACAGAAAACAGTCCATATTTGCATGGTTATGATGCAACTGGAGTAGTGGAACCTCTAGGAAGTCAGTGCCATAATAAGAGTAATCTCACACTATGATCTCTGTCTTCTTCCTTGGACAATTTTTCTTTCAGAATGAATTGTCACAGTATTTTCTTAAATGTGACAGATATCTGGGGTGCAAAATCTTAGGGATTTTTATCTAGTATATGGTATAAAAGTTTGAAGGAACAAAAGCCATTGAGTCCACAAGTGCTCTTTCCACCACTTAATCTACTTATTTTCTCCCAGTTTCAGATAGCGCAAATTAAGATAACTGTATAGACGTAATGGTATGAAGTTCTATACTAACTGTAAAGTCTTATCTATGGCTTTTCACTTTCTACCTTTAGCAGCAAATGTCACAGGTACTGTGATGCTTATCAAGTCCAGTATTGATTTTTATGTATTATTAACTTCCCTAAGTTGCTTCAGAATCCTATACTATTTCCGCTATCCTAACAAAACCGCCATCATCTTACTGGAAAACATCTTAATATGTTCTTAATACAACTGCAGCACATAAAGATCAGGTGTTCTTGGTTCTTCATCAGCTCATCGGCTTTTAGGCTTAATACAGAAACAGCAAAGGAAGGCATTACCACAAACTTCCAAGCAAATAATATGGAACTGGGCAGGACGGGGGAGGGGAGGCAGGACTTGTCCTTTAAGTTCCTTATTTTTGTTTTGTTCCCATCAATGTAAAAATGATCATAGAATGGTTTGGGCTGGCAGGGACCCTTAAAGGTCATCAAGTCCAACCCCCCCTGTAATGAGCAAGAACATCTTTAACTAGATCAGGTTGCTGAAAGCCCCATCCAGCCTTGAATGTTTCCAGGGATAGGGCATCTGCCACTTCTTTTGGCAACCTGTTTCAGTATTTCACCAAACAGGATCTTCTTGGTGGTTGTATAAAATCCAGTTTAAAAAGCTTATTTTTGAAATAATTGTTTTTTACACTACATAGACTTTTTTTCTTTTCATCATCAGTGTGTGAATGAAACAGCAAATCTTTCTTTTGCTTTCCGTGGTGAGGTAAATACGTGTAAGCTGAGGTCCTACACTAGGTTTCTTCATTCACTTAAATTGTAGTGTTACTTTACTCTGCAAAGCAAGAGCAGTATTTCATTATTTTTAATTTTTTTCCCTACAACATAAAAAAAAAAAAGTGAGCCTCTTCAAAATTTTTTACCTTATTTAAAAATTTATTTTAAAGATATAGCTGTGGTTCACTGTCTCTCAAAAATTACACTTCACATCTGGATTGATTTGAGAGTGCTTACAGGAGGTGTTTTAAAGTCAATTTAGATTTACTTCCTCCATCATAGTTTTATGGCTGAAAAGGCCATTGAATCAATTATTATAGTTTGTCTGGTTGATGTGTGATCTTTGCTTTGTTCATTTTCTGGACACTGATATCCGGTTGTCCAGTTCTCGGCTGATGCATCTTTTAAAATGCATTTTCTTCAGACAGTCTTCTGTACTGAAGCTGAATTGCCTTTTTTTTCCCCCCTTTTGTTTTTTTTAATCTAGTCATCTCCTCTGTACACCTGCTTTAAACATCTCTATTGTCTGGAGTAATGTGGAAAGGAATTAAAAGTAGTAAAGTATTGATCTATCTGATCTGTTGTGTGTGATTCTTTGATTCCTTCCACATTATTCTGGACATCCCACTCTTCTAGAAACTCCTTAATTGATGAACATATTTCTTATTACACTATTGTGAGAGGTCAGATGGTGATGTTTATTAGTACCTCACATTTTTTTCCTAAAAATTATTTGTTCCAGTTGTTTCCTTATACATCGTTCAGATACTACTGCTGTTGAAAGACTTCCTTCTGATATCTTGGTCATCAGTCCCCTGCCTTAGGGACAAAATCTGATTGGGTCTCTGTATATACTCTTCTTCTTGTGGAAAGCATAGCCCTATTGTCTGGAATAATATGGAAAGAGTCATAGAAAGTAAATTATTAAAGGTAAGTCAAAATTTATCTTTAGTGCTTGTGAATGATATCAGATTGACAACACTTGAAGACTGAAGCTCTGTTTATTCAAAGGAAAAATCAGCAAAATTAGAAATTTTTAAATTTCCAGACTACCAACATGCCTCGAAACTGGCTGATAAGAAAGCTTATCTCTAGAAATACGATATCTAATGTCTGTACCTATTCAGGCATTGAGTGCTTTCTAAGTCAGCACTTGGATGGAGGCAAGTATCACATTGAAATCTTAACTACTGCTGAGTCTTCATGTAGTGATGATTTTTGGTTGATGCTACTCAAGAAGAGATAAAAAGAGCCTAGAAGCCCATAGACAGAAAGTTGATTCCAGTCTTCCATATGATTTCTTCTCACATAGAGATACAGCTGAAAATCATGTGTCTATGCATGCATGTAACATTTATTTAAATAAGATAATGTTATTTTTTCATGGGTAGTCATTTGAATATATCCATGAATATTCTGTTGTCCTGAAAAAGAAAGGACCTGTGACTTCCTCAGAAGTTATCTATTAAATTAAGATGCTTGCTTTTTCATGCTGCCTCTCAAAATTTGCAAAACGTCTCCCGAAACACCAAAGAAAATTCAAAAGGTTATAAAATATTTTAAAACAATTGGATTGTTGAGAACAATTTTAAGCTTTTACACTGGACACATTTAGAACAGGGATTTTCCACTAGATAATTTTCAGCAGAAGTGATACTTGATCTAAAGACCAATGAGTATCCATGATTTTAGAAAACTGCTGTGTATAGAGTTTGTTTATCCTGTTATTGATATTCATCTTACAGTTCTTGTAGTTGCAACGTAGGAAAAATTCCTATCTATACATGTTCATGTGTGCATTCCATTCATTTTGCTGAGCTCAGTGCAGCTCAGCAGTCCTTGCTTAGGTCAGTTTTTAGAATAACCTCAAAACCATCATTTGCTCTTTTGATGAACCCAGTGGAGTGGTTAGTTGTCATGAAGATGACAGCCACCCCAGAAATTATTTAAGCCTTTTTAAGTTTCTAATACTTACATACCCATAAATATATGCATTTTTTTACCTTAACTGGACAACTCAGTCTCAACCAATTAATTTTTTTTTTGTTCTGGGTTTGCTTTTTCATGGAGATGAAATTGGAATTTTCATCACCACCATAACCCTCCCCAGCTAAAGTATCAGGATCTCGTCATCTGCGCTAAAAAGAATATTAAACCAAATAATTCTGTAATTATTTACACTATAGTTTAGCAGTGGTAAATGGCAGGATATTATTAATTTATCCTAGCCTTCTTTCTCGTTTCATTTATATTTATAGAGTCCTCATATTTAATCTATAAGTAAATATAAACATGTAGTAGTACTGATTTTTCAGCATGCTATTAATGTGCATCCGTTTTTCATCTAGTTTATAGCAACAGTCTGTTGGGGTTTTAAATAACTGTGTAGAATGTTACCTGTTCCTGAACTAGTCTATTCCTTCTGCTCAACATAAAACAATTCATTAAAGTGGATTTTTATGGTATACTGGTTTTGAACCAAGGCAACAAAGATCCCATTCCTCCATCTATGATCTGAGTTCTTTAACTTCCAAAGGAGGAGAAAGAAAATCTGAGATGATCAGGGAAGGACAGTTTTTAACCGTAGCTTCTAAGTCTGTCAGTTTGACTGTAAGAGCTCTTGAGTACTAAGTAAACATGCAGCTTCAGTTGTTCTGAGGTCAACAGATCAAGCGAAATAGGAACCTTGAGGCATCATGAGTATATATATTGTCTACTGTCACATATAAAGAAGGAAATAAACCTCAAGAAGGTTGTTCTGTTGGAAAAAGATATGTCTATGGAAAAAATTTATAGTATGATGAAGGTCATTACCAATGAGCAGGGTGCTGGCAGTGGATGGCTAGTGCCTAATAAATGCTTGTATATTAAGTTTTGTCTGCAATTTTGATAAACATACTGTTGCAAGTTATGTTTGTTTCTTGTTGATACTCAGTAGTTTTTTAAGTATTTTTGTATTTCCTTGCTCTGTGGTCAGGAAGTGCAGTAGAGGAGCAGAGGAAATCTGAAATTGTTGTCCACCCTGCTTTGCAAAATTTAGGGAAGCTGAATTAATGGTCAGTTTCCAGAAAATGTCTATTCTGCATACATTTATGAGTGCATATAAATAATGAAGGATTCTTCTTGCTTATCAATTTCTGCAAAGGTCAACCTTCACTGTTCTGCAAATACAGTACAACGGAATTAAACCCCAAACAAAACCCCAAACCTTTAGGTCTGCTTCTCACAGCACGTAGTCATTTTTTTACCATGTTCATCTCTGCAATTGTCTACTTAAAACATAAAGCTGAGGAGTGACACGCTATTACTGGAAATACACATTAAAAAATCACTAAGATATTGTCTGATACCTAGGATTCTTAGTTTCATTAACTACTTAATTCAGATGACTGTGTCTGCCCTGAACTTTTCTGCTGTTTGTCTTTTGAATAATCACTTTTCTCTAGACTTCACAGATCTCATAACAGTAACTAGAAAGCCTGGTAGGAAGGCAGAATCTTCAGAGTACATATGATCTTCCATTCATATTGATAAAAAAGATCTAAGTGAGCTTTCTTAACACAAATGTTTTTTTCAATGTGTAAGAGAGCCTGCACCTGCTCCAAAATTGCAAATGGGTACCTCTGCACCCAAATGCCAGGAAGTTTACCACTGAGATAAACAAGACTTGGGTAAGCTAGGCTGCTCTCTGCGGTCTTGCATGAAGTCTTCTGTACTAAAGACTGTGGTATTCATACCACTAACGTCACATGAACAGCCTAAGAGATATATAGCTACTGTTTGAACTGGCAGGTGTTGCTGTTTATATACATGCATAGCCTGATACTGAGCTGGAAATGTTAATGCTTTTGCTGTCAAAAATGATGGCATCTTAGGGGGGAAAAATTAGGAAGCCCATAGAGATCTAGATATGCAAGCACATGAAAAGAAAAAAGCAGGGGGGAGGAGGGGGGGCAGGTTTGGGTTGTATACGGATGAGGATAGACTTCTCAGCAGCTTGTGCATACTGGATATATATACTTTCTGTTTTCCTTCTCTTCCCTGTTATCAGGCATCTAAAAGTGAGATGACTTAGGGTCATCTAAGGAAATAATTCTTTACCTTATATTTGTGATCTTGAAGATTTAGCTTTGAGGTTTATCAGTTAGTCTGAAAGATATGTCATAAGCCTATAAATAGTGTGTAACCAACAAGAAAAATCAGTAATCTTTCCCCATGTCCATCTCTGTCCAGAGTAAATATCCTTCCTCTTCTCTCAGTGGTATGAGGGATGAGCTGGACTTGGAGCATCTTGCTATGTTACTCTTTTGTCAACCTGGGAAGGAACTACCCTTTGCTATCATGTCAGCCTAGAGTGCATGGACTTTTTAGGATGCCACCCTAGTTTAGTGATGAGTTAACATTCCGTTGTCACAGGTAGATTCCTAGCATGTGCTTGCCAGAGGGATTGCCTCATAAACTGGGAAGGAAAAGGTTTATAAAAAGGCCAGGTGAGGAAGTCTGACAATGGTGGTGTTTCTCCTTAAGAACAGTATGGTGGAAAAGATATCTTTCTGTTAATGTTTTAATCCTTTTAGATGCAAAAAGGGATGAGTGAGGACTAGTTAACAAAGCATAGTCAGATCATCCTCCTGTGTTGGGTGGTATAACCAAAGGATTGTCTTTACTGAGTAAGCTACTGCCAGGTAGACTTCTGGATGTTTGCTACCAGTGCTGTGATTTAGCTAACTTGCATTCAAGTGATGTGCAGGATAGGCAAGTCTAGCAAGCATCTCTTTACAAGACAAGACTGAATTAAATGCATGCCATGCAGGCATTTTGGATTCTCTAGGCTGCATTGTAGAGCCTCCTAGCCAGCACAAAGATGCTGCAAACTTTGAACAGTCTGTGAACTCTGCTGTAGTATCAGTGAGGAAGAATAATTTTTGAAGGTTGTACAAGTGTTAGGCTTGCTACAGCTGTGGGTTTTTTCTTCTGCTAGTACTTGGTGGAACCAGGGCAGTTCAAAGACTAAAGTAAAGTGTCAGTGATGCTCTGAGCAATCAAAGCTTAATTCTGCAAATCTTTTTTACAATGGGGAATGTTTATAGGGAGAGGTAAAATATTTGTTGCTTTTATTTGGCTTAATGTGCTCCACAGAAATTGAATTAAGTCATTCTAATCAGTTTACCTAGTCGGTACTTTTGTTTCCATGAGTGTACATTCATTACCAATCCAAAATCAGTACTGCCCCAGAACCATTACTGTCCAACACTCATTGAGATAAGTTAATATTATGTTTTTATCTGCAGTAAGATACTTCCTACTTCAAATAAATGAACAACACATTTGGTAGCATTTTGCATTCTTGTTGGCAGTTTCTGTAAACTATCTGAGATTTGGGCAGAGCATCAGATCAGATTTTGCTCTTGCCAGTTAGATGCAGCTTTTTGAAGTAAGCAGTGTAGACTAGAAGTCTTTAATACCTCTGTACACGCTCTCTGGATAAATAATTCCTGTTTCCAAGGTTGTCCAAATTGATATTTTTACTTTTATATGCCACTTCTGTATGGCATGTTTCATTGACAAATCTTAGTACTCTTATATAAATCTTGTTTTACAGACTGCAGGATAGGATAGAATATTCCTCAATTTATAAAAGTATAAATCAAGAAAAAGGGAAACTACTCATTTGTGTCACTGGATATACCTAATAAATACTAACCACAAGGCAAAAAGAATTGTGTTAAAAGTTTAACCCGTGAACAAAACTTATTAAAACTGGTTTAGTTTAATGCAGTGATATTCTTAATTTCCTTGTTTGACATACATCACTTTGACTCAATTTTGTTCTTATTTCTATTTAGGACGTGTAGGAACACCTCATTTTATGGCACCAGAAGTGGTAAAAAGGGAACCTTATGGGAAGCCTGTAGATGTTTGGGGTTGTGGCGTGATCCTTTTTATCCTGCTAAGCGGTTGTTTGCCTTTTTATGGAACCAAGGAAAGATTATTTGAAGGCATTATTAAAGGAAAATACAAGGTAAATGACCTGGATCCTTTTCCAGTGAGATGAGCTCTGCTGGTAAAATTTCTGGAAGTTGATTTTTGTATTTAGCCGGATTTAAATTTAAAACTTATAGAAATCTGTGTTACACAGGAGGAGAAATGATCTTCTCTCTTCAGTCTGTCTTGTTCCTGCTGTGTTTTGTATCAATGTTAGGCATTGGAATACAGAAATATTTACTCAGATGAAATAATAAATGTGTGCAACAACCAGCCCCTAATAGTACATTGGGCTCAGTAGAATTACATAAAGTATAGCTGTGAAGTTTTAACATACTGTATATTACCATAGGTTTTTAGATCACTTTATTTTTTTTTAATAAACTAAAAGAAGTATCACAGAGGCTGGTCATCATATTGGCTTGATTTAAACCAAAGTGCACATTACTGTAAAAATATAGTTATTCATTTTTCTGTTTAGTACAGTATGTAGTAAAGTGCAGCGGGTGACTCAAAAGGAGACACTTGCAACTGAAAGCTAATCGGTGTATGTGCAAGATAAGCATGTTTTGCAACATAAGTATCCTAGAGCCGTCAGGGAGACAAATTTAAAGCTTCAACTTCACTAGCTTTGCAATTTTGTCAAAAATTGGTTTTGCTCTACTTTGCAACCAAGATCATACATGGACTGCGTATTAGCAAATTAAGAAATTCCAAAAACTCTGATAGTCTGTAATGTAAGTAAGTATTTTATGTATGAACTTAACAGTAGTCTGCTAAAATGTAAGTGACAGCAGCAGTACTGCACTTAGTTACAGTGCATTTTTCATTCTTTAAATGTTGTATTCCAAGAAACAGCAAGATTTCTTCATGGCTTTAATCTTGGGATTGCATAAACGGGTAGATGGTCCAGTTTCACATTATGGAAGATTTCTTTATGGAATATCTTAAGCAGCTAAAACCATCTGGAAGCGTACAAGTTAACTTTTCTCAGTTTAAAAAAAAGTCATGGCCAGCACATTGTGTTTTCTCAGTTCCTTTTCTGTTCCTGTTTCCACAATAATATGTCTATTCAGTAAAAATCATATAAGGATTTTAAAACACTCTTGCTACAAATTTGCAATTACTTTCATTTTATTAGAGCTGAAAAAGAAATGACAAATCACAGCTGTAAATGTGCATTTCATAGCCAGATAATGTTCCTGAGTGCTCCAATTTAAAGCAATTATTTTTCTTACTGATTTTAAATAAAATGGACCTCTTTAAATTAACAGATTATAACATTGAAAAGAGGCTGGTAATAGTTTTGAATTTTCATTTAGTACCTTGTAAAGTTAGCAGTGTACCCACTAAATAAAACTCATAAATTAAATAAATATTAGAAATAGCTTCAGGATAGAATCCCTTATCACAGAATGAATTTTTTTTAGTATGGTTTTATCAGGCATCTGTTATCTTGACTAGTTGGACACAAACCTGCATATGCAAAAGATGAAAATATATTCTAAATTGTCCTTCACGTTATTGTCTTCCAAAGATGCAGTTCTGCTCTAAAACCTGTTGCAATTGCTTGTATTGTTGATCATAGGTTGTTATGCTTTCCTGAGTGGCTCAAGATGATTAGATGTTACAAAATTGAAAGGAATTTATAGGGAAAAGCCATTGTCTATCATACCTGTGGGACAGGACCACAATAATTCACAGCAGGTTTTAGTTGACTCCCTTCTTACTCAGCATCACTGGCTTGGAGTTGTGGGTTGATATATATAGTCTGTTGTGCCACTCTTTTATATTCATTTCAGGAGTAGGTTTCATTTCTACATTTATCATATGAATAGTTAACTATCAGACAAAGCCTAATTATTTTTTCTTTTTCTATTGAAGGGTCATTTTTATCTGAAAAAAATGTAGCATAAGTAGAAAATTATACAGTGATTGTAACATAAAAAAGGATATGTCAGCTTTTATGTGATATAGTGCTCAATGTTTTCAAATTTTTATGCCATTTCTATTGCAACTAACGTACAGTTTTGTAAGTTATTAAAAAACTTAGAAACGTCCTTTTTACTTGTATTATAATAAAATATTTGCAAGCACCGACCAGTGTTAAATCTCTGCGGAATCTACTACACAAAATGTAGATTCTTTCCTATATTCTTATTACTAATTTAATTTCTTTTTTCTTCTAATCAGATGAATCCTAGGCAATGGAGCCATATTTCTGAAAGTGCCAAAGATCTGGTACGCCGCATGCTTATGCTGGATCCAGCAGAAAGGATAACAGTATATGAAGCACTGAATCATCCCTGGTTAAAGGTAGTAAAAGCAGTTGTTTAGATACCAATTTCTTCTTCAAGGGAGAAAAAGATTTGTTTATTTATTTGAACTTTTTAAAGTAGACATGACATTGTACAAAAGGTGTGATAATGTTCTTTAAGTGCTTTGTAAGATTAGAGGCTGAGATTTTGGTAATTACTAGGCTTGAACTCTTGCTTAACAGGAGTTGCTTAACAGCAAACTCAATTAGGCATCTTTGGCAGCATCAGAGTGCAGGGAGTAGGGCTGCATAGAATAAAACTTGAAGAAAATATTCATGTGTCTTTTAGTGTCTCTCAAACTCCAGAGGAGTAATTTCTGATCTTTTCTTTGCTCAGTCATATCTAGACGTGTTTCCTATTATACATGCAGCCATGCAGTTTCTTGCAGTACATTCTGCTACTGAACTGTGCTGCTTTCTTACATTAGATTCCTGAAATATCCCACCAGAGTGAAGGAAGTATGTAGCTCTGTGTTGCTCAAAGGCTGCTGTAACTATATAAAATTGTGTGGCGTCTGGTAGTCAAATTATTTTTTACTAAATATTTTCAAATATTGACACCAAAAAAAGCCCAACAACAAAAAAAAAAAGAGTCTGGGAGGCACAGGCTCATATGTTCTCCTTCTCCTTCCAAGTAAATGGTCTCACTTCTAGTGAATGGAGTAATTCTTCCACTTCTCTGCTCTCTTTCTGTCTCTGACTTCTGTATTCCGAACTGTAGAATGGTCTAGGTTGTAAAAGGAGATCAGGAGTGTGTGGGCATACATAGTACATCAAATATTTCAAAGAGCATAGAAATAGACACCATCCCAAATGATTGTATTTAAGTGACTGAGTATGTGGTATACACAGTGATCCGGTTCTACTTGCTTATAATTTGACTTTTTCCTCACTTTGTGAGCTTACCCACATTTAGATTTTGTTGAGGGCTATTTTTGGCAGAAGACTTTATCATTTTTGTTCTTTGAGGAACTAAGCTGATTAGGCTCTTTAAAAAGATAATTCTCTAATGCAAATGTGCAAGTTCTGCCTATATAGCGTAGCACTTACAATATCTGTGGTCTGTTTCTGCTGTTGGCATTATTTGTTGAATGACAAGCAAGGAGAAAGAAGATACGGTCTGAGACAACTTTGTTTCCAAGCTTAGACCAGCGTTCTGTCAGTCAGTCCTCTCTTATTTTTGCCTACAATAAACTGCCTTCCCAGCCAACTCTGAATTTTCATGTAACCATTTATAGATAGCAGCCAAATACAGCACAAGACAGAGACGTGTTTTGTGTGATAGAGAGACTGAATTACTTCTGCCAGTGATTTCACTCTGATTCAGGAGATGGATATGATAAACTTTTACGTTAAATTAATAAGTGTGTGGCTTCTGTGATGATTTGGGGCAGGGAAAGAAAGTAATCAGCTGCTGCAAGTTCTGCCCCCACTGTACGCTGTTCATTGGCAATTTTTTTGTCTGCATCTACTATGGAGAATTCTTCCTATAAGCTAGCACCTGGTGTCACCAGCCATCGAGCTGGCAGTTACTGCTTTGTTGGGCACATACCCCACCTCACAAGGTTACCTGAAATATCAAGCACCACTTAAAAGAGTGCTTGAATGCATTGCTTTACTGGGATTTGTGAATCCCAAGAAGCAGAACTACTTTTTGCTTGCCAGCTTCAAAGTTCAATGCTAGCCACAGGCTGGCTAACAACACAGCGGTAAAACAAAAGGCTAGGGTCTTATGATGAAGTGGGAAACAAAATTATAAAAAGAAAATATCCCTGGCCCAACTTAAGAATTCTTTCAAAATATTTTAATCCCTCTCAGTTTCTTGAAGTTTTCTTTAAGTTGCAACAAATCCTCATTCTCCATAGGATACTTACTAGCTGGTACATTTCTTGTCTAGTTTCTTATTGTGGTGAGAATATTAAGAACTTGTATTTAATGTTTCTTTTGTTTTGTTTTGTGTTTTTTGTGTTTCTTTTTTTAAGGAGAGAGATCGCTATGCATACAAGATTCATCTTCCAGAAACAGTAGAACAATTGAGAAAATTCAATGCAAGAAGAAAATTAAAGGTAAAATGAATGTAGTGTTAAAACAATACAATTATGTAACTTGAATTTTGTGTGATACTTTATTCATTTTAAAAGCGCTAAGAGAAATCTATGTTTTGAAGTCAGTAATAAAATAAAAAGTTGAAAACAGACCCTCACATCTGTTTGTTGCAATGATGTCTTGTTAAGGGTGTTTGTCCTTTCTTAGTGTATAGTTTCCAAACTACATTTCAGCATCAATTGTCCGTTATCAACCAAGGTGTGTATGAGGTCTTATTCTTAAATTAATTCAGTGATTCTGTATAATATGAATTATTGGAGAGGAGAGAATAGAACAATGGCTTCTGTTATTATTCTGTTATGTTTATAATAAAAGGAGCATAATAATGTTTTAATATAATTTTTCAAGAAGAGAAAAGATGTATTCTACAGTTTATCACCTTTATGTTTAACTGTATACAAGATTGTTTCTCAGCCATGTTAAAAAGAATATTAACATTTTAGCCCAAAACAACATGGTTTCTATTCAGTTCCTATCTTGGAACTGAAGCATTTTTAAATTCACTAAAAGATTGAGAAAATGTTAATAGAAACATGCAGCATTACAATTCTTGAGGGTTTTTTATAATTTGTAATAAACCACAGATATATATATTGAGTTACTGCTTTGCAAAAGTTTCATGTAGCTGCAAAGACAACTGATAGTTAGGATGCAACAGTTGTCATAGTTCCTGTTAAATGTCACTTTCTCTTAGGTGGCTTCTATCTCCAGACAATGGTTTCATTAAAATGTTAATCAGTATGTTTTAGAATATGACCTGTTTTCCTGCTCTACATGCAGTTTCAGGTCTTTCCCAGATTTCTTCCTGGGAAGGCCATTATATTTAGTTTCCCGAAGTGCCTTTATACCTATGCTATTTGATTTCTACCATTTTATCCAAAGCAGTGTTCTGCAGAATGTTTCCTGAAATTATTTGTTGTCCAATACTGACACAGCTGTAAGACATTAAAACCTGAGTGGTTAAATTGGAATTTATTTGGACAAGTAAACATATGTTGAGCAGATAATTGTTTTTTCTGCCTTTCTGACTTCCATGTAACGCTCATTCCGGAAGTCTGAGATTATTATAATTTCATGTAGATATATTATGGATGACAAATATCCTAGTGCTGTCAGATTCTGACAATTTCTCAAATAACAACTTACTGTGTTGCCTTAATGAGTGATTTCTTATACTTGCTAAGCCACCCAGTCTTGGTTGGAGGAAAAGAGAAATAAATTATTTTGTGTACATTGGGAATTTATGCCTTACACTTATTTTTCTAAATGCTTACCCATAAAGAATTGTCTCATTATTTCCCTCACAAAGAATATGTTTAGAGTAATGTGTGACCAGCTCTTTTGTTGGATATGGTCACTGGTAACAGTGAAGCAGAGCTGAAGATTCTAAAATCTATTTACTCTTCAGTGAGAACATGAGACAACACACAAGAGACCTCAGGAGATTGAATGATCCAAGGTGTCTGGAAATGTTTCATTATCCTTCTTTGTGTAATTTAGACTTTGTGTGTATTTTTATTCAGGGGGCGGTGCTAGCAGCTGTGTCAAGCCACAAATTCAACTCCTTCTATGGTGACCCCCCTGAAGAGCTGCCAGACTTCTCTGAAGACCCCACTTCCTCAGGTATTTTAACAGAAAGTGTGTTTACTGCAATCAACCTGTCTTAATTCTATACTAGACTTGTCTAGACTACCAAGCATTTACTAATTTCTCATTATTTCATAAAGTTGGATATTAAGTTAACATTTAAATATGAAGGCATAAATAGTTTCTAGTCATAATGGTGTTAGTGACTGGAAAATGAAAATAAGCTCCCTGCACAACTGTAAGTTTCTACAGAAGTTCTGTCTGATCTTTTGATTTGTTGTGTGTACATTTAATTACAAGTAGAGGTATAACCTCACATTTCTCTTTATATTACTTGAGTGTAAAAGCTTACTGAAATTTTGTCTTGAATTCTTAGGCAGGACCAAGGTTCTCAGGCCTTACTAATAGTTACTTAGAAATAATTGTGTACCGGAGTTTCTTGATCTCCTGTTTTAGAGAACAATATGATTAAAATCTCCTCTTTAATGCACGCTGGACAGTATTTCTTATACTATAACGCAGACCCCCAAATCCTCAGAGGGAGACAACACATGTACTTCAAGGACCTCACAACATACTTCAAAGGGGAAGATAATACCTTTGCTGTGCTGTGAGCATATCGTTAGGCCTCCGGAAGGACAAGGACCTCAGTCCAAGCAGTCCTTTTGTCCTCAGCCCATATTCAGGAATTTAAATAACTTGGCAGTCCCTGTACTAACACAGCCCCATCGTAGTTATATATCTTAATTTTGACCAAACATCACTCAGAGCATTTGCAGTATGAAAGTCTGGGTTGGTCTATCTGACATAAAATTAGGAATTTGAATCAAGTTAAATAAATTTTTAAGAAAAATCTAAGGCCAATGGGATTCTTTTGTTTTTCTGAATTAAACTAAGTAGTACTGGCAGAATATTTTAGCTATAATGCTGACTTTAATAGAAGGTGTTTCAGGAACCTAATTACATGTGCTGAATTGCTGTGTGATAATTCTCTTTCCCAGTATTTTACAGGTAAGAAAACTACTTAATGATTGCGTATGTTGTGTTACTTTTCTGCTTTTTCATAAGAGCAAGATTTTTTTATAAATTATTTCAATGTCTTTAATATAGGAATTTGGAGAAATTTTTTTGTTAAAATTCTTGGAATTAAAGTTTGAGTACTTAATTTAAAAGATTGCTTCATCCTTAGAGATGCACATAATTTCCATAGAATTGAATGGGAACTGCAGATCATTTCTTGCAAACAGGTAATCAAAGTCTCATGGCTTAACTTCAGGCAGCTAGCTTTTGAATACTTGCTGTACTTGTAAGTAAGGATCAATACATTATTTTAAAGAAAGAATAAGTTGGTTTTACTTCAGCCAGAATTACTTGCAGTACTTTGGTTTTGTTTCCAACTACTTCTCCCATTTCAATGAAACAGATAGCTCACCAAATGTTTGGCAGTAGCAACTTTCCTAATCTAAAAACTGCAGTTCCTCTTTCCAGTTTCAGTCTCACATCAACAGGACATGTGTCTTCCTCATAGGATGATGTAATTGCAGATATCAGTGTACAGAAAAGGTAAAAATTTTCTATTTCTTCTGCTCACAGAAGACATGAGCCCAGTACATATGTAAAATCTACAGAATATCTGTGCTGAAGCCACTGTTATCTTGTGTTCATCTCTGAAATAACTGAAGCAATAGCTTGAATTTCTTAGGAAAACACAGTTATTCTCTAAAATAACATTGTTGGTCTTACTGATGGGAGATCACAGTGATCAGGAAACCATACTAAGTGAGTAGCTTTCATGATGTTTCCCTGACCCAACTGCATTAGCTGATAAAATATTTAGTCTCTCAGGATAAACATTGAGGCATGCAAGAAAAGATACTGCAGCTTTTAGCTTCTGAAGTTCCTAGATACAGATCTATTTTTTGTTTCCCCTTCAGAAGTACACTAATAAAGTTTTCTAATACTTCGAGCTTGTAAGTATAGGTTCTTGTGATGATTCTAAACCGAACTAGATTATAGAAATGAGACCCAAAACCCTTGAACTGCAGTAGAAACTTAAGGTTATTTAAGTTTCCTTCCTAACATCTCATGATGTTATTCTAGGCCATAAACTCTAATGAAGAGCATTTAATATTTTAAATGTTGCTGCCTATTTAATCCTCCCATAAAATTTCATTAAGCTTACCATGAAAATTAAATGATTTGTCAGAAATGGGCAAAACTGCAAAATGATTTGTCAGAAACGGGAACTCCTACTGAGAAGAAGATGCAGACTTGTAAATGCTTATTATGATATGCAAATTGTATATCCTGGCCTCCTCCACATTTTCCTAAACAC
The DNA here is from genome assembly GCA_004320125.1 of Scolopax mira. Taxonomy (NCBI): domain Eukaryota; kingdom Metazoa; phylum Chordata; class Aves; order Charadriiformes; family Scolopacidae; genus Scolopax; species Scolopax mira. Next base: position 64,841 of record BJBW01002744.1, read on the forward strand.
AGAAGCAGAAAATTTCAGTTCTGTCTTTTTTCCAGCTTAATCTAGAGGTGTTCTTCCACAGACTACAGTGAACCTGGGACTTCTGCACCCTTTGAGCATCCTTCTGTACTAGCAGAGTGATAGCCTGGGATATGAGGGCGCTGTAGGTAGTGAGTCAGGTACTAAGATGCAGAATCACAAAGGATATTCTTGCCAGAGAACTTTCCAATGAGGATCAGCAAATTGCATAGCTAAATTAGACGGGAATGAACATAGATAAATTTCATTTAAAGTCGAACAGGTATTTTTCTGTACACATCTTCCTTCCATTCATACAGAGTGTGTTAATAAGTTGTGGTTCCCACAGCTAAGAACTGGGTGACCTATTTCCTCTTTCACCAGCAACTATCCTCTAAAGGACTTAACTTAATTCTGCTACAATTCTGTTACTAACATGGCAGAAGTTAGTCTTGCTGAATATTGAGGCAGTATAGTAAAGGCTTTTAAAATGTTTTGGAAAATTAGGTAAATATTTATTAAATAACAACATTACTGCAGATAGGCTGTGTTCAGTAACTTCCTTAGTAAAGCCACTAAACAGCTGAAATGACAAGTATCTTGCAAATGTGTTTTGCTAGACTATAAAACATTCGACAGGTTGCCGGTCTTCAAGACATTGCAAAACGTCAGTTTTCCAAGGCAGTTTTAGGTATACTTAATATGTTGAAACAAATGTAAACCAGAAGTTAGCAATCGGCAGCCTTAAAGGGCTGAATCTGGCACATGAGAAAAATTGGTCCAGTAGGGAGTATTTGAAGTGGACCATGAAATTAATTAGGTGCTAGTGAAATGCACAGTCAGTTTGCTCTCTGCTGCCCTTCCTCATCCTACTTCCTCCCTCTCTCCGCCACCCCCCCTCGACCCTGCTCCCCAGCTCTCCTATCACCTGATTTGCACACCAGATCAAGACAGAGGATTTCCTCTGTTTGTGTCATATGTTGACTGTTTGTCCCCTTATGGAGATAAAGTTCTCAAGTGTTTTGATAGCAATGGCTCGGGCTGAACAATGAACATCACCAATGTCAAGTGTTTAATTTTTGCTTCTTCAGCCCCCGTTCTGCAGCAGCCCAAGGAAAGGCTGCAGAATTGTTGGGCATATTGGCTTGGGAAATTGAATTCAGGGGCACCATTTTTTAAAACTACGTTACTTTGGAGTTTTAAGCAGGTTCAGGATGTTTAGGTTTTTAAGCCAACAGTTAGGAAAGCCAGTAAACCGAAGAGGATTTTTTATAACTTTGTATTTCCAAAAACCTTTTTGTAGCCACATTTTCAGAACTACTGACTCAGTGATACAGTTAAGTGAGTGGGGCAGTCCTTAGTCTTTGGAAAACTGCGTAACTGCTTTAAAGCAAATCTTACCTTTTTGTTAAAGGACTTCCCTTGGTTTATAGTGCTCATATTCTTGGTTTGCTTGGTTTATAGCACTCATATTCTGAAACATGAGTAACAAGTTTCAGAGTAGCTTTTTGCTGCGAACAGTTTTAAATTCCCGTAAGGCATTTTGTAACGCTGTGTTTCAGTTCAACCACAGAGAAAGTGTAGCAGCATATTTTATAACAGACTGACTGACCAAATGTACTTGTTTAGCTGAGGCTACTAAATAGCGCTGTTGCAGTACTTCCCGAACATTTGTGTGCTTTCTGAGCTCTGTGGTAACAGCGTAAGGTAATGAACAGAAAGGGGCATGTTAAGTCTGCATCAGTGTTTCTAGCTTGTTTTCTCAAACTGCAAGGCACAAATTTCATATGGCATTTTTATAAGTGCGTTTTGATATTTTGTCTCAGAATTGCTGTATGTAAATTTAAATTTTCATTCTTTTTTATCTTGTTAGAATTTATATTGACTTATCAAATGAGAAAATTTTAATAGTATGAGATCTTGATTTTCAAATTTGAAAATAATATTAATGGGGGAAAAAGCTAGGTCTGACAGTCTTGCAAAGTGGGATTGAACAGCAAATGTACAGCCAGGTTGTAAGATTAATGATTTCAGCATACATGAAACTAGTTTAACTCACAGGTTAGTGAGTGTTTAATAGTTTCATGGAATTCAGATTCCATTAAATATGTACAATATAGGCCCATACCTTAAAAACGATCAGTCTTGTTGACGCAAAAAATACCGTTGTTATGCAAAATGTATCACTGATTTTGTAAATATTCACAAAGGTTCTTGTGTAACACTTTTAAGTGTAATTGCCTGGGAAAAAAAAATTATGCTCGTCTTATAATTTTCTGGTATAAATTCTTTATCTACTATTACAGATATAATTGACTACCAGTTTTGAGATCATGAATTTGAGTGTTTCCAATACTCCATTATTACCTTTATGATTTTTCAGCTATTTAATCTTTATACTGTGATGTTTAAATAACAAGAACTTTTAAGTATATAAAGTCACTGTTATTTAAAATCAATAATAAACTGGTTCTATTTCTAAATGGTTCTCATAGTGCTTCTCACTGAAACTTTTGTAACAAAATTATTTCCATATAATATTGCTAAACTCTATTTAGTAAATATATTATTTAACATGATGTTATGCTTGTTTGCAGTATGTTGAAACAGTTCACCTCTTAAGATATTCTTGAAATCATTTTCTGTTCTTGAGTTTTTTAAAACAGTTTAACCAATGTTGGAAAAAGTCTAACACGGTGGAGAAGTGCTACCTCTCCAGTGCCAAGTGTTTCTTTTCCTCCCATCCCAGTGTGCAGTCACATTTGCTTCACACAGAGAAACCATATAAAAAAGGGACGGGGGAGGTCTTGTCAGTTTGTTTATACTATTTTGTGGCTAAATCAGTGTGCTAGGTTGCAGCTTAATAAATCGCTTGTTCTGAAATCTTCATACTGTTTGTTGTTTGTCCAAATGCTGCCTTCCTACTAGGACTTCTAGCAGCAGAAAGTAGGTATCCCTTTGTTTTCCTTTAAGGCATATCATTCAGCTATAGTTGTGTGTCTTTGCATGTGTAAAAAGCAGCTTTCTTCTCTTCTCTTTACTATTTTCAGTTTTAATACTGCCTGTTCAAGAAAAGTAGCCTGTGAATTTTTTACTAAATCTATCTATAACTTTGAAAGTGTAACTATCCAGAAGTAATATGATTTCCAGGGAATTCTGAAGATTCTAGGTCAGAGGCAGTATTAAAATTACATGGGTTTTTTTGTTTTCAATATTTGCAAAACAACTGAAATAAAATTTAATTTTCATTAAATTAACAAAGGATAAAATAATTTAGTTTTGCTTTTAACTTCCAAAATTCATGTTTTCGTGGACTAATGGGTTTTTTTCTCCTAACACCAAACATATTTATTTATATATTGTCATATATTATTTTCTTGCTATGCCCTTGCATGACCTTTATCAGTCTGTGTTGATGTGATACATGATTTATGCATATGCATTGTGTATATGCATACACCTGATTTAAATAACTATGGAATATGTGTCTCCTTAATGAAAGAATATTATTGACAAGTAGGGATGATCTGCTGCAAGTTAGTTGCACGCTTCATGAGAGACTGAAAGCACAAGCATTCTAAAACCTGCAGACTATACTAGACAGAGAAGGAGGTGTGAAATCCTAGAGACTTTGATACAAACCACAACCACTTAAAACCAACAAATTCAGCATCTCAAAATGCAGACTGTAAAAAGTGGGGGGGTTTCCTGCAGCGTTTTAAGATCTGTAGGCTAACAGTTCTTCCTCTGTCCTAGGTCAGGGCAGCAAGACATATACCCAGGTCTCCAATTCTGATCAATCATGGATTTTTTTGTTGTTTGGTTCATTCTTTTGATCTTACAGATTGTGGGGGATGTTGTTCCTTGTCCTCATATTTGCCCATCTCAGAATGCCTGTCCAGTAACGTGAGAGTGAGAAACTCAGGGGAGTTTTATATAAAAATTTTGTAACAGTATTAGTTTTACACAGTTGTATGGGGAAAAAACTCTCATACCAGAGCCTCTGCCGCTGGTTTGGTTTTGTTGGTTCTTTTGTACATACAAACTTTCTTTATGAAAATTACTGACTGAGAGGATGTACTACCCTCATACTGGCCAGAAGAGGGTTTCCGTGTATTTTTGCAACGAGGAAGAAAGTATCTAAGGGAGTGATAATGGCGGACATTCATTTCTTAAAATAGTTATTTGTTTAATTACATGTGAGTGTGCCGCTTGTAAGGTGCAGGTCTGGTCTGAAAAACAGTAATTTCTCACTACATTTTGCTTTACCACCACACTAGACTGCCTTCTGTCATATTTGTGGCTAGTTTTACAGTGAGAGGTAACTGGGAATAGGAATTGGCGAATTTTGTGTAAAGGTTCCAACCAAGTAAGGAGACAGGAGAAAGCTGGAGACACACATAAACACAGTGCCCCTGTGTGTACAGAATGAAACAAAGCCTTCAACATTAAGCATCAGTTTCTCCCCTGCCCCCTTCCCTCTCTCCCTCTCACTCCCTCCTTTTTTATATTTCTATATCTAGTACTCGCCTCAGCATTTTCGCTTCTGTTTGGAAACACTATATCTTGTTTTCTCCTTTTTTTTCCTCCCCTTTTGTTTTCCTTTTTGGTCTTTTTCTCCCCCTTTTTCTCCCTGCTTTGGTTTCTTCTCTGAGTTTTACATGCCCCTCTTTCCCTTCTTATATTCCATAGGTGTTCTTACCTTCATCAATTTAGTTATAAATTCCATTACCCTTCCATCACACCAACTACCTTCTTTGCAATTTCACTGTAGTCTCCATAAACCTCCATCTTTCTAGTTCTCTGCCTAGACTCTTTCTGAGTCTTATGTATTAAAATAGCATTTGGAGGGTGCGGGGGTGCTGTTTGTGTGTGTTGTATATATCATTACTCTCTTAATTTCTTCCCAGTAGCATTCCCAGAACTGTGTGAATTTAGCTTATTTGTAAATGTAGAGAGTGTCTAAACTTGGCTGTTTGGTTTCTGTCCAAGAAGGAAGAAATTAAAGGCTATATATCTCAAATTTGAGGAGGTTACAGTCCTTACTTGGTGTTTGTTTTAATTACACTGTTGTGTTTATATGTTAAATATCATCTTATTTTATATGTATCTCTCATCTTATTTTAAACTATTATAGGCATATATATGTGCACACGCTTTGACTGTCATCTGTCCTTGCAGAGATAGTTGCTCTGGAATATTGAAGAGCAAAGAGCATCAAATTGCTGTGTAAGGTTAGAAGCATCTCAGCTCCTATGATTCTTGCAGGTGTAGTTTAAAGTGATGAAGAGCATCTAATCCTCAGGTGGCCTTCTCTTAATCTAAGAAGTTACATCAGCACAAGTAGTGAAAAGGTCTCATCTCTGTAAAAAGATTTTTTTTCTTTAACGGAAGTGGAAAATGTTTATTATTTTCTTTACAAGACCAACAGCAAATAGAGGTGTTCTTTCTTATATATTTTTAACTCCCATCCACTGCTGCTAAGGCAAACCTGGCCTTGTATTTAGTGTGGGCATAGTATTTTATAATTATGCTGATATTAAGCCTAGACTTTCATGTTTGTCTAAAGTGAACCATTTTAAATGTGTATGTGATTGTAATTTGCAAACATCAGTTGGCAGACACCACTTCATTTCCACAGCATTTTGATATAGTGCTTAAATACTGGATGCGTTAAACATTTATGCCTTGTGGCTTTCTAGGGTATTGTAATCACATACCAGGAAAACAAAAGTACTGGAGGCATTGATTTATACAGCTATCATTAGATAGGTCATTTAAAGGTATCAGTGTAGTTAGAATCTTAAAGCAGAAGCAAAGAAACTTTGTTTTATTTATCCTACAAATAAAAATAAAATCTATGAAACTTGAATCTCACATTACAGAGTTAGTAAAAATTATCTCATTGTCTCTTAACCAGATGTGCTCTGTCAGAATTGTACAATATTTATAAGATTATTTTTTTCTGAAAATCACTGCACTTTATAATAATGCCCATGCTTGATTTCTTGTGAGATTGTACCCAGTGACTTCATTTAGTGATTCTAACATTTGATCTCTCTAAAATCTAATAATTTCTTATGGTTTTTCTTCTGTCCTTGCTATATGTGCTAGCCTCAGAGCTCTTCATGAACAAAGTGAAATGTAAATTCTATCTTCTGAAATGTCTGTGCTTTGAGAGCCAGGATTGGCTTTTTAACTTCATTTCCAGCCACTGCACACAAGAAGGCAGTCAAGAGATGAAATTGAGAGAAATCGGCTTGTGTTGATTGTAGATTGACTGGCATAGAGACCAAATTGTGATACATAGATTGATTGCAAATAGCAGCTACGCTTTGGTTAGTAAAATCTTCAAGGCATAGTTACTTACCTATTTATACAACACATAGAATGGTTGAAAAGTCAATCCAAATTAAGGTAACTAACGGGAATGAAGAGGATTAAAATGAGGGATTGGTGTCAGGAACTTAATTTTATACTGTTCTACAAATCCAAGGGGTTTCGATTTTGTCAGTGTCTCTTTAATAAAAATATGCTATTATTATACTGGTCGTTAGAAGGTCTTCTGCAGAGTCATTTCCTGGAATACTAATTGCAGGAGATTTGCAAAAAGGTTATGGTTTTACAGTTTTATATTTAAACAAGGTGAGGCTTCCTCTAGCAAGTTTTCATTGCTCAGAAGAGTGTTTATGACTGACCAAGATTTAAACGGGCATTTGTAATCTTCAGTATTAAAAACAAAGAATTCTTTTACCCTCTCTCAGAATGTAGTCTTTGTGTTTTGCAGCAAGGTCTGAGTCTTCTTACCTGAACGCTCAGATGCTCTTGCAGATCACTGCTGCATGACAAGCTAGTAATGCTCTGTACTGCCTCTTGCATAAGAGAGGAAGTCAGTTGTTCCTGCCTTGTTTGCTGAGCCTCAGCAAAGCAAACTTCTGGGATGTTTTGTGCTGGAGAGATATTACTATTGGAGAATACATAGACAATTCCTGGAATAGTATTTTAAAGATTTCCTTTATTTTATTCTCTGTTGTTATCTTTTATTCTCTTCTCTCCTCTTCTGGGGGGAAGCAAGCAACTCCTACCTACCTCCAAAGACTGATTTTTATAGTAACTTAAGATGTAGGGTGAGATTCATTTCACCTAATTGGTTGGGGGTACTTGAAGATGTTGTGGCAGTAAGCAGCATTTGCTGATAGTTTACTTTCATGAGTCTTAAAAAAAAACCCAAACAAACACAGCCAAAACAGTTAGTCAACTTCCTTTTTTTTCCTGTCATCCTAATATGCATACATCATTCTAATTTTTGTATGTATAGATTCTCACTGTAACTCCTACAGGCCATGAGAAACCTGAGCTTTTAGATTGTATGACTGTATAATGATCCACTGAAATCCTTCATTTATTATCAGTGCTGAGGCTAAAATGGGTGCACTTGCAATGATGAAAAGAGACTGAATCCTATTTCCAGAGGTACAAGCTTTAATTATAAAAATAGAGTGCTTTTACACTTTTCCCAAAGGTTAGAAATTTGGCTTAAATATGATAGAATATTAATCTTTTTAGGGACAGGTGTACTGTAAAAACTGGTTAATTTTATTTGATGTAGTGTCTTTTATTTGAATTTAAAACTCTTCTGAAAGGTACTCTTAGACTTTACTCAGATGTATGTAACACTGAGAGTTTAAGTGTTCTCAAAAGTGCCTGGAGAATTGTCTATATTCTTTTTTTCTGCAGTAAAATGCTGTCATTGTATTGTTACTATGCCATTTTCTCATGCAGATACGTGTTATTTATAAATGAAGGACATGGCAGTAGATACAGCACAAGATTGTAGGTAAAAAAACCAATAAGGTATAACTCTGGTTTTGAAGGATTAGCAAAGTCACTGTAAGACCTTCTCAGACCTTCTCATCAAATTTGTTAGGAATATCCTTGGAAATTTTCTTATACAACCATCTATTCGATGCCACAAATAGATGGGAGAAAAAAGACGTAATGAAGTTTCAGAATTCCCAGTTAATCAAGAGGTTGTTGAGATGCAAATATTAAAAAAATAGTAACTTTTATTTCTATTTGAAAGACCTTCTATTTGAAGACCAGATTCCCAAAGTAAATAATACTGTCTAATAATGTGGTGTTCCAGAGCATTCAGCGTTTCACACTAATACAGCACTGCAGACAACTTTGAACATATTTCTCATTGGTTTTGGTTTTGGTGCACCTGACCCCATGTGCAGTGACCATGCTAAGGCAAACCATTAGTTTTATTTGCTGACCAGCCACCACTTTTTTCAAGGAACATAACAAATTAATACATTAGTAGGAAATAACTAGTCAGACACATTTAATGGGAGAAGATTAAGAAGTCTTATTTCTCTTGAGCCATGAGCTGTGAGTGAGGGGAATGCTGAGGTTCTTAACCTTGGTGTATGAGGAACTGTGAGGAGAATCCTACATTGAGATTTGTACTAAATGTGGTGCAAGAGTTTCTAGATTTGTAACTCATTCTTCAAAGCCATGAGGTCAAAAGTCTTGTTATAGTAGTTTTTGTGGATGTTGTTATTTTTATTCTGGTTCTTCAAGGTTTTCAGAGAAATAAATGAATTTAACTTCTTACCTTGTGTTGTTAAGAGGAAGTTGGATTTTTTTGGTTTTATTACATTGTAAAAATGCAATAGATTACAAATAGGCTTGAGTTAAGGAATGCTGGTAAGAATTGTTCATATGGTGGGGGATGGAATTTCAAAAAATATAGCTATTTTTTAGCTATTATCTATCTTGACAAAAGGACACTGACAAATTAATAAGTATACAGAATAAGCATATTAAGGAGAACTTAGTGAAATACAGAATATGTAGAATGCTGTCTCCAGAATTAAGAATTTATTTATGAAAAAGCATTCAGCAGTTCATTGTCAGACACCAGCATTTTTCCAGACTGTCACTGAATATGCTACCATCTTTCCAGATGTTTATGCCACGTGGAAAAACTGAAGACTGTGGCTGTGTGTGTTTAGATCAACCAAAGTTAGCATTTTAGTTATGCATACAAGTAGCAGTCACCACTGATAACTGATTTCTAAAACAAGTTTTTCCCCAAGGAACTAATATGGGCTGGTTTACTATGGATTTGTGTTGTGATTCTGTATCCTCCCTGCTGTGAGTTCAATTCTTCTTGTGGAGTTCCACTTTCTGTGATGTCTCCTGTTTCTCCTTTTTTGTTCCCCTATCCCTCACTTCTCTTTTCACCCTTGTGCCATATAAAAATCATCCCCATCTTGCTGTCACCCAAAACAATCCACTGGTCAAAAGGCAGCGAGTGCTATAACTGGGCGGGAGATAACCAGGCAAGCAGAACAAACAGAGCGAAAACCAAAGCTCATGTTACATCCTTTTTCTCCTCCAAAGGACACAAGAGTCAGGTCTTTCTCCCTCTTCCCTCCTCTATCCAGATGCTGATTTTTAAAAAAATTGTAAGAGTGTTGATTCTTTCAAATTTTTACTGATTTGGAATATGTATTTGAAATTGGCCAACAGTTCAGGAAGTGAAAAAAGAGAAGATTGGGGTGAGATTGGTGAGGACAGGCTGTTGGCCAGACAGCCCAAGTAACACTGTAAGACATCATTGGAAACCAGGCTAAAATAGAAAAAAGCTAAGCTTAATAAAAACAAGTTTTAACCTCTCTTCAGTTAAACCATTTCTTATGTATAGTTATACTATATACGGGTATTGTTGTTATACGTAAAGTATATTCAGTGAGTTTTCCTGTAAAAATTCCAGCTTTTCCAAGTTCCTTTTCCAGTTATACCGGATGAAGTGAAAGTTTCCTTTTCCAGAGTTCAGTTTATCATGAGTCTTTGTTTTATTGATTTTTATTCTTTCTTTTTTTTCTTGTTTATTTCCCCATAGGAGCAGTCTCACAGGTGCTGGACAGCCTGGAAGAAATTCATGCACTTACAGACTGCAGTGAAAAAGATTTAGATTTTCTTCACAGTGTTTTCCAGGATCAGCATCTTCACACACTACTAGATGTAAGTTTTCTGTGATAAGCAATTTGAATATGTTTTTCTTATCTCTTGTTCATTGGATAATATTTTGTTTAATCCCAAATTTATTCTCTTTTTCTGTTTCATACCAAAATGAATTTATTTAGGTGTGGAATGTGACAGTCAATTATCACTTTATACAGAAATAGATTTTAGGACTATGCATACAGAATATTTTAGAATACGTGAGTGGTCTTGAATTAATAGCTTTGCTTTAAAATCATTTATCAGAGTAGGCCTTTTTCTTTTGATAAGGTCTGGATTTTATTTTGTATTTTAAATGTGAATTGTAACTTTATAACTGTACAGATTAATTCTTTTTTCATTATTTTTAAATAATGTAATAATCTTAGACCAATTTTATGCATATCCTTACAAATATGAGATTTTTTGTGTGAAACTAGTTATGCCTGTTTCTGTCCTATTTATGAACACACTATGTAGTAGGCCCAGTCACTTATATCTGTATTATTCCGTGCTTCATGAGACTTATTACTCCATAAGACAGCAGAGGGTGTTCCACAAGACAGTGTGCAAAATTTACAAAGCTGGAAGATACAGGTTAATGCCTCTTAGTCGGCATCATCAACATCTGGTTCCTGTTTCTTCACCATCTATCTGTAAACATAGTTCGCTGTCAGGCTACACGTGCAAATCAACTGTGGTATCAGATTGTTCATAGATTTTTTTTTTCTTCCAAAAAACTAAAGCACTCTATTTTGCAAAAGTAATTTTGAAAAGCAAGAAGTCTGGTGTTTGAGAGAAAAAGGATTGCATGTTCCTTATCTTTCCATCCCTTGAGGACTTCCTGTTTTCAAAGTTTCTTGTTATATTGTCACATGCAGAAATCCCATTTATATTTCCGAGTAGTTCATTAACAAAGGCGGCCTAACAAGTAATTGCATTATGTGAATTTGGGAAAGCATACGTACAGTTTTGAAGTAGAAGCAGTTGGGGAACTTCAACTCTATGTAAAAACATGGACTTTCAGCATCACTGCAGGCTTACGCTCCATCACTTGCCACCTGTAGATGATTTGTACACTTCTTGCAATTTGCTTAGTGACTGGTGAATAGTGGGCCACCTGGATTCCGTGCATGCTTCAGCTTCAAAGGATTCAAATCCACACATATTTCCTTCTGGAAGAGGACTCAGCTGCAGGGTTCTGAACTAGACCAGTTCATACAGGCCGTATGGGAACATAAGCCTTCTGGTAAAGCTCCAAAATGTAGCTGGATGTATGACTCAAGGAATTTGAGACAGTTAGGTGTTAAGTGATGAGGGCATTACTCTGGCACAAGATGCCACAGTCTTTGTTTTTGATAACTGTTTATGCTTTTTACATTAAGCCATCATTGGATGAAATTACATGAAGCATGTATGAAGAAGGGATTAGTATCTCATGACTTCCCTGAATTGGATCCCCAACTACGTATCTTGCAATTTGCATTAAAGTTTGAATCTAGCTTGTGTTCCAAATGCTTAAATTGCTCTGTCTTTTTGTATTGCATGGTGCGATATAGAAAGTTGAATAGATAATAAGAATGAGAAATAAAAATCTGGACAGGAAGAGAATGAGTGTAATAATAAGAACCGAAACACTTGTGTCACTCATGCAGGAAGTCTTTAGATATTTATTAACCATTATTATGTTGTCATATAAGTCTCAGGCTTTGGTGAACCAGAGGGCCTTAGCTTAATTATTTTGCCTTAGGACAGGTCTACCAGACATTAACTCACACTTCTGAAATGCTTTTGGTTTTTTCTGTTCTTTACACTACCAGTCTGGTTCATAGTACTTCATTATAATATCCTATTTCTGTAATGATCTGCTGAAGCCTTTTAAACAAGAAAAAACTGCAATGAATTCATACCATTTTGACATTCTTTTAAATAAAAGTTACGGTTTTTCTGTTAGACAAAAAGGGATACATTTAAATGCACACTATAATAATATATTTATGAGAGGAAAATGCAAATGTGAGAGATCAAAAAGCATTTTTGTTTTATTATGCTACGTGGAAGGCGCATGATAGAATCTTCCCAAAGAAACTTTGATTAGAGTGATACAAAATAAAATTCTAAAACATTGCAATGTCATGAAATACAGATTTGAAAGACCGAAGCAAGTTACAGACAGTATTATTTGGAAGGGTAGCTTTATTATTTCAGTAACTTGACTGTGGGAGATTGATTTCTGTATACATATTGATGCCATTCCAGTTTCCCTCACAACTCTGAAAAAATCATCAGTTGTTTTTGGATCAAATTTTGCCAGGTAAACTGTTTATTCCTCTCAAAGTATTTGAGGTTAGTGGGGCCACCACAAGTCACCTGTAAAGCGTTATATTCCACTAAGTAGGAATTTTATAGTCTGTTGTGAAGCTCTGGCTGTCATTTTGCATTAGAACTACTGTTGCTCTTCCTTGGCCTTTTTCCACAGTTAAATTTGTTCTCATGTTCTGACTCTTTCTCAAGAGTTATCCTTATTTTTAGATTAGGCACATGATGATAGTTCAGTCCTGCTGCTGACATACCTTCTTTTGCTTCTGGACTAACTCCTTCTGAAAGAAAAAAAAAAAGAAAAAGAACAATCTTTATGTTTTCAAGTTACCTACGTCTTGTTTGTTTCAGGGAGTATAGATCACAAAATAGAAGTAATCTTTCACAGTAATTTATTAGCTTAGGTGTTATGAAGACAGGCACCTCTGAAGTCCATAGAAATCAGGATTCCTATCATCCTATTGATTGGTTTTAATTGATTCAGATATATATGTCTGTTTAGATAGCTATTTTAAGACTATCTTCCAATTTACTTGGGTGCCAAAGCTGTTCAAAACAAGGGGAAGAAAGGTGCCAACTACTTAAAAAGTAATTTATATTCAACCAGGGAAAATCCTGGAGTACACCAGCATATCCTGATGTGGTCTTATTGAGCAGTTTCATTGTGCATGATTTTTTTCATAATTTTACAGAATTTCTCTATTGTTTTGAATGGCATTTTCCTGTACAAAAGTTACACAACTCATTATTAAAAACGTTATTTTGTTTACTAGGAGAGGAAAGAAAAGGGCCTTCTGGAAAAAACACATTTAGAAATCTATACTACCCCCCACCCCAAAAAAAAAATTGTTTGATAATTGATCTTTCTTGTAAAGTAAAAGACTCGCTTTGGGTTAGACAGAGAGATTCCNNGAACAGAGAGATTCCCCCCCCCCCCCCCATTTCTGTTGGAAATGTGATGATCAAAATTTTGGTGAATGCTGTAGGACATTCCTGTGTGTGACTTAGAACTGTCTGGGTTTATGCCTATATAAAGCTTTATGGATTGTTTCATTCTGGTATCCAATTTAGATTATAAAGAATGCAATACAGTTAAGTAAAGGTTATAAATAACTTTGTGGAAAAACAGAGCTAAATTTAAGTAGTGAAGCAGCTTTTTATTACCAGTGATAGATTTCTAGAATCCTTATCAAATGCTCTGATTTAGATTTTTTTTTTAATTGACTTTTATGAAAAAGATCCTGGGAGGCATTGCTGTCTTGTGTCAGCAATACTGATAAAGAAGTTGGAAATAAATGTGAAGAGGTTACTAATTTTGGAAACATTAGCATTTGCCTGTTTTCTGTATCATGACAAAAGATATTACTTCAATGATTATTTGTTGTGAAAAGTATACTGGGCTCCAGGTCTGTGCCTAATAGGGAAGACCTTTACATTGTGTTTCATCCCTATCGGTGCATCAAAGAAAGCAAGGTTTGCTAAAAAGTAAAACCAGAAGCTGCTATTTTATGCAGCTGTCTACAATGAAGGAGACAAGAAATCTTTCTTCTGTTGAGTCAAGTAGTTTGGTCACCTCTCCCGGGACATTTCTGTGGGTGATTCTGAATGCAGATGTCGTTCGATTTACAAGTGAGATTTCCACTCAGCAGGAGAACAATATCAGCTTTTGTGTGAGTGGGGCCTCTATGCTACTGGCTTTGTCTGCGTCTGTCTGTCCCAAGTCAGATAGTTCTCTAGGCTTGTATCTCTTGGCTGTTAATTTAAGAAGTTTGTTGCATAATTTTCGTAGATGGAATCATCAAGGTAAGTGGTGTTATTTATGCAAGTGTATCTGTGATAGAAGTTTTGTGAACCTTTGGGAAAGTTTATTTTACCTTTCGCTGGTATAACACATTACACGTGTGCAGTTTTAACTGAATGAGACTAAATAAATTTTGGAGTAGCAATATGTATCGGACCTATATGTGTAGCCACTTCTTACCGTTAGAGTTTTAATTTATATTTATAGGGCATATATTTAAGGCATACTGATTTTTTAAGAGAATCTTGCTCTTATGACTATTTTCCTTTGCTGCTAGTGGTAATGTTTAAAAGGAATATGCATTCAGACAAACTTCAGAATTCACTTAGTATTTCTTTTGAGCTCGGTCATCCAAACAGATTTGGTCCTGAAGTCCAGACTTTTAAGGAAACATATTTTTTGCTAGAAAGAATGTTGTTGGGACCTCAGTTTAGCCTTTTACATGGTTGGCTAAAGCTTTCTATTGGATTTTTTTGGTTTGTTCAGTTTACCCTCTCAATGTTGGGCATTGGCACAGTAAATTTTAACATCATTTTTAAAAGTATCTGTTATTCAGCAGTCTGCAGCTACAGCTGATACTATAGTTCTCTATTTGAAAATGTTTTAAGCTCTTCATACATTTATCTCTAATTTGCTCTTTTCTGAGCAAAGTGTATTAATTTAACAATTCTATTCTATCCTTTGGGGAAAAAAAAAAGCAAAATACATTTTGATTTCTGTTTTCAGGACACTTTGATTTCCTTCTTCCTTTATTTTCTAATGGAATATCTATTATGTGATATAGAAAATAAAACCAGCAGCTGTTTATAAAAAGCTTAAATATTTTCATGAATTGTCTAATTTTTTCATGTTTTGATTTGAATAAGAATGGCTTTCTAAGTGAATCACATAGTGTGGTTCAAGCTTTTTGGATTGGCGTTGGTCTTTACCCCCTTGAGTGCTGATTATGTTAAAACTAACAAGTGGAACATGTTTTAGTGAAACATGAATGTGTTTCTTTTGCAAAAACATATCAGAAAGTGCGTGTGTGCTAGATGTCTTGCTAAACTCCCTCAGAACATTACACTTACTTGAAATAATCCTTTCCCTTTTTTAAAACACCTTGTTTTCCTATGTTTAATTATCTTGTAATTGATATGTTTGTTAGACAAAAGAAAATGGAAAATATTTGTTAAAAAAAAAGAAACTATGTTGGCAGGAAAGCACCTTGCTATTTGGGGAACCAAATCTGGCTTTTATCCCAGTCCAGCAGAGGCAGCATGCTCAGCCCCAGGGAGTGGGAGGGACTGTCTCTCACACTGCAATGGGAACTCCTTTCCCAAGTAGTGTAGAAGAACATTGACCAAGCCTTTTGGGAGAACTGTTTGAAGAATTCCTTCAGCAGGTGGGCTGGATCATCATCACTGGTGCAGTATGCTTTTTCTCTAAAAGGTAACTTCTCTGGAAGGCCATATCTGAAAGAACACTAAAAGCAGAGGCTGTTCTAGAATTTCTTCTGCATTGTTTCATGCTCATTCTTTAAAGTACCTGCCATTTTCAACTTCCTTCACATGTTTGCATTTCATTTTCTGTGTTCCTGGGATATGTAGGTCATTGTGCTAATCAGCATCATCTAATTGTTTTCTTGTTCTTCCTGTTTCTCTGTCTTACAAATTTATTTAGAGAATTTGTCTTATAGTTAGTCTTCTGCGCAGAAACCTTTTTTCTTCCATGCTTTTTTAGTATCTTACATAACACGGATATATGATTTGGTCTCTTAAACCAAGACTAATACAAATATGAGCTAACAGTCTCTTAAACAAGACTAATACAAATATGAGCTAACAGTAACTTTTATGTTTATTAAGATTCATTTTTGAGAAATTTATGCATCCAACAACAATGCAAAATTCTGGATCAGATTGCATGACACTGATTGTTGCTTTTTTTTGCACTAAATCTCTTTTCTTTCTAAGTAACGTTCTGTCATTTATGGATATTTATAAGAACAGTACTAATGTCGTAAATCATCAAGTGAAATTCAGCTTAATAAAATATGTACTATAAGTGAGAACTGTACTATTTAGTCTATTCACCTTAACCTAATGTCATCTTCCCTGTGTCGGTGTTGTGTCGTTGTGTATGTCTGTGCAAGCATGTGTGTCTGTGTGTATCACCAAACCTTACTCCAAAAGCATAAATCCCCCTGATTACAGAGTATTTTTATGTTACTGAGCTCTGGTCTATCAAAGAACACTAGAATTGTATTCCTGGCAATTAAATTCACTGATATTGTTTTGAGGTAAAGAGGATCATTTTCATATCTGAATTTACATTTTCTTCACTTCTTTTTATGTTGAGTATAGTTGAAGTTAGTTTCAGTTCCTTTTTAACCATAAGAGCTACCTGTTGTGTTTTTTTAGCTTATATAACTTTAGATTCTCAGATTTATTATTTGTCTAGGAGCTTAGGACTTACTCTGAGCAATGACAAAAATGCTACAAAGAAATGCTGTAGCACCTGGGATACGGCCCATAAACCTTGATTAACACTTCTACTTTGTTGATGCTGGGAGCTTTCTTCAGAATGATATTTCAGTCTACACCGGGTTTAAATTAAAATACCCAAAGGCAATATGGCTACAGCCCAGCAAACTATGCTTCTGTCTTTGAAGTCAGTCAGGCCTCACTGCCTCCTACTTCCAGTTGTTCAAGTAGTTGGCCGGTACATGCTGACTGTTTTTTTATTCTCAGTATATCATTACAAAAGATTTATATGGGTAGGGAGAAACAAAAATGGTTGCAACTCCAACATTAGCACCTCCTGGTGCAAGATATGCTCAATGTCACAAAGCAGGTGAGAAGCTGTGCTTTTTGACAGTGCTCTGTAATCATTGTGGATTTAGCTAGTTTTATATGGATTGTATATCCCGCTGGGATGAGGTTCATGGTCATTAGCCTCCTTTTCTTCAAGATGGTGATCTAACCCTGAGAAGATAATTCAACTGACAAAATTGGGAATGAGGCCTATTAGGCTTAACCTGACTCTGTGGTTCCTGCTATAGGTCATTCATCTATATTGAAAACAGGGAGACAAGATAGTGACAAAGGTTATCCTGTGGGGTGTATCGAGGTGTTGTCCATGTAACAACTCTTTTTATAGCCCTTCCTGTGTTGAGGGATTAGTTTTCCCTGATGCTTATAGAACCATTTAGGTTGGAAAGGACCTTTAAGATCATCAAGTCCAACCATTAAACTAATGTTGCCAAGTCCACCACAAAACCATGTCCCTCAGCACTACATCTACACATCTTTTAAATACTTCCAGGGATGGTGATTCAACCACTTTCCCTGAGTGGTTTGCTCCAAAGCTCAACAACCCTTTTAGTGAAAAAATTTTTCCTACTATCCAATCTAAACCTCCCCTGGAGTGACTTGAGGCCCCGTCTTCTCATCCTATCACTTATTACTTGGGAGGAGTGACCAATCCCCAACATGCTTGATGTCTTGTAGTATATAGGGAACGACTTAAGGATACCCTGGGTACTCATGCCGGCAGAAATTGAAGATTTCCCACCTCCCTTGAAAAGGCAGGGAAGCATCTTAGTCTACTTAAATCTAAATCAGTTTTGTTTTGTCACTATGGTTTTAAAGTGTAGCATGTATTTATTTAAGATTATTCAGCCCCAGGCTTTGCTTACCACACTTCCCAATTTGAGAGAACATATGTTTACCTATATGTATTGCATATCATGTAGAATTTTGCTAATTTACAACCTCTTCCTCTTTGGCAAGCTATGCACATGTACTGTCTGGCATATCTTTTAACATCTGTTATCATTTGTTCAGAACTGCCGCTTCTACAGTCAATAGAAATGTTATCATCTGTAAAATATGTGTTTCTCTTAAAATATGAGACAAATTACTAGGTTAGAGTCCTAATTTATAGTGAAGTATAATGCTGTCTGATACTAGAGTCTGGATTCATTATACATGAATGAGGCATTTAGCGGCACCTGAAATTAAATATGAGGAAATAATGTCTTGTGTGATTTTTTACTAGCATAACGGTTTATTAGTAGTACTTCAAAAACAAAATAGAAAATATGGTAAATGAGTAAGCAAATCAAGAGGCACAATTTAAAAGGACAGTTGTGGGGAGAAAAAAATGCACACAGCCTGCAGTTTATTTTGTAAGAATATAGTCCTTTCCTCAGGTCTTTTACTTCTGAAGAGTGACAGCTTTGCATTTACAGAATAAGTCCATAGTACATAGTAGTTTCTGCTAAAAAGGAATATGTTCTACAATAGAGCTAAAATGCGGTCATAGCTTATGTATGTTGAAGGTAAAAAGTTAGCCCCTTGCAAAGGAATAGAACATACAAGTCAGAGATTACTGAACATCCTGACACTTAACCATGTGGTCTGATCCAGTATAAACATAAATGTGTCTTTGAATCTGCTTATAACTATGAAAACTACTTGTTTTAAATATTTTTTATTAAATAAAACAATTTTAAAAATAAAATTAGATCAAAGATTTATTTAGAGCAAATTGTGAAAATATTTGATGTTCTTTGAAGACTGTAAAAAGCAACATGCCATGTAATATGTGTCAATAGAAATATTTCCTTTATCATTTTAAAAGCTAAAGGTGCTGCTTGTCCAAACTAGCAGTATAAGAACTACAGCTGAAAAATGGTTACACCTGCATATGTAAGCACAGTTGATTTAGAGCTGCATAGATTTGTCTAATCTTATTTTCAGATTGAACTTTGTGTGATTTCTGCACAGTTCATGACTGTCTGCAGTTATGCTACAGGATTGTAATCTATTGATAGAATTTAAACCTGGACACACTTTCACTTTTTAAAGTTTTGATCAAAAGATAGATATAACTGATATTCCAACATTTAGCTTCATAACAGAATGGAAAACCTTTTCAGTTCTCTATATCTTAACATTCTAGTTATTCTAGCATTTCCAAGCATACAAAATCTTGGCATCTTTGCCTATTGCCAGCACTGGCAAAGGACTCTGTTTTCCTTCCAACTGTCATGTAACCAAATTGCTACCAATAGACAGACCTGTGAAGACAATGAAGAGTATTTATTTTTCTGGTTCATTTTCACCCTGTGTATTCCTATGAAGGCAATGCATGCCCAGTCCTTTGGCTGTGCACTTCTTAGGGGCTAGGGGTATGTGTTTTCCCTCTGAAGGGAAGCCTACAATCATTTCAGGGTTCCACATCAGTAAAACAGATACTATATCTGTCACCTTCTGTCCTTTACCTTATATTCATCCTCAGTAGAATAAACCTTGGTTGTTTCTGCTTTACTAAGATGCGGTTCTGGGAACTCAGTAGGACCACATCTGGCAGGCAGTGTTTGTTGTTACGTATAGCAAACTGAAAGGTCAAGGAATTCTATTCTAGTGGTTCTTGAAATAGATCAGTTAATATATTTCCTCTTTCTCCAGTAGCAAGACATTAACCACTAAGAAATATGTAGTATCCTCTGTGTGCATCACAGAGGAATGTGCTTGCTAACAACCTCCTAATGTTTACTTAACATTTTCCAGTTGGTATTTTGCTTCATTGGTATGTCAGGTTTGCCTGGTCAGAATTTCAGGTTTTGTGTACATAATACAATGACATTTGTCATTCCAACTGCCTAGAAGACAATTGTTTACCAATCATATGTAGTGGGAATTGAAATAATATATAGATAAAAACGTTTTGCCCAATTTGGTTGGGTTTTCTCTCCTGTTTTCTTCCTCCCAAAAGTAAAGTTCTTGATTTAAAATAAAACAAGTGAAGAATCCCAAATGCGGAATGGTCCCAAAACCAGGAAGCAGCTTGGAGTAAAAGTTGAAATTACATAGGGTTGATTGAGTTTACCTGGCACCATTTTTTCTTACCTGCTGTTGTAGGTAAAGGCATAAGAAAATCTTATTTAATGTTCATTTCTGACACAGGTAGCATCAAGTGTAACACTGTTCTACAAGTAACACTTTATGAATATGTAAGAATATTGAATTTTCACTGAATTTCACAGAATTTTTTTTAGAGTTGGAAGGAACCATAGAGATCATGTAGTCCAACTTGCCTGCCAAAGCAGGATTGCCCAGAACACAAGTCTCAGGACTGCATCCAGGCTGGTCTTGAAAATCTCCAAAGAAGGGGACTCCACAACCTCCCTAGTTATAACTATTGATAAGGTCTCCCCTCAGCCTTCTTTTCTCCAGACTCCATCTCCATACAGATGACTTTTAAAAACAAATTACGGTTAGCCTACATTTTGCAGATAAAAGTTCCTCTAAAAAGTAAAAAAAGAATAAGTGTATTTCAATTCTATCACATAAATAATCAAAATTAAAGTGAAAAGCAGGGTTCTTGTTGCTACTATATGATTTTATTACTTTTTTATATAAAAAATAATTTTTGTGTTGCACAAATGTGAATATGTAGAAAGCAATTGGGTATTTCAAATTAGCATAACCACCTCTATCAGGGTTACTGAAAGTCAGTGTCTGAAGTAACAAACTGCAATGATGGCAGCTGTCAGTTCTGTGGCATGACAGAAGCAAACTCTTGTCTGTTCAGACAGAATTAAATCTACTGCTTCAGACTGTCTTGTTCTGTGAATACTTTGTCAGAGAATCTTCATTTTAGATGATGAACTACTTCCTGAAACCTTCTATTGAAGTTCTTTTGTTCACTGTTTAATTGCACAGCATGTCAGTGTAAGGAACTTGAATGCACAGGTTGGTCATACTCCTGTTTTGCAATAAGTGTATCACACAGCAAAAAGTTTGAAACTGGGGAGGGCTGTAACCTGTAATGCTCTAGAGGTGACAAAGTAGAGTCTTAAATATGCTTCAGACTGTCATACAGGACAGGGATATAATGTGTGCTGTAGAATTATGCTGGGAGATGACTAACAGCGAGCTTCAGGCATAGTCCTTAAGAACAAACTGTCTTTAAACAAAGATAAAGCCCCTGCTGACTGTGACCTTGTTATATGGTGTGTTTTCCAGTAGGATTTGTTACCTTCAGGGACGTGTTTCCTTGAGGGCAAGGTTATAATAGTTTGCATGGCAAAAAGAGATATGAAGCAGAGCTGGCAGGAGACAGAATAAAGTGGTCTATGAGTTATCTAATTGACTCTAATTTTAGAGTTTGTTTGATATTACTGCTTGTGAATATTATTTCATTCAGTAGGTCGTGGATTTCATTCAGACTTGCAGTGCATTTACCCTCTGGGGTAAATGAAGTACAACAGGGAACTGTGAAAGGTAACAGAGCATCAAGCCTATTTGTTGGTAAATGTTGCTGCGCAAGGGGCAGCACCTCCACCCAAGAATTTTTAGATGGTACATAAATCTAAATGTGGATAAAAACAGTCCTTTAATATCACTGTGTTGCATGTGGTCATATTGTTCAGAAAGCAAAATTCAAAAATATAAGTACATGTTCTAATGATTATTTTTAGATGGTTTTATTTGGGGATTTCATATTTGAGGTCAGCAATCCAGTATCTGTCTGAATTACAACTGAACCCTCACAAAATGTGTATTTGTTGAAAGATCATGGGGTTTTATGCTCTAGCAGTTCAGTATCTCTTGTTTTAACAGAAGTTTCTCATTTGCATCTCAGAAACTTACAGAATTTGGATAGATAAAATCCTTGCTGATTTCACTGTGTGATCTAACTGTGATTACATTCAAGATTAGACCATGCAGTGAAGCTAAATTTCTGATAGTTGTCATGTATTTAAATTTTTCAGTGTGACATTGAATGGGGTTGCATTCAGGCAGTGCTCTGACTCCTCTTACAGGAAACGGTTAAAAAGGAATTTCTGCACATCTGAAAAACTAGTCAGAAGAGAAGAGTTGGTTGTTTTGTCTCGCCTTCCTGATTGTGGATTAGGCTTTGGGCTGCTTGCATTTAAGTATCAGAAGAAACGACTTCCCTTTATTCAGGCAGAAGACAAAAAGTCTCAACTCCTACAAAGCTGGTCAACTGATAGTGACACTACTTGATATGTTGTGGGTATTCTCTTTGTAGCATTTGGTTTTTAGTGTGCAAAATCTAAAGTAAAACTTGTCTTTTTAAGAAGCAGTATTGTTCTCTTAATTAGCTATAATGTTGGTTTATGTTTGTTTTATCAAGTTTTGTTAGTGTATCAGTTGTGATTATTAAGCTTTTCTAGAGCAAGCTCTTAATTTGTATTTTCTGTGTAGTGAGTACAGAAGAACTGGTGCTGAGGATTGAGGCTGAGATGCAAAGTATTCAAAAGTCTGGAAATTACAAAGATTACAATTCCTGTGGCATTTTCCTGCTTTTTTAAATAATTTTAATTCAATTTTATAATTTATATATAATTAATATAATTTTAAATTTTAATATTTTTTGTTAAGTATTAGAAAACTTTAATTGTGTTTATTCTTATTGGTGAGTGAAATTGTTGGTGGTTGGGCTTCTGGGGATAGGGGACAGAGTTATTTGCTATCACTTCAAAATAGAATGTCCCAGCAAAATGAAAGCCCATCATTAGGCTTTGCCCTGCTGCAAGTCTGTTGGTGTTACATAGAAAAGCATTCTGTTGAGGACAGCGGAGAATGAACCAGTTAAATCTGTTCCACAAGAGACCACCTTTGGTAGGGTTTCTGAAGGACTTAGGGTTGCAGGGCTGATGAAAGACAACAGCATTGTAAGCAGGCTGGTTTTCTGTGATTAAAATGGTGTAGCCGACTGCATGTAGTAATGTGTTCTGTACCACAGGAGTATCTAAAGCCTGGCTGTAACTGTCATTAATGTTTACTTTAATCTATGATGTATGCAAACAGATTTCATTCAGAGTTTTCTTAAACATTTTGTAAAATGTTCATGTAAAGGAGTGTTGGATTCTTATGTCCTGGGGAACGAATGTTCTTGTTCATGTGTATAAATGAAACAAATTCTGGAGCTGTAAATTCCTGCTTCTATATTGCTTCTGCTATAACTATTTTTTTAATTTCAAAAATATTTGAAAAGGATTGCAAAACAATCTTTTTTCAAAAATTACAGAGAAGGTAGGACTGCTTCACTAGTTCCCGTGCATTAATATATAGTATATTTTTTTCTGCTCTTACCAGCTTATAATCATTTTCTGTAACAAGTAAAGACTAATAATTGTTTGTGTGTTTTTGGAAATTGACTTAATTAACTTAATGCTAAAAAATTCTGTCCAGATTGAATACACAGTTACTAAAATTGGAAATGAGAAATACAAAACAATATCATGGATTCATCCTTCTGTTTATATGAGTACATACCAAACGACAGACAGCTTAGAACCAGACTTTTTTTTTAATGTAAAAAAAAAGTCTGTGAAAGCATTGTTGAAATGGTATATTGAAAAAAAAATTTAAATATAAGGTAAGTTCTAAAAGGTACTAATACTTTCTTTGCTTCTGGTTTTAGTTATTATTACTTGACATGTTTTCAAAGATATATATCTTGGTTGTGTGTTACTATATTTGCTTTGACTACATAACCAGTTAATGTCAAAATTGTACTTCTGATACAATCTTGTACATAATATTATTTTAATTTCTCTTAGGATTAGAAATACATAATGACATATGAACCTGAACAAGAGAAATTGTTTGTGGTGTACTGGTGTGTCTTTATTTATAGATTTGAAAACAGTCTTGTCATTTTATTGCCTTAAGTGTGTAATAATTGCGTATTGTCTAATTCTACTGTAATTTGTGCCACTACTTTACAAAATAATTTAGTGTTATAATGCATTATACCAGGGAGAAATTGCATGGCCTGAACAAAAGGTTGTTTCCAGATGAGATGTGGAAGTAGACACTGAGATAGTTTGGTAACAACACTGATTGT
This sequence comes from Scolopax mira, assembly GCA_004320125.1. Classification (NCBI taxonomy): domain Eukaryota; kingdom Metazoa; phylum Chordata; class Aves; order Charadriiformes; family Scolopacidae; genus Scolopax; species Scolopax mira. Next base: position 88,842 of record BJBW01002744.1, read on the forward strand.
CTTCACTAGGAAATTTTTCTGTTACTAACATGAAATGTCAGTAATAAGTACAGCTTTTTTTGTTGTTAAAAAGGAATTAAAACAGGTTTAGGTCAAGACAGCATTAACCATCATTTTGAGAACCACAATTAAAATGTAAGAATTTATGGCCCTTCTATAAAAAGACAAAGAAACCTTGTCATGATGAAAGCCACGGTCAGCTCCTCTTTTAAAAGTAAGTCAGAATACAGCAATAGTAACAAATAGCTGAACATCTACAGTGTGTTTAAAAAAAGTATTGTAGAGGAATTGACAAACAACATTTTTCTCTATGTCATTTGGATTTTCTCATCCAAATCTTCTGTAACTTCACATACAAAAATAAACCATGCACTACTGCTGTTGGTTCCCTTTAGGATAATTCATAAAACACCAGTTTTATAGATATAGATGTTATTGTCCAACAAATTACAAAATAAATTATTTACACTGAAATATTAAAGCTTAATCTATTGCTTATGGAATATGTGACTGGGAGAAATAATTTTAGTTATGTAGCCTGGTCCCTTTTTAAAAGGGACCAAGCATGAACTAACTTGAACTAGAGTATATAATTTCAAAAATGTCTGTTTCTGATTTTTAAAAATTCCCAAGAGAGTAAATCCATTACACCCTTACTTCCTTTTACTTGGATCACGTGACAGTTGTGTCATTTAAACTGAATTCCCTTATCAAACTTCTGTCTTCTTTAAGTATTTTACAGTAAACTAGGGGGAGAGAGGATTGATGTTTTTTTGGAAAGCTTTTTCTGAGCCTCTTACATCCTTCCTGTATTTTGAATAGTGGTCTATTGTGGGCATGCCACAAACCCATATAACAACTTTGTTCTTAATTGATAATTCTCATTATGGTATGGCATTTGGCTGTAGTCCTCCCTGGGAAAAACTGATACGTTGCTGACTATGCTTTCTGTCTGCCTGAGATTCCCTTTTCCCCCTGGCAAGATAGTCCCTCCCCTTTAAATGTTGCTTGTCTTTGTTCTTCTCAGATGCATGATATTTATTTGTGCAGAAAATAACACTTTCCTTTTTCCTTGCATGCAAAGGTTAAAGGGATGGTAACCCATTTAAATAAATGAAAAAGTGTATTTCTCTTTTTGTTAAATCAGCATACCTTCATGAAATTTCACTGGTTTTAATTAGGAATTTACCATTTAAGAATGCATTTCAGGTTGGAGAGGTTCAAGTTTCTTAGCAGATTTATTGTGGGTTTTGTTTGCTTCTTGCTCTTTAGAGTTAAGGTTGAACACAATTTTAGAGAAAAACACTTACTCATGGTAAAAATGTAATTTGGTGTAGGCTGTTTGCATAATGTTTCCATTTGACACTGGAATGAGTGCCTTCTACTGTCATGAGCTTTGGAGGTATAGTACCCAAGAAGAGAAGTACATCCTTTGTCTAGTTGAAGCCGTCTTCTATTTCCAGAAACAATGAATGGATTCTGTAGCTTGGGTAATATATAGGCCTTAAGCCTTAATGCAAATATGAAGGTTTTAAGTACTGTCAGAATCACTCCTAATGTTTTGGTGCCTTGAAAGCAAATCTCAGTAAGTAGCAGTCCTGGAAGATGAAATTTAAGTGCCGTGACTCAGCACAAAGGCACTATGGAAAAATAAATGCACCCTTGTTTAGTCTGAATGTTGCCTTGATTTTTTTCTAAGCATTCTTAGAGGCACTTTGCTTCCTATTTTTCCTTTTTGACTCCTTCCTAGTCTCAAAAGATAACTTATCCTCCCTTGATAGTGAGAAAAACTTTATCTCTAAACTGCCAGTTACTTCAGATCACAATAACATAGTGGCTTGAGTGAAATCAGCAATTTCAGTGACTTGGCTTTTAAACAATTGCTAGAAAGAACCAATAAAATATTTTCACTCTAACTTTTCTGTAATTCCACTGATCTTAAACAGGATATATGTGTGACTTTTAGAAAAATACATTCAGTAATATTCTGCTTGGGTATCATGCATTTTCAACAGCTCCTACTGTGCTATACTCCGTGCACATGGCTTGATGTAGTTTCTTAACAGATATATAAATGTGGTATTTAATAATTTGGTGTTGCTGGAGTTTGGGTAGGTTTTATTTACTTATTTAAGACAAGGTAAAATCAAGTAATTGTGTTTGCAAATAAAATAGTTCCTGAATTGTAAGCTAGCAGAAAGCTGTCATTTTAAAAACTTCAAACTTCAACAGACTGCTTAAATTGTGTAGACTAATAGTGTTTTAGCAGCACAAGGTAAAGTTGTTGGATGTGTAATAAACCAATTTGGTTTGACTTTCCTACTTTTCCCAAGATAGTGCTATAACTGTCCTGCGGGCAATGTTTTTTGGCAGTTACATAGTTTCCTCTTTTTGCTTTTGTTTGTGTATGGACTTGAAATGGTGAACATGTGCATTAGATTTTTAAGGGACATAAGGAGAATGATGATGATACTGGAGTGTATTTGTTGCAATTTACATCTGTTCTAAAATCAAATTTTGCCTTTTTATTCTTTATAAGCAATTATTTCTTTAAGTGTTTCAGATTTGAGTGAAATAGAACCTGTAATATCTACCTCTAATTCAAAATTGAAAATAGATCTCTCTCCTGTTGTGTTTTGCATATTTGAGGGTGTTTAAAAGTTGGTGTTTTTTAAATAATTATCCTGGAAAGTTTATGATTTCCTGTTTCAGTGCACTGGCATTCTTCTGTCCTATAGAAAATCCTAGTAAAATAAGGGTATGACCCTTTTTTTTGTAAGCCCTCCTTCTTGTAAAGGTTTATTTTTCTGATCTCCAAAGACTCAGGCTTTTGTAGCTTTCTGTCTTCAAGATCATTTTCCCATATTCTGAGATTTATTTAAATTACTATTCAGAATGTGTGATGATTGATTTGTTGAGAAAAGTGGGATATGCAAATCAATTTGATTTTATAGCAGAATGTATAATTTACAGCATTTATTTAAGATTCATAGGATCACTGCTAGTAGAAGAATATAGTTTCTTTAAATCTTTGGAAAAAGCATGGGAGATTTGCAGAATCCCTTAACCTCTTGAACTTTCCCATGTCATCCTATGAACTCTGAATCTATGGCACTGTTCAAATCAGGAAGTGTTTTAAAATGAAAAGCCAAAATGCTAAGCTGCTAGATTTTGTATACAAAACATCTGTGGGATTTGCAGTTTAACAGTCGTTTTAATCATAGTAACATAAACAGGCTATTGTCAGCACTCATCATTACTTTATATAAAGTAACGTATGATTTCAGTAGTTTGTTTTCTTTTATTTTAGCTTTATGACAAAATAAACACAAAATCTTCACCACAAATCAGGAATCCTCCAAGTGATGCTGTACAGAGAGCCAAAGAGGTAATGGCTTTAAAATACATTTTTTACTTTGAAACTTTGGTTGTATTTAAAGTAAAACAATTTTTTTCTTCATTAAGATACTGATATGTGTTCTGGCTCATAACATGAATTATTTCTTGAATTGTACCGTTGCTTACTTAAGTTACATAACATGTTGCATAAACTTGCAGAATTCCATTATATATTACTGAGTTTCATCATTTAACCTTTGCTGCAACAATGGCAGTCATAAAAGGAATGCTTCTGTTAAGTAAACACAGTATCTTTCATGTTCAGTTTATATGCTACTTAGTCACAAAAAACCAATATGTTTCCAGGTATTTTGAAAAAACAAGTTTATCATAGATAGTTCTTAGAAGAGCAGTCCTAGAAATGTAATGAAGGTTGCCCATTAAGATGCAAGATAAATACACATAGATGTTCTTAACTCTTATAACTGACAAATAGTATTTTATATGTTTGTTTATTACAAGTAGTAAAAAAAAAAAGTAGTTGTATTTTATTTTATCAGTGAAAATAGGTGCAGTTGTTGGAGGTAATGCCATAGGGAAACATTATTTATAGTGCTATTAAAAGAGAATTAACAGGAAGACTAAATTATTTTGTAGTAAATACAGTCACACTGGTAGACACCTCAAAGTCCTATTCTGCAAAGCTTCCGGGCAATTATTCCTAAGAGGTGATTCCAGAAGCAAAATATTCCACTTCTTGATGTCGCATGTGGAAAATAAACTTTAAAAGTATTAGGTTGCAGGCAAACACCTACTGCCTCCACCTTCCCTCAATGATAAGCTGAAGAATGACTCAGATTTTATAAAACCTGGAGCTTCAAGGTGGTGTAGCAGTTGAACCACCTACACTTGATCTCTTTAATTATTTATTTTGTGGAGAGAAGATTTTATGAGTGTTTTTAATTCTACTTTTAAATTGATTGATTATTTTAGTAAGTTGAGACCATGTGTGAAAGTCGCAATTGATGGTGGTGATGTGTGTCACCTATAAGTTAGTGCTTCATTTCTGTCTCCATATATTTAGCTGTTGGAGGAATACTGTCAACTGAAATAGACCAACCATTTCCTTCAAATTTCTGCTTTAATATCTCTTAGAAAGAAAATTGAAATGGGGTATTTTATTCTTTGGAGGGGAGGCACATTCTTCTCAGACCTCTTCTGTCAAAAACATTGTTTTATATAATCATTTGGAGATTTTCTGACTAACCAGTGAGGCTTTTCAGTTGTTTGATTAATAGATTTAAAAAGAAAGTTACTATGCACATTTCTTCTGCTTGGTTTGCAGGTATTGGAAGAAATTTCATGTTACCCAGAAAACAATGATGCAAAGGAGCTAAAGCGTATTTTAACACAACCTCATTTCATGGTAAGCAAATGTTACTCTTGTTGGGGTTTGTTGATTTTTTTTTAATTATTCTTTATATTAGAAAACTGAATTTCAGTAAGTTTTCCCTAAAATCTGAGTTTGATGAAAATCCATAGAACACAATGTACCTATTAATAAATGGTTCTAATCTGCTGGTCTGGCAAAATAGATTCTATTCCTACTACTATTGGGCCCCACTACAGTGCTGAAAACCATCAGCAGTTTGGAGTAGTCTAATTATGGAGCAGTTTCACTGTCTTTTTGGAGGAAGGTGGGCTGCACAAAGGAAAACTGAATCCTTTTTGATGTTCATGGTAGAGTCCTCTTTTTTCTTTTCCCAAGATGATCTTAAGATAAAGGTGTGGGAAGTCATTGCAAAATTAGTGCTTATTTATTATTTTACAACAAATCAAGAGCCTATGCACTTTAGTTAATTTGTGTTTCATATCAATTACCGTGTCTGTTTTACAAACCTGATTTGTGGGTAGTAATTGTCCTAAGTTTAGGGATGTGACTGCTTTAATAACTTGTTTCTAGTTACTGAAGTCCAGTCTTTTGAAACTACTTAAAGGATTTCTTTTGTTCATGCTGTGGATGAAGATCAGAAATTCAGAAATAAAAATGTTTGCTTAAATGTGCTAAGCACTATTATAATTTTTAAATCATGATTTTGGCTTTCCCTAACACAAAGATTATATGCAGGGGACTTTGAGGAATTTGCTCACCTGAAAGCTGAATTACTGTAAGTCTGAAGGATAAACCTAATTACCAGGAAAGAGTGAGCTGAACCCAACACCATATTCAGGTATAAGATGAAATCTGGATAGTCACATGTCCCACTGTGTTTTTTGATGGCCACTGTAGCTTCAGGTGCATTTATTTTAGTACTTTAGATCAGATCAGGAGTGTGATTTTGAAATTAATGCTTTGGCTTGTATCATGTAGGAGTCCCAAAGCATGCAAACTAGACTCCTTTCAGATAAAAATAAACTTGAAGATGTACACCAGAAGCTCAGCCAGTGTAATCCAGCAGGTGATGGGCATTTAGTCCACAGGGCAAGATGGAAGCTTGTCAAAAGTAAAAACTACTGCAATGCATTTAGTAGGTATATCAGGTTGTCACTATCCCAATTGTTTTATTTGTCAATCCATAACCTATTTCATTGCACTAATTGCTAATGCAGACTTTTTACGTGGGATTTTTATGTTGTACTCTGCAACCCACTGATATATCATTGACTAGAGTGTTACTGTCCTGAAGTCTGAAACAGATCTGGTACAGCATTTCACAGGAATACTTGCTTGAAATAGAGCATAAAAGAAGATGGAATAGTACTCAGCCATATTGTAAGAGCGATATAAGGAAAAAAAAATAATTCAAGGACAATACTTTCCTGGTATTCACCTTCTTTATTTGTAATTTGACAAGTTCATTTGATTTACCTTTTTTGTGTAATATCACACAGTATTACAAAAACAGGCACTGTGGAGAAAGTACAAATTATTTTCAGAGTAAGTATCAAAAATTATTGTGGCATATAAAAATTTAATGCATCAAATCAAGTGACAGGAAAAGTGAGTTGGAAATCATCTTTTATAGGTATCTGTATCTCCACCAGATATCCTCATAAACTTAAAATCATTTGTCAGATTTCTTTTGCTGCAATTCAGTAAAAGGTAATTTTTCATAAGGAATAAGCTGCAATTCCATAACAAATATTTCTGATGAGGAGTAATTTCAGTAAGTTAGTCTACAGCATCCCAAGCTAAATTGCTAGTTGTGGCAGCATCCCTTCTCCCCATGCTTCATCCTCTTCCTTGCAGTTACTCTGACATTCATCTGACACTGCACTTCATTACTACTGTGCAAAACTAGTAGAAAACTGCTCTGACAAAACAATGATCAATTTAGAAAAAAGACCAGGAACAACTGGAATCCTGCCAGAGCCAGAATGAGCAAGGGAAAGAAATGTGAAGGCTGTAATAGGGAGTAATGGCACAAATGTGTAAAGCATCAGTTGAATCTGTATATGTTGCAGTGGAACCATACCTTTAGAGTGCAGATACCAGAGTCTCCAAATATGAGAGGCAATCCCATCCTGTCCCATCATTCCCACTTCTGCTCCCAGACAAGGGGAGCACAAAATTATTCTTAGTGTATAGAGCATTCTGCCAAACTTTCCTTCAGAGCCAAAGCCTTTAAAACAGATACTCTTAGGAAAAGAAATAATTGTATAAAACAATATTGTCAGTCTATACTCAGTGTATTTACCAAGCATTGTACAGAGCAATGCTTGGGTTAGTAAGCTGCTGAGCTCTGATGCACAGAGACTGAAGCAATAACATGTAATATATAGAATCATGTGCATTAGCATCTGTATGATAACAGAGTATAGTTAATTGGAAGACAATGGTGTATACTCTGTCAGGTTTACTGAAACACAGTGTTAGTGGCTTAGACTATATATAGACCTTTACAGAACCAAAGCCAATACAATAAGTGTTTTTAAGTACTCGTACTGGGGCTAGATCTTAAAGTTCAAAGGTTTTTGTTGGTTTGGTTGTGGACCTTAAGGGTACAGGAATAAATTATAAATACAGTCTGTACATGTGTAACATTTTAATTTAAAGAAATATATGTAAATTTTGCATAAAGGACTTTCTGTAGATAATTAATTGAAGAATTCTTTAAAAGATTACCAGGTACCTCATTTGTTGTGTACACATTTCAAGGAGCTTTTATTACATGACTTCGAATATTTTTTCAAATGCACCACTTTTATCTGTAAAAGGTTCTGTTATATATGGTTAGTATGTGGCAGCAATTTAAATGCTTGCTGTACTAAGAGACTTTTACTTAATTACATGTTGGAAATTTTATCCATCTTTATGTGCCTTCCTATGCTGTTCTTTGCAAACAATGATCTTGTGATACAGTAGAAAGCAGTTGTTCTCAGTAAACTTACTTTCAGCAGTAGTAACATGTTCTACAAAGAAGAAAGACAATAACAAAAAATCTAATTTTTTGAAACTGACAGAAATGCATGAAAACAAGTATCTTTAAGTAAAATGCAATAGCAGTCTTTATATTAAATGCTTTTGATATTTAAATTGAGGTTGCTGTACTCTAAAAATTATTGTTTCTGAAATTGTGTTAATTTTTGTTAGCATACTCAAAAGTCATGTAGTATGATTATGAACCTCCAAAAATGTTCAAATTACCACATTTAAAACTCCTATAAGATGTATGTTGCTGTTAAAAATATAGTATAAAGCAAAGCAACTATTTGATGTGAAACAAGTGTAAGGCCCTGAATAGCATAAGAAATGTAATATTAAAGCATGGAGAATATAACAGATACAGGCAGGCGCATGAAGTTGAGTAATTAGCTTTGAGTAGCCTGAGCTGAAGGAGGCACAGAAGATCACCCTGGTCTGATAAAAGAGTGCTTAAGTGCAAAGCCAAGACCACAAGCACCCTTACTATGGATGGGTTTTGTAACCACCAGAGCTACGGCATGATTGCATGTGGATGCTCTCGTCTTATTTGGGACAATTGCAAACAGTTTTCAGACACTAAAATGAGAATTAAGCTAAATCCCTAAACCTATATAGGAGCCTTCCCAACAAAGTTTACACTCAAATCAATCATATTAAGAATTTATTTAATTAAAGTGATTTAACTTACGTACATGGTCCAGATATATTAAATATAAAATGTTGTTTCAGTGGTACAGACTAATACAGAAGAATTGTTGCAAGTTTGAGCTTAGTGGTTTACAAAGGAAGATGAAAAACAGAAAATGCAGATAGAGTTTAATATATTTGTATAGGACTTGAAACACTGGAAAAACAGAAGGGAATGTGGGCAGAGCATTGCTAGTTCAAGGAATTCCATTCCATCGTTATAATGCTGAATTCACAACTATAGATTGAAAGTGACTTGAGGAAAAGGAACTTAAACTGTTTATGAAGTTATCTTTTATAACAAAGTATGCTTTAGAGGTGCTATCTTGGGAAGGCATTTAGGATTTTGTAGAGGCCATGAAAATCTCATTTCTGCCTTGGATTCAGAAATAAATCTTGTAGTGATGTTGTTTTCTGTCACTTTTTTCTGCTTAAACATTTTAATTGAAGACTAAGACGTTGCAGAGTCAGATTTCTCTGCCAAAATGAATTCTAGATGGCCAATCTCAAGCCTCATGAGATTGCTGGGGTTTGCAAATTAAGAGCTGAGAGCATTAAAATGAAAATTAACAAATTGTTAACTATAAAATAGATGGACTGGTGGCTGAGAACTAGACTTGAATTATCAATCCTTATCTGAGAATCCCATCCATTTGGGTATAGAGACAGGAGCTATCTCTGGTCTTTGATGATTTAGCATAGGAGTAGAACTAGCATGTTCACACATAAATTGTATGTAATTGGTGGACAGAAGCAAGCTAACTATAATATACAAGTTGAATGCAAATGTGAAATGTAATACAGAGCTCTTAAAGATACCCTGGAGAACAGTGGAACATCATACCATAAAAAGGCCTGGTACTACTGAATACTGCTTTGCAAATCTTTACACTTTGTCCAACTTTGTCCAATCTCATAGTACTATGTTACACTTTTTACAATTACCCAGGCTTCATGTCTTTCCCTAGCTTAGAGTTCTTACAATCAGTTGTTCTGCTTATCAAAGAGATTTAAATACATCTAATCAACTACATGTCTTATCATTCTTTGCATCAAGAAACAGAGTAAAGCTCTGTTTACTATTACAAAGTAGTATTTGAGCAGTTTGTTGGTTTAAATTGTAATTTTTATCAAGTAGTATTTCCTTCTTTAAGTCAGTACCGATCCACAGTCTGTCTTTATTAAGATGAAATACCACAGGATCTGAATACCTTTTCATTTTACTAGGGTAATTATTATAGCTTAGTTTGCTCAGAAAGGTAGCTTTCTAATTCTGTGTCTAGGTGCATAAATAAAGATGGATTAGTTTTGACACCTTACAGGTGTTGAGACGGTGGGCGAGAGGGATTCAGCATCATTCTAATTGGCATATTTACAGTAGAAAATCGGGTTTACTCGTGCAGATTTTAAAGGCTAGGTGTGTGTATGCATTTGCAGTTTGCTCAAGTTTATCTTAGACTCTTTTAAGGGAGAAGTACCTATATAGAAAATGAAACATAAATAGCTTGAATTTCCTTTAATTTCTGGAAAGCTTCAAAAGGGAATGAGGAACAAGTGGGAGGCGTCAGAGATGATGGAAGTCTGATATTTTGCTGCTGTGATCTCCTCTAGGCCTTACTTCAAACTCATGATGTAGTGGCACATGAAGTTTACAGTGATGAAGCGCTGAGAGTCACACCTCCTCCCACGTCTCCATACCTAAACGGAGATTCTCCAGAAAGCGCCAACGGCGACATGGATATGGAGAATGTAACACGAGTTCGACTGGTGCAGTTCCAGAAGAACACAGATGAACCAATGGTATGGAGGGAACCCCTCAGTATTTTTCTTGATTCTGTGGTGGTAAAGACCGGTATTATAAAGATTTTAGTAACACTTTCTGCATTTTGAAGTAGGGTTGCCAGTATAACTGGAATAGTTCAACAGCCATTGCAGATAAATATACTCCTGTGTATATGCTTAAAATGCTACATGTACTTTGATACTACGGCTGTAACACTAGAGCTGTTCTTGTTTAGAAACAACTTGTAGTGGGTATAGCAGATTATGCTTTAAACCAAACTGAACACTTTGCATTTGAATACAAAACCACATTTTTAACAAACCAGAATCTTGTATACTTATACCTTAAATTATTGCATCTTCACTTTATAAATAGCATCTCTTTTCATTGCTCATGTTTAAGTGAGTGGCAAAGTTTTTATTTTAACTTCAACATCTATACCTTGCCTTCAAGCTTTTAGGAAAAGTGACTGTTCTTAACCACTCAAGAATCGCTGCTTGCTATTTTATTTTAAGAGTATAAACATTTCTTTTTGTAGGGAATCACTTTAAAAATGAATGAGCTGAACCATTGCATTGTGGCAAGAATTATGCACGGAGGAATGATTCACCGGCAAGGTAATCATGTGACAAATAGTTTTGTCTTCAAACAGAACTATTTAGATCATTTTCTACAAACCAATGCTCCTCGTTTTGATTGCTACGATTCCATAGGAGTGTGCTTCTGTACCTGGATGGAGTCCTTTGACTGCCTTTGTTACCTTCCATTTGCAGATATCTTCGAGTGAAGGCCCAATAAGTTTCTTTTAAGCTTTAATTAGGATCATAGAAGTATAGCTTCAGTAAGAGACTGATATGCCAACACCTCCTGTAGATGTACTTACTTAATCCTCTGTTAAAAAAAAAAAAAATAAAAATTTAGTTACAGGACTTTTCATCTTTTTCCTTTTGATGTTGAGGCTCATAAAAAAATTTGTGAAATAAAAGTATTATTATTATTTTCTGTTTTCACTACTATAGCAAATCCTGCAGACAAATCTTTTCTCATCTCCAGTCTACTCTTTTTCCATTTTGTATGTCCATATCAGATGTCAAAAAATATCTGGGCTTCATACTACTTTAAACAGATAAATTTCCCTGTTAGGATTTTAGCTGCAAGTTTGGATTGCACCCTTAAAAGGGTTACTTTAGTTTTTCCAGTTTGACATCTTTTTTTTTGGATGGACACAAAGATTTTCATCGTTTGTCAGAGCAAAGTTCCTTCTAGCTTACTATTCTATTTCAAAGAAAGCTAGGAATAGGTAATTAGGGAGACAAAATGTAAAACAGTGAAAGGATACAGCATTACTTTCCTTGATGCATTCACTTTGTCTCCTTGACACGATCAAACCTGTCAAGAAGCGGGAAAGATAGAACTTTTCATATAAGCAAAGATAGAATTCACATAGACTTCTGCATTCCTTTAGGTGACCCTCTGAAAGGCACATATAGGAAAACTAGGCCATCAGACCCAGTCAATATCGGTTTATGAAAGTCAGGTCCTCTTGACTAACCTGAGACAAGGTGACCCACATAGTGGATAGGGGAAAAGCTGTGGATGTTGTCTACCTAGATTTTAGTAAAGCCTTTGACACCTTTCCCACAGAATTCTCCTGGAGAATCAGGCTGCTCATATGCTGGATGGGCATATGCTTTGCTGGGTAAAAAATTGGAGGGCCAGGTCCAAAGAGTGGTAGTGAATGGAGTTATATACAGTTGGCAGCTGGTCACCAGTGGAATTCCCCAGGGCACAGTACTGGGACCAGTTCTCTTTAGCATCTTTATCAATGATCTGGATGACAGGATCAGGTGCTGTTTGCAGTAAGTTTGCAGGCTCTACAGAGGGATCCGGACAAGCTGGATAAATGGGCCAAGGCCAATGGTATGACATTCAACATGGCCAAGTGGTGAGTCCTGCACTTGGGTCACAACAACCCCATGCAGCTCTACAGGCCTGGGGAAGAGTGGCTGGAGAGCTGCCTGGCAGAAAAGGAGCCGGGGGTGTTGGTCGACTGTCAGCTGAATGTGAGCCAGGAGTATGCCTAGATGGTCAAGAAGGCCAACAGCATCCTGGCCTGTATCAGGAACAGTGTGGCCAGCAGGAGTAGGGAAGTGATCATCACCCTGTACTCCAGTGAGATGGCACCTTGAGTACTGTGTTCAGTTTTGGGCCCCTCACTACAAGGGCATTGAGATGCTAGAGCTTTTTCAGAGGAGGGCAATGAAGCTGGTGGGGAGTCTAGAGCACAAGTCCTGTGAGAAGCAGCTGAGGGAACTGAGGTTGTTTAGCCTGGAGAAAAGGAGGTGATCTCAAACACATCTCTTTGTATCCTATTGACGTGCTCTGTGGCTTTTGTTTGGTTTGTGTTTTTTTTAATGTCACTTCTTCTGTCTCCTCTTGCTGTATGGAAAACTGCCAGCAATAACATCAATGACTAGATAATAGATCTGCTGGAAAGGTTACAGAAACTATGTAATTTCAGGTCTAGCAGTATTAAGTACAAACTGAGCAATTCCTAATCACAAAATAGTAGCTGCTGTGGTCTGCCTCCTAACTCTATGCCAGCTGTATCTAGTCCTGCTGGTTATAGCTGTCCTTACTGAGAAGGTGGGGAAGTTGAAGTAACAAGATAGGCTTGTAAGGATGTTCTCTACTTGCCCCTTCTAGACGATTGAGCTTAGTGAAAATGAAATACCAGTTTCAGTCATTAGAAATTGTCCTTTTGTTGACTTGTCTGCTTTCTGCTTTTTTAGGATAAGTAAATTAATTGTATCATAGATCTCAGGCTTTTAATTATGTCTTTGCTTTCACCATTGTTTCTGTGCCTTAACTTAGCTCAATTGTCCATTCACTTTTTACCTATGGATTCTGTTTAGACTATTCATACTGTAGATATTATTTTCAGGTGGTCTGCATATAACCTGAGTTCTCAGCAGCTCTCAGTATCTTAACCCATAGTTTTTTCTTTACTGCCTGGGTTTGAGGCATACATGCTTAAACGTGAATTCATTCTTAAGATTCATTTAAAAAGAGGTCTCAATATGGCACTTAAAAAGATCTCCAAAGAAAAGAGAGGGCATACAGGCTGCCCATTTAACCTCACCATAAGAACAGCAGTTGTACATTGTCTATGCCACATTCTTAAAGCGAGCTAATATAAAACTCCCACTGATTTTTATTTTTTAAACGCTGATACCCCTGATAACATTTATTCAATTCTAACAAAATGTATGTTATTACTCAGTGAAATATGTTCACAGCCTTTCATTTTCCAAGCTACAGAATTTTTTTCTGGCTACAAAACATGTTATGAATAGGGACTCCAAGAATTTGTTCTGTCTTCTTCCTAATAGGGTAGAATTTCTCATACTTCAGTGCAGAGCAAGAGCACACACCTCCTAAAACTGTCTACACTATTACTTGCAAAGGCAAAGAAGGAAATAATTTACTCCAGAAATACATCCATTCTTTATTAGTACAGAAGTATTATACATCAGTAATTCTGAACAGCTTAAGTTCTAAATAAACACTGCACTGCCAATAGAAAAGGAACTAAAATCAACTGACATCAGATGGTTAAGCACGGATTCATGGAAACTACAAATGGTATGGAAGAATTGTTATTCAAAGATGTCAAGAATGCTCTTTTCCAAGAAGAATATTTATAAAGAGAAAAAGATTCTGCAAATAATAAAAGCCACTTCCCTCTGACTGAAAATGTCTTCCTATAGTTTATCAATGTATCCACCCCCAAAACAGGATGACCATCAACTACTAAGTATAAGTATGCATGCTTTATTCCCAACTTTTCTGTATCCTGCTCCATTCCAGAGAACAGAACAATATTCCCTGTCAGAGTAGCAGAAATGGGAAATGCTCCAGAAAAGGGGATTTTATTTAGTTTCACTAGTGAAATGATTTGATACAGGGATATTACTGAGTCTCATTCTCCTTCTAATATTTAATTCCGTCAGATTTATATTTTGCATAATGCCAAAGAATCTTTATACTATTCTAGGGCATATGCTGCTTCTGATTCAGTATTATAGTTTAATAACCATTACACTCACTTGAAACACAATTTAATTTTGGCATGATACAGTAAACACAGAGCCTCCTTTTTTTTTTAAAATATTTTTTTAAGAATTGGGTATTGAATGCCTTCCTGAGGAAGTGTGCCAAAACTGAACTTTCAAAGTGTTTCAGCAGAGATTTCATCATTAATATTCTAGATGTGAACTAGATTAATTTGAATTTCAGATGCAGGACTTGCATTCACATTCACATCACCTATTAATTGTAGTAATTTTTCTGCTGAAGAATGGAAGAAGAATTGTGATACATCTTTTTTTGTAATTTCATTGTCAGCAGATTAGCTCCTGTAGAACTGTTTGAAGCATTTATTGTGGCTGGAGGACTTATTCTTAAGAATACGGAAAGTTTTTGTAAATTTTGGGCTCTCTGCTGTAGCGCTGCCAAGCAAGCTTCTGTTTCGCAGACGAGAGGCCAAAGGGAATCATAGCAACCAAGCTTTTCAGGATTATTCTGTTTGGTTCAGGCTGTGCTTGTGCTTAACTGGCACACAGTTTGATTTTCATGTTTCTACCAGCTGAAAGTTTTGGTTGCATTGTATTCTTTGGAAAAACTACTGGTTTGGTTTGGGAACAGAATTCTAAGGATTTTTAAGGATTCTAGTTGATTGACTTTTTTCAGGTAACTTTCCATAAATATCTTTTAGTTTGGGAAATGTTTGCCATTTGCTAGTTTTCCAAGTAAGATTATATTAGGTATAGTAAAGATATTAGGTATAGTATTTAGAAAAGGATACTTGCACACACTATTTAAGTCATACAGCACAAAGAAACGTATGTGAAGTAAGTGGTCTTGTCATATTTCATTGAGAACTGCTAGAGAATTAGCTTTGCTTGAGCTACTCAAGTCTCATCCAAAAAGAGCCTCCTAGGTTGCTTCTAATCCTGACGATAATTAATTCATTCACTGCCTCCTCTCTGTTGAGCTTTTGTAGCGTCTTAGAGCCATGTTATAGCATGCCATTCCCATCCCAGCTTCAGCAAGTCAGTTTATGACTTGCCTAAGCTAAGTAGATATTTGTTTCATTGTCTGACATTGTAGGTCATCACGCCAATCATTTACACACAAGCTGAAGTCAAGTTTACGTACAGAAAATACATGCTGTAACTACTACAAATCTAAATCGGATTTAGATCTGAGTAATGTGTTCAGTAGTCCTATGATAAAATACTGCTTGAATATTTCTGTTGAATGTTTCCAGCTGACTAGTTGCAAGTGACTTTCTTTTCAATGTGTGGGTTTTTGTAGTGTCTTTGTAAGGGACTGATGTTTCCCCCGTGTACTTTATAGGGTACCTGGGCATCTCACGCCTGTGTATTGACTGCACTCTGAAATTCATAAGATTCATAATCTTTGGTAGCTAATAAGTAGCTACCAAAGTTCTTTTGGGAATCTAGCCAAAAAGCTTATTTTAATATTGCTTCATATTAACGCCTTTGTATGCAAATTAGTACTATTTTACAATTATCTTGATTTGTAAACACATGTTTGAGGTGATTGTGTGTTTTGTTAACTCCGCAGGTACGCTACATGTAGGGGATGAAATCCGAGAAATAAATGGAATCAGTGTGGCAAATCAAACTGTTGAACAATTACAAAAAATGCTTGTAAGTTCCTGAAATCTTTCTCATGTTCTCTATAAAAGTGTCTGTCTTATTTTGACAAAACTTTTATGTAATTGCATTGTGACTTTCCCTTTTTCTTCTACTGCTGCTAGCCTACATATGCAGGTAACAAAAAGTCTTCCTGTGTTCAGCTGTTAAAGCCTTCTACAGGCTCTCCCCCTTTTCAGTAATGCACTTTTTGCACTTTATACCCAGGAATGGTAGAAGGCACCTCCAGGTATCATTTTATTTATTCAGTTTAGTCCCATGGAAAAGACTATTGACACCCAAACATTCCTGACAGATGTATGTCTAACCAGCTCTTTAAAAAACTTTTGTAATGGAGGTTCCACAAAGTCTTTGGACAGTTGACTTTATTGTCTGACTCTTATACATTTTAGAAAGTTTTTTCTAATGTCTGAGTTTCCTTTGTTGATATGCAGGAGTTTCTTCTCTCTAGTAGAATTAACAATAAAAATACTTTCCTCCTATTGATCATCCTAAGCTAATATATTTTAAATCTTCAATCTACAACAAGTGTAGTCACTGGTATAATTGCTACACAAATACAAAGACAAGAAATCCCAGAACCATTCAGGTTGGAAGTAACTTCAGGAGGTCTCCAGTCCAATCTCTTGCACAAAGCAGGGTCAGCGTTGAATTCATCCCATGTTGCCCAGGACTTTGTCTGGTTAAGCCATGAAAATACCCAAGGGCAAAGATTTGATAGGACAGGTGTCTCTCTGGGCAACCTGTTCAATACTTAATTATTATCAGAGAGAAAAATATGTTCCTTATATGTATCTGGAATATCCTTTCTTTCAATTGATAACTGCTGTAGCTCACGGTTGTTGATGTTGCAAAGAAAAAAAAGTATTTTGAGCTCAGATAGTCTGGGGTTTGGCCGGACAACTCCATCCTAGCCCTTGCTTGGAGAGTCGTTTGATACTCTATAACATTGCAAATTTTTCTGCATGCAACCCTAATCTTGTAATTTTGGCTGACATCACTAATCCTTTTGTTGTGTTGAGAACCATATAGAAAAGCTTAAGTGAGTCCAGACAATTTTTGTGGCTAACAATAAGCCAGCCAAAGTGAGAAAGGGGAGAAACTCCAAGCTCACTTGAAGTGATCTGCTTACCTTTCTGCCCAGTTCAAGTCCTGCACTTATCAGCCATGTGGCAGCACTTATATTCAAACGGTCATTTAAGAATATTTGGCTGAGTAAGTATCTTGCCACAATCTGCTGCTATTCTGCAGTTAATACTTATTATAAATGTTCTTATGCTATAGTAAATGCAAACTAGCAGACTCTGTGTTCTGTTCTGGTGAAAGACTATTTCTTCCGTTTCTACCTTTAGTGCAGTAACACGCAGCTTTCCAGAAACTGAATATGCTTTTGCTATATAACGTGTATGATGAAAGGGGAGAAAATGTCACAAGAATATACCTACAAAGACAAGATTGACATGGAAGAAACCTATGCAGTTCTGAATGTCTCACCTTAAAATACAGCTGTATGTTCTGGGCATTTAAAAACTGATCAGGCGAACAAACCTATAATGTGTGTTTATGCTTTAAATTACTGAGAGACTATTTAAATGTTTGTTTATAAGTGAAATGCCAAATTAGCCATAGCATTTTAGCTTTTCTGAATATTTTCTTTAGGAAAACATACTGCTGCTGTCGAACTATGGTGCTTTACTTTCAAGCATTAGTGATTTGGCAATTTTATCCTAAGTATCTTAGTCTTTAAAGAAGTGCTCTTCTTTTTGCAGAGGGAAATGCGTGGAAGTATCACCTTCAAGATTGTGCCAAGTTATCGCACGCAATCTTCATCCTGTGAGGTAATGAATTTAATGAACCATCCCGTTTCTTTCTCAGTCCTGTAACTAACTGCCTGCTGATGGCTGAATGTTACTGCTTTCTGGGAAATTGTTTCTGCCTGTCCTGTTAGATCACGCACACCAATTTTAAAACAAAGATAACGGAACACGAGTAGGTCCCACCTACCTACTCAGCCCTGTCTTCATATTCATCTCATCAGCACATGAACTAACTCTTTACAGCCTATTTAAAAAAAAAAAAAAAAGTACTAGGAGAAGGGATCCTCAATTCATGCATTTTGGAAGCCCCTTCAAAAAAATTTACAATTCAAAGTCATTCTCCAGGAAGTCTGTTAAAGTTCCTAAGCTGAGAAACAAACCTTTTTTTAGGCATTAAATGTTATTTTACTGCTTTGGGCTGTTAAGGGTTAATTGAAGAATCTGTTTCTGTATAACCCTGTTGAGGTAAATTCTTGATGGTTGTCTGTAACCGTTACATGTGGCTTAATATGTTTCCATGAAAAATTGGTATTAGTCATTACAAAAGAAAAACAGATTTGGAGTTAGTTCTTGTTGAACTAGAAACCTGGTATTACGGTTTTTGCACACTAACATTTAATTCCCTCTTGCTTACAAAGTTATGTTCCAGATTGCAACTGAAGGGAACTAAATTCTAGAAAATAGCTACTTGAGAGATTCTGTTCCAATTTAAGCATACAGATGGCATATGCACTATGTAGATGATGCCAGTCTTTCTGTGCCACATGCTTAACTGCGCAAACAGTTCCCAAATTAGAATTCCAAGAGTTAAATCACAATCTCTGTTGAAGTCAAGCATATTATCTTAATTAGAGCTGTGATTTCACCCTAATTGTTTTTGTATTTCAGCAGATGCTAGAACATGCAGAAACTGCTGTTACAATTGTCAGAACAATCTGTTTGAAAGAAAAAATTACTTTTTTGGTTGCCTTCTGTATTTTTAATAGAAGTCAACAAGAACTAAAAGGTTTTAGAGGTAGAAGGTTTGACAATTTTCGTCTATGAGGCTGATTTTCTTAAATGATATAAGTATGAAAGCAAAAGCTTTTCATTAAATGCAAAGGTTTAAAATAAAATAGAAATTCTAGACTGTGCTGACAAGCTGGTGAAACCATATACCTGCTAGAAAGATGACTATTTGGAAAAAATAATTCAGCATATAGCTTTAAATTAATATCATTAGGTGTCATTTTAGCAGTAGCAGTTCATATCTTTTCCTTAGCTTTGTGTTGCGGGTGACATTTATGACTATTTATTTCACAGAAGAGAGGAAGATGGACTCTTACCTTCCTTTGGTAAAACCAGCAGAACTAGAAAAAAAATAATCATGTCTAATTATCACACTTTGTGGCATTTAGCATTCAGTATTAAGAGGTGACTGAGTCTATTCCACCTGCTTGGTCACATCTATGACCTTGGCTGGGTTTTCAACTGTCACAAGTGCACACAAAAATCCAGCATTTTAAAGTCATCCTGTTAAAGCATCACTACTGTTTTGGTACAGAGGTATTTTTTTCAGATTTCAAGACTACAATTCAGATTATGAATCAAATTCTTAAGCATTGATGAAGTCTGAAAATGAATGCTGAATAATATTACTAAGATAAAAGAAGCTTGCTTCTAATGCTCTCTAGCTGGATAAATTCACTGATACTGGGTCTTCACTAGTATAATCTTACTAGTTAAGATATTTACGGCACTATTTCAGATTTTTCTGTAAATTGATGTTTGTCTCTGCCACCTCAGTTGTGAACTGGTGCTTGCATAGTGTAGTTTTACCAGAAGAGGAATATAAAACAGAATCAATAATTGGGGTTTTCTTAAGGCTTCTAACATGATCACGTTACTGGATTGGAAAATATATCTGTCTATATGCCTTTATATACAAAAGTATGGGGAGGTGGTTTTGAGTGGAACTTATTTTTCAAGCCACAGATTTGCATCTCACTTGCCATATTTTTCTTCTTTTATGGGCAGCATGGTGGTGATATTTTCTAAACATTATGCCACTTCTGCAAATTTAGGGAAGTCTCATCCCTATAGTGTGTAGTGTTAGTTCAGTGCCACTAGGCTGTTGTCAAAATCTCAACTGAATAATTTCAGACTTTTTAGGGATTTTTGGCTTTTACTGCATCCCCGCCTTCCATTCAGTAACCAAGCGTTCTGTTTCATGGAGTAGATTTTGCATGAAAACATAATACTTATGAATTCCCTTGTATAAAAATGTAATCAGCTGAGCTACTGTTACATGACCTGTTTAGTCACTGATGTGGCAAATGGCCTGAGTTACTCAGAAATCTAGGCCAGGATGTTGTGTTTACTGGTTCAGATACCAGGACATTACAGCCTTACCTAAATATGAATTTCAGTATTTATTGTAACATATTCTTATGGCTAATGACTGCCTACACTGTTTATACATTTCAGCTAGTGCTTTAGCCAACTAAATAAGCATTTTGCTCTAACTGCACTTCCATTCTTACTTCATACTGACAAAACAACCCAAGTAACTTTTATAGTATCAGATACATGAGAATGGTAATAAAAGTACTTTTTTTCTGGAGGAATGCAAATCAAAACATTCTCAACCCAAGAAAATTTCCTTCAAAGGGAGAGGAAACTTCAAGAGGGTCTGGAAATAGTGTCATTCTCCAAGTTACTCTAAACACGTTTCCCTCTAAATGACTTGGGTGCTTGTATTACTTTCCAAAGCTTTCCCTTGCTAAACCATCATGGACTAAGCAAAGATCAGTAACTAGGTTTTTTTTTTAAAAAAAAAAAAAAGATAAAATTCATTTTTTTCCTCTTCTTGAAAATGAGAAATCTGCAGAGAGAGAATTGCAAAGCAAGCAGAAAATCTTTTTATAAAAGAAGGAAGTCACTGCTTTTTTAGAGAGAAATATCTCATAGCTGCTATTTGATAAAGGTGATGCTAATAATCCTGTACACACACAAAAATAACAAATAATGGTTCCTTTAGGCTTTTATTTTTCTGGTTTGGTTTTTTGGGGTTTTTTTTTTCAGTAATGAATAGTTTATATGGTCTCATTTCAACATTTTAGATTTTAAACTTGTTATACTGGAGTGATTTTTTAAAATAGAATTACAGCTGATTTCCCCCAGTTGCAAATAACTGTGGGAACCAAATGACCACTTTATTCTTATGCATGTAGCACTTGGAACCACAATGATTTTGCAGCCATAATAACATCAGATATGTCCTCAACTGTGTTAAAAATTTGTAGATAGCTATATGTAGAACTTCCTATGAAATCATATATAATGAGTCCACAAAAAAAGGGCAGAGTTCTAAATGAGTTTATTGCACATCAAGCATACAGGCAGCAAAAATGCTGCAGTATTGCCTGTCATTTAAAGTTTTCTTGATGCTTTTAAATAGTGATGAATGCTATCACATAATTTGTATGTTAGACAATATTAGTATTAACTTGATTGATGTTGTTGCATGAACAATTTAGCGCCGATTGTTGTTTTTCATTTCATCACAAAGGGCACTTATATTGACAAAATGTAACAGGGATAACTTTGGAATTTTTTGAAAACTTTTTAGCCCTTTTTTTCTGCTATCCTTGATGTTATGTAAAATCACCAGACATTCCAATATTGATCTTTGACGTGGAATTTTATATTCCAAAAGTCCTTTGGGAGTAGAGGGGATTAATTTTGTTTATGTATGAGTGAATTATTTTGTTTCCTGAAGAGATGGCTCAGTTACCTGATATTACAGAATTAAGTAGTATACAATCAAAACAGTGTGTGAAAAAGAATCCTCTACAAGAGACCTCCTTGTCTCTGCAAAAACCAGTCTGAAATTCTGATTACCTTTTCTGCAGAATTTCCCAGTACACAGCCTTCATCTGCTGTCTTCTCACTGAAGTAAGGTAGTCTGAGTTAGGAGAGGTAGTTTTCTTAAAGAGGCATACTTTGGCAAATTTTAATGATTTTAAGGCCATAAGAATGTTGGAGGGAAAAAACCACTTCATTGTGCCGTAAAATGGTTGAGGAGGGAGAGGAGAGTATCCAACTTCTTTCTCATGCATTAGCGTCAGTGTCTTGGAGACACTGCACAGAGATGCATCTTACAGAGTAGAAACTAATCAACACTGACCTCCACCACGTAGCTCAAAAAACATTTAGAAGCATCTTTAAAATGGAGTATGTGCCTCGTTCTATTCAAAGTATTATTCAGCATATAACTTTCACGTAATTGCCTTTAACAAAGACACCAGTATGACTAATAGCCTTTTTAGCATTGTCAGCCACATGAGATCCAAGATGTCCCAGATACTCAGTAATTAAAAACCTGATTGCTTGCTAAGGCAATAAAAAAATAGCCATTACATAGGATACATCAAAAGGTCAAAAATTAATCTTCAATTATGGAAAAACTTTTCAGGTTTACGGATTTTGTAGAGTGGAAACTTTCACAGATGAAGCACCTAAGCAAATGGTTGTAAGGCTGTGGATGTAACTGTTCTTTTAAATATATCTGTGTTCCTGTGATAGTGTTGTGTTGTTAATGAACCTTGTGTCTTATTTCAGAGAGATTCCCCCTCTACATCCAGACAGTCCCCAGCTAATGGTCATAGCAGCACTAACAATTCTGTTTCGGTAAGATTTCGAGTTCCACACAGAGAAAGTGTGAAAGTTTTGTTGGTGCTCATCTGCCATTACTGTTATACTTATCGTGTGGTCAGTGGAAAATTTTGTCCTGATGATAGAACCAAGGTTATTACATATGTAACTCCCCATTTTCTTTTTTAAGGGCTTTTTCCCAACATATTCTCATTAAAAGCCGTATAGTGAATGAAATGTTAATAACTGTAATGTGACACTTCAGTCATCCTTAAATCATTGTTAGCAGTTTCCTCAAAACTAAGCAAAGGTTTAAAGTGGAAGTTTTATTTCCGTCCTGAACTTTGGAAGCAGTGTTTGAAGAGAGAGTAACTGTGCAGTTGGTATTTCAAGACATTTTAGACTCTTTTAAGTTTTGTGTTTTGAGAGACCTCTGGAACGTGTACTGGTTTCCGCTATCTGAGTTAACGAATTGGTGTGCCCTCTGCTGTTGTGGTACGTGCACATACTTTGTGAAATATGAGCCTTGCCTGGATATGAAAAGCAAAAGGAAGTGGCTTTAAACTGCACTACAAACCAAGCTATTATCATCACATCTTTAACACAAAGTACTTCTGTTTTGTATGTATTCAGGTAGAAAGGTGCTGTTGATCTTCTGTTTTTCTAAAGTATATGAATGTCAAAATTTGTCTTGTTTATCATTTGTCATTGTTTGGACCAATGTAGTAACTGTACACACAAGTTTCTTTGGTAAGAGTGCTGTCAATACCATGAGTTCACGGGACTAGCTAAAAAAAAAAAACACCCAAAATTGAGCAATTACTCCTTTAACTATTAAAAAAATTACAATGTAGAAATTACTTGCCACAAGGTAAGGTGTTTCTTAATACAATGAAAAATAATTGTGAATGAAACATTTAAGAAATTTTTGTGAATTTAATTAAATTTGTAACATTATTAGTAGTTATAATCTTATTCCTCAGCACAATTAATCACACATACATTCCTAATAATAATTTTTAATATTTATAATAGTCATCCTTCTCTTTTAAAAACAAGACTTAAATATTAAGTGGAAAAGGCATTTACATAAAAAGCCTCTTTCACTCGACGGTGCTTTTGTGTTGAAGATGCTGAATTACTTATTAAAAAGCACATTCTCTATCTGCTTAAACTTTTTACCTGCTTTCTTCAGCTTGCTGCTAAACAGCCTGGGTTTGATTTTTCTTTAAGAAAAAAATATTTCTAAATGTGGATCAATGTGTTATTCTTCTGTCTGACTTACCATTTGACTGTAATGTTGTATGAATCACTAACACATGGTGTTGTATACCCTTAAAAAGTAAAATGAAAATTTCTTCTCCTGGGTTGACTTTATTCTGCAGGACTTGCCATCGACCACACAACCAAAAGGACGACAGGTGAATAGATATCCTCCATCAGAATTTTTGTAAACTTAGCTGATAGTGTACATCCCTGCTTATTGTTTTCCCCCTCATATTCTGTGTGTGCTGAACTAAAACATTTAAGCTTGGAAAATTCATTCCATCTTTTTCATTTTTCTTTTTAACTCATTCATTTGTGGCTAATTCAAAATAGCATTTTTTTCATGTGTCCATATGTGTGAGAGTTACAAAATCATTGTAAATTTAACTGGAGATGTTGTTTTAGTTCAGAATGCATTAATTGACTTGCTGATGTGCAGTGACCTGCGCAGATTTTCATCTTGGAGGAAAGCTTGAATTTATATTTTGGCTGAAGCAGAGACTAGTATGGCAAGTTTCTAATACTCTACTCTAAAACACTGTACTGATTCTAAAGCTTGAGTTGGCCTATAACTAAATATTAACATTAAGAAAACTTTTCAATGAAAAACATTAAGGACAGTTTCTAGTAACAGCTGAGAAGTTTGAGGATAGCCTCTTACATTTTCAGTCCTAACACCCCCATAACTTTGTTACCTAGACAGTAGTACATGTTGTCATGGTCCAAAGATCTTCCCTCTCCAGAGAATTCCAAGAAAGCAGTTAAGGACTCTGCAGAGGATTCCCTGTGCTTCCCTTTGCAGTTCTAAGAATTCAGTTTTTGTAATGCAGCCTCCAAATCAACGTATACCATCAAGTGATTTGTGATTCAGCTTCAATAACTGCTCTGTTTATATATGGCCCTTCCAGAATCTACATCTGAATCTTGGCTGTGGACTCAACTTCTTATTCTACCAAGGGTTTTAATAATAACTCTTGCAATTCCATTCAAAAAGTTAATGGTCTGTTGGTTTTGATAATTTTTTTATACTACTGTCTGGTTAAGTTGGCTGGTATACCTGTTGCAAGGATGAATTGATCTCACTTCATTTCCCATTTTTAAAGCTTAGAGCTATATGGTTCTTTGAACATTCTGTTGTCTTCTGAAGTTCCTAGCTGTCTGAATCTAGTCCTGGAAAGGGTCAATGAAAGACTTTCCAAGGTGTTGTTTTAGGTTTGGGGTTTCCTCTCATAGGGTATTTTTCCCAGGAGAAGAGAATTTTTCAAGGCAATATCAAAATACTGGTGTTCTGCATACTCATACCATTTATAGTTACCTGTTTTTTTCAAGTTTTTTCCCATTGAACCAGCATATTTTTCTGGTAGTTTGTCATTCTTGAAGACAGTAAGGACTTGAATAACAGATATGTTGCTATCTGTAAGGAAGTCTGTAACATTCCGTGAACAGCCAATATATGGTGGATAGTGGCTCAAACTGGAGCAGGGACTTGACGAGCAAGGAAGTTTCTAGATGGCAAAAATACTGCTCCCTTTTCTAGACCTATGTTAGATAAGGTTAAGAGGAAATAAGAGATTGATTCAATACTGATTACTTTATAGAAAGACAATTGTTAGATAAATATAGTTGGTTTCAAAATATCCTATTTTTCAGGTGATTAAAGAAGTTGGATTGCTTGTCTAAACTCACACACTCAATGCACAGCTGAGCAAGGGTTAGATTTAGTATACTAAAATTTGCATTCTATATTGTTATTACCATCTGATGCTCTCATTGTAAACATAAAAAAACATCAGGTACAAGATAGTAGTGATTAGCTACTTTAAGTTAATTTATTCATTTATTGTGTTGAAGATTGGATTACTATAGAAATGAAATTTTAAAGTGTCATGAACAGTGCTAACACTGCATACTTACAGCTGGTTTTGGAGAAGAACTTAAGAAAATTTGAAAAGTATTTGTTGCAGTTTAAATGAAGACTATTACTTTGTAATATAATTATTTTTTTTAAATCTAGTCCATTTTTAGTAAGAAAGTCAGTAATAGAATATATGGCTGTCTGAGATGGTATAGGGTGATGCTTGAGGTTCATAAATTGTAGCAATTACCCATCTTGGACATGACATAAATCCAATTTTAAAATCCTTGGATGCATCAAGGCTGTAATAAACATATCATAGGACTTCAGTTGGAAAATACAATACAGTTCAAGTTGTAAGCTGCTGACTTTTAGGCTGTAATGGTTCATGGTAGTTAATACTGATTTGAGGTTCTCTATCAGTTTCTTATATGTGTTCATTTTTGCCGTTGAGGTTTTGTAGTGTGAAAAGACACAAGCTCTCAAATAACATCATATGTCTCCATTATTTGCTGGGGAGTTGGGGTTCTATTTCATTTTCAACCATCACTTTTGCTTTTGCCATTCCGTTTCTTCCTTTGCTCGTTGCAAACAGTACGTGTAGCTACATGCACAGATCAAATTTTCACCTGCTAGTTTTGTTACTGTATCCGTAATAATATTGCAGTGTCTTTTATAAACTCTTTTTTATAGATATATGTAAGAGCACAATTTGAATATGATCCAGCAAAGGATGACCTCATTCCTTGTAAAGAAGCTGGCATCAGATTCCGAGTTGGTGATATTATCCAAATCATTAGCAAAGATGATCACAACTGGTGGCAGGGTAAACTTGAGAACTCCAAAAATGGTACTGCAGGTCTTATTCCTTCTCCTGAACTTCAAGAATGGTATGACTTAAGTTTTCTATAAAAATGAATTTAGCTTTGCTTTTATTTCTGTCTTTTATGTTTTTCATTGTTGTTTAGCTAGTTTTTGTATAATGTTTTCAGTTTTCAAAAAAAATATTATATATATTGCCTCAATTTGTATGGCATTGATTATTTTTTTCTTGTATATGCATAGCAGTAAGGGTTGCATGTAATATCATATGTGTCTCTACATTAGAAAAACAGACACCTGTGTTAGTAAACATCATTTGTGCTGTCTGATAGGAAAGCTGTAAGAAACTAGGTTTGAAGGCTACATACAAGTTGTCTATTGTAGGGACAAATTGATTTCTCTCTAAGTTTCAATACACTGTATTCATTGGTACTGATTATGTGCAAATGCTCCAGGAATAAGGTGTTAGCAAGACGTCAAGCACAAAGGTCATTGAGGGACTTTGGGGTTTTTCTCTCCTTTCCCTGTTTGATGTGAAAGCCAAGAACTAGAAAGAAATCACAGTGAAAAGATTCCTGAATGACAAATGAGCAGCAGTGGCACTGAGTGGCAAAAGCAAAGCAGCGCTCGCTCTTGCAGAAACTGTTTAGTAAATATCTTAAATGTGTCAGCACAAACTCTGGTAAGCAAGTCCTGGGCCATAAATGGTATGGCCATAAGTAAGGAAAGTTTTTCAATAAGGATAATCTAGCCCAAAATATTTCATACAAGATTTGGTACCTAGATGAATTAGAGTGCTGTAAAGGGTTTAATAGCACCTGTGCCACCTGGACTAGCTAAGGGAGATTTTGCTAAAACAGAAACAGAGATAGATAAGACATTTCATTCCATTACAAGAGATCCTTTGCAAGCCCTCACATAAGGGAGACATTGGTATATGTTGCAACAGGAACACTTGCAATACTTCATCCTGAAGATCCATCTCAAACTGGTTCCACAACACAGCGCAACTTGCTGTGAAGTAATTTAGACCATAGTGGTCTTTGCAGGCCTCATGCTCTACTTAATCTAATCTAATCTAATGCAGTCTAATGTGCTGCAGAGTGGTCTACAGACATTCTAATGGTCTACAGTAGCTACTCTTCCTCCCATCCTTGATCTGTGAGGTTTAATGATATATCACTAAGAAGGTATTCTTTATATCAAAATACCCCTATATAGAAGTGCTAAGTAATAAAAAAAAATTTTGCAAATTTTTATTGTACTCTTATACTATTAAAGAGACTTCTTTTTCTAATTTGTTCTCTGTGGCTTTTTCAAAACACATTGATTATTATAATAAGAAAATATTTTTTCTCCTCCATACACCAGGCGAGTTGCTTGTATTGCCATGGAGAAGACCAAACAGGAGCAACAGGCCAGCTGTACTTGGTTTGGAAAGAAAAAAAAGCAGTACAAAGACAAATATTTGGCAAAGCACAATGCAGGTATGAAAAAAAATGCAAGTCTCTTTAGCAGGTTAAATGTTTTACAGTCTAAACTTGCCATTAATTGTTCAGAAGGCACTGTTACGTAAGCCTCATGAGTTACTTAGGAAAATCTAAGTAAAATTCTAATTATGCCAACATTACTTTGCTTGTTCTTTGCTATTTAAACATACAATTTAATCAGTGAGAGACAAGCTGCAAAAAAATAAATCCTAATATAGGCTTTCATTGGTTTGGTTTTTATATTTAAAGGAGCACTAGAAACCAACGGGATAATTTTGCAATCTGTGTAACTGTGCTCTACAGAAGACTTCAGTAGCATCCTTGTTAATATATGTTTATAGCTATAGATTATATATGTGAAAACATCACAAAAGGGCATTTTTCTTGAAGTGTTACAGCTGGAAGTGGAATAAGAGCCATTGTGTAGTCAGTGTGTTATTTACAGTTACCAAATAGAACAAAATGCAGAAGTTCATCCGGCTTGTGGTGATGTCTGCCTGAACTCTAAGTTTGGGTTTCTGTTTAGACTGCTGAAAAATTGACATTTTTTTAGAAAATTTTGCATGTAGAAGTACAGAGTAAGAGATCCTTGCTGAGGAAAATTCATTAGTTTCGGTAATAAAGAAGGAAGATCCCTTCATTCATGAGTAGAATTTGGTTGTTTTTTAATTTTAATATAAAATATTCAATGTGTTTAAACTGTTTCTATTGCTTTTGCATTGATACTGCTTTTGCATCACATACTGTGGTCTCTTGGGAGACTAATTTTTATTAGAATTAAAAGATACACCTGTCCAAACAGTATCATGAAAGTAATTTATATATTGCATTCATTTCTGCAGTCTTTTCAATTGCATTCTTAACTGTACCAATTAAATAATGTAAATCTGTATTTTTACATTTCTTCTTACCCGTACAATCCATGTGCAGTATCAGAGCTTTCAACATATAGAATCATAGGTTCATTTAGGTTGGAAGAGACCTTAAAGACTATTGAGTTCCACCCCCCCCTGCCATGGGCAGGGACACCTCCCACCAGAGCAGGTTGCTCAAAGCCCCATCCAGCCTGGCCTTGAACACCTCCAGGGATGGGGCACCCACAGCTTCCCTGGGCAACTACATAATATCAGTTCTACATATCGTTACTACACAATTTATATTCATTTAAAAGTCACTTGAAAATAAAATCTAAGAAAGTCAAAGGACAGTAATTGTCCTTAATTCACTGTCACATTTAAGATGTTCACAGTTAAATATAAAATTACTTGTTACCCTGAAAACCATTTCAGATTGTCTCTAGATATTTAATTATGAGACAAGTAGAGATCGAAAGCTTCATGTTTCCTTCTTTTTGCTGGTGTGACATTCTGGTTGTTTTCATGTTTCCACTCCATTGCAATAGCACTAAGCCATGTTTTACTAATTATGACCTTAACAAAAACTGTTGAGAGTAAACTGGATTTTGTTACCTAAAATCTTCAACAGTACTGGTTTTAAAGTATTATCATTTTCTCCCAGCATACATTCCCACAGCATTGCCACTCCTTTCAGCTGCGCCAATTTAACTAACTTTGCATGGCTGTGTTGTTAACCAGATAACCAGTTAACAAGCCAAGAAAAAACACTGATTCTTCAGAGCAGATACATTTCTTAATACAGTTCACAGTGCAGCTCATAGTTCATAGTATCAGTGTTACTAAACATGGCATGATACAAGGGAATAAGCAAAGGGAAGAGGATGGCCAGGGACAGAGAAGGAGCAGGCAATATCTAAGGAACAAAACTAGCTCAAAGACTTAATTGATAAACTTCCTAAATTGAAGATAATCCAGACTTTCCTTTCTTGATGTAGGGGGGACATTTTGGAGAAGGTTGACAGCACTTTGAGTCACACTGTTTGCCTGCCATAGTACTTCTCATCATCAGTGTTGTTAGTCACTTTACATCAGAGCACAGTATTTGCCAAGTTAGAAACATGAACAATAAAAAGTGTCATAATGACCCATAAACGAAACTGTTCATAATACCATCTGATGCTTCCTCTTCCCCCAAGAAATCAAAAAGTTAATGAAAGCGCAGATTGGAATCAAGATTTCTTTTAGAAATATTTATTGATATCATAGTGTCCTTGAGGTATTAAAGATGATGCCAGTAATATTCCAGGGAATGACACCAGATAAGGGATATAAAGAGGTTCACTGAAATGCTCTGGTGTTTGCATGAGTATAAGTTTAACTAAAGTGGTACTGAATTTACCTTCTCTGAACCCCTCTATCACATCTGGTATTGTTAGGCAGAAATACACCAACACTGGCTTTTGCATGCTTTCAATGCATCTGTCTCAGAATAAAAAACAGATATTTTTTTCCAAAATAAGTGTAATTAATTATTCCAAAGTAAGTACAATTAATTTGGAACTGAGAAGTCTAATCTAGATGTCAAGATGTTGCTCTTAAGAGAAAGTAGAATTTATTTCTCTTATATCTTATAAAGTTCAATAAATCATTTAGCAGTATGTGATCTATTTGGACTTCCCTGTTATTTTTGCCTTAGCAATGAGACTGAACTGGTGTGCTGAGAAATGATCTGGTAAAATACTTCATAGTCAACTGAGATTTGTGTGGCTGGCTAATGATTTGAGAGCTAAGATTTTGGTGTTGATATATTGGGATATTACTGGAACTAGGACTGTAGTTAGTCTGCAAATCAGACATACTTTGTGAATTGAAGAGGAGAACATGACCATTACTTTTTATAATTAAAAGCAAATATATTCTCCTTTACAACAAAAATATCATCCCGTTTTTCTTTCCTCTATGCTTGATTATTAGTGTATTGTGTCTTCAGGAGACAATTTAATGATCATACATCTTATTATTGTGAAGTCAATTTCAAACCAAAACCCACAGAAAAAATCAAATATTTTTCATTATTAAGTTGACTGACATTTTTATAAGTGCTCTAGAGGTACACTGCAGGAATATCTAGAAATATTTTTTAATTCAATTTTCTGAAATATTGCAGGACTTCATAAAAGAACCTTCTTTAGCACACACTAGAACTATGCTTCATATTATGCATAATGTAGAAAATTGCCAAGCTTTTATAAAATATGTTTATCATTTCTTAATGTGATTTATTTGCCTTGTGTTTAGACTATTGCATGGTAAAGTTTATTTTGTGCATATACTTTTTATTTTACTAATATATTACAAGCCATATCTCAATGACCCCTGTACATTTTTCATGCTGTCTTACTCCCAATGGCCTCTGTGCATGTAAGTAACCTGTCAAGTGACAATGCCTCTTTATTTGCTTCTTACTGTTTCCTTTCAAAGACTCCTTTTCTTTATTAGCTTAGTAACACAGAAGCATTAAAGTTCAGTCTTTAAATGTGCCCTGTATTCCTCATATCTTGTGTATATTAAAAAAATTAGTCATTTTTCTTTTGCCTTTGAAAACCCTACAATCATTAGTTAAATCCATGTAGACTGAGACACATCTCCATGTTTTTAGTTTGTGATGAAGGCATTAATATGTATCATTTCTGTTGTTTGATCCTGTTGTTTGTATCTAACATAATGTGGTTTTGTTCAAGAAGAAAAGGTTGGGTTTTTTAATTACTGTTTTTTAATGGGAGAAGATACTTGCAGGCCAAGATGATTAGAATGGTAAAACTGTTTAACATGTTGTAGGTTTTTTAACCCTTTCTAATATGAAATGAATTCTTAATTAGTTTAAATAGTGTGGTTGCAAAAAGGGTAGTTTGTGGAATGGAATTAAAATGGAGTTGTGATATTTGGAGAAAGGTTGAAAGATTCTTCTTAAGGATGAAATTCACAACGCTTCAAATGGACTAGGAATCCAGATACACATCTGTATCTTTTCAAGGTCTCAGAGAGTTGAGTATGTCAATTAATTTCTAGTTTGATCAAATTGAAGTAGTTGTACTTTTTCTCTAGGATAAAAAGACTGCTGTTGAATTGAAAAATCTGCCCTATAAAAATAAATACATTAAGTTAAATCCTTTGCTGCTTTAACTGGGACTTTGTAGTACAAAGACCATGTGATTTCTGGTAGGCTCCACACTGATCTTGGTGGCTGGGAACTCTGGAGCAAGCAAACTAAAGCTTCTGCCACTGCCTACTCTCCTAAGGGAGTTTGGACAGGGGCAAAAGGAGAAGGAGAGGGATATATTCAGACTGTTCCTAAAAGATGGATGGAATGTATTTGAGGTGAATACACCAGCTTAGGACTTGGAAGCGCTCGAAGATCCCATATTTTAGATGTAGTGTCTCCTCTCTTCTTATTATAGCAAGCATAAATACAGAACTAAAAACTCTTGTTCGTTATTCTGCTCAAAATTGCTGATTGCTGTAATCTTTATAAATAACTGCCTCCTAGTTTCTTTTTTCATCCAAATTCTGCAAGAATTACCAGAAATGTTGTGTTATTGGGCACAGGAGGATTAAGTTGTTTTTGATGAACAAAACTTGATTTGTCAATCATTATATACCTTGGCAATTGACAATAGATTAGTAGGCATGATGGAATTCATCCAATTTCAATTGCAGTTGAAATTATTTTTGAAACAGTACTTTTACAATTTTTCCCTAAATATGATAGAGGTTCTTTTATGTAATGCCATCACTTTTCATTAGAATTCTTCATTCTGTCACAAGTTTTAAAAGCATGTCAATTTAACTAGCATATGTGTTTAAGGAGAACTCTAATTACAATTAACATGGTAGTTTTGAAGAATGAATACCACCAAGTATTTGCACTCTTCTTTATACATTTCTCATAGATCTTGTTAAAACATGATTATGAAAGTATCCCTATCTTTAGTGTAAATAGGTGTTCTCACATTGTATTCATGTTGGTCACTGTCTACAGATTTTTCTTTAGTATTGCTATTTCTTAGGAATGCAAACGTGAATGGCATGCCATTTTAGCTTAATTTTTGTGGTCTGCTGAATACTGCATGAAAGGATGTGCAATCCTTGAGCATTTCAGTAGCTTTGTTATTGCTTTTTAACAGTTTTTTAAATGAACTCTCTTGTTAAAATTACATAATGAAATGGTTTTATTTTCCATTACATATTATTTTGTATTGTAAATCTAAAACTTGCTAATTTGTAGTGCAATTAATTATCACCTTTAATATGCCTTTTTTTCTCATCCTTGGGGGGGTTTCTTTTGTGTTCTAGTGTTTGATCAATTAGATCTCGTCACATATGAAGAAGTAGTAAAACTGCCAGCATTCAAAAGGAAAACACTAGTCTTACTAGGTAATTTTGAGTTATTATTCTGAACATAACAGCATCGTTTTGAATCCCTTATGGTGGAAAATTTATAATTTAATTTTTGCGTTGTGGATTAGGTGCACATGGTGTTGGAAGAAGACACATAAAAAACACACTCATCACAAAACACCCGGACAGATTTGCTTACCCCATTCCTCGTAAGTAGCAATCTTCAATGTACTGCAAAATTGTTTGTATCATCCTTGACAACACCCTCATTGTACTACTACATGTGCTCAGTTCTGCTGAGATGTATCCTGTCTTAAAAGTGGGAACTGTGGTAGGACTGGGTTATTTCTTCTTGTGTTTTTTTCAGACGGAGGGGTAGTAAGTAGCAGGACTTTAACATAAAATGTTTCTTAGTATTCACAAAACTTCTTGTTAAGCATACTTCTCTCTACCCCAAATGTTTGTTAATTTACAATGAATGCTAAAACATTTTTCATTTTTCTGTGCTAATTTTACAGTTCAGGTAAGACTGGAACAGCCTTGACATTTAAAACTGTGTATAATTTCCATGAGAAGAAATATAAACTGCATTTCAAGGAAACCTTTAATGTACCTTATCTGAATGTTTTAAATTGCCTTTCACAGCTTAGCCTTGAGGGACTGGTGTTATACTAAAATAACTTTCCAGACATCACACTAAGAAAAAGAAAGCACAATTATACTTCACTGCTTATAAGTGGTTTGTTATGAAAAGCACAGAGGTGTTTTCCCTTCACAACAATCTCTAGCAATACCATGGCAGGTACCATTATATATCCTGCTATACGATCTCTTGGAGGTGTACCCTTTTTCCTCAAGCTATACATTCTGAAGCAAGAGCATCCAGCCAGCCAGTCCACTCTGTTTCAGGCTGACTTCAGAAACACCACACATGGCTCAGAAGGGACACTGATGACCATTATGTTTTAATTTAATTTTCTCTATCCTTATCTTTACTTTAAAATTGTACTACGGATTTTGTTGTTGCTAGAAAGTATTATTTTTAAGAGCTTATCTGTGAACCTTTTTGGAAGGGGAAAGGGATTAGCTGGCTGCTGATTTAATTTCCCCAGCCTTGCTTGCTAAGGAGTTAGACAAAGACCAGTGCCAGCAGAAGGAAAACAGAAAGACCTAGCCCATTTGAAAGCGTGAGTCATTAGATCACCCCAGCAGCAATGTGAAACTGCATTGTTTGTCACACTACTGTTCATGTTGAGACACTAAAATCCTGGATTAGACACTTTAAAAGTGCAGGCCAGGAGTACGTGGTGTATATTGTACCTATGTTATTCGATACAGACAAGATTATATGGGGGGGAGTAGTAACCCAGCAAATGTGTTTTACAGTATGCTTTCCACCCAGTCTCTTTCAAGTACTAACTATATTGCTGTGGGCAGATAGAAGCTGAATTAGTTATTTTATCTGCAAATATTTGTTCAAATGATCTCACCTATACCATGATGACCATGCCTTTGATTTCCTGCACTAGTTCATGCTCTGTAGAAGCACTGGAATTGCTTCACTGATTATAAAGAAGACTAAAAAGACTGGACTGCAATCAGGAACAAATTCAGGTGCTTAAGCATCAGTATGATGTTTAGATGCCTGTTTTAGATATCAGCTTACCTCCAGCACCAATCAAGAAGAGCAATGATCCTGTTTAAATCCTGTGTTATATCTAATAGACCTGTAAGGATGTTTCAGATTTCAGGCATATAGGGCATCTAAAATAGAACTTTATGCTTGTGTTGAGACCCGTAAGGAATTACTTCCTTATGTTATTGATTTAAATAGATCATATGAAATATATCACATACACTGTAAGCGTTATGAGAACCTGATCTGTCTTCAGCTGACTCTAGGTAATTGACTTTATTCTCTCCAACTCTCAGAGATGGATTTTACTGCATTTTCTGCATTCTTTTATAGGACTGGGGTAGGAATAGGCAGCTTTTGAGATAGGACTTTAGTTGGGTGAATGCCTTATGAAAAAATTATCTACCTGCTGAAAACCTGATCATAAAGGTCATGTCACACACGGTGCTGGTTGATTAAAAGGATTAGTAGGCCACACATCTCTCACCACATAGGTCTGCAGAAACAATATATTCAAAAAGTATGTTACTGTTAAGTACCTTTCATCTCTCTTGACAACAAGTAACCAGGCCTTCACCCACTTTTTAGACTTACACTTCCACACTCAGAAGAAGAAAACCTCATAAGAATTAAATTAAGAAATGGAAAATACAGAAATATTTTTGCAGAAGAGGATTTGGGGGAAATATAAGAGTAGACCTAGGGCAGCAGTGAGTAATATAGTGATATTATATGGTTTATATAATCCATTGTTCTTGAATTCTTTAAAATAATAACTAGGACCTATAATTTTTCTATAGAACTTTTCATCTTTGAAATCTACTAATCAGTTTTCAGAACATTGCTAACTAATCCTCAGAACAGTAATAGATATAATTAAAAATAGAAGATTAGTTCAATTTTTTGATACCTTGTTTGAAATTATGATATGGTTGTTGGAAGATGTAGGATTTGATTGGGAAGAGATACGGTGTTTCAGATACGTTACCAACATAAATGTGATAGTGGAAAAGTACAAGAGTAAATCAGTTTGTGAGGGAAAGAGAAGCAAGTGGATATCAGCATGCCTGTGGGTCAAGAATCCCTGTGGCCTATAAGGTGGTTGAGGTCCCTACCTCTGGAGGTTATCTGGTCCAACCCCACTGCTCAAGCAGGGCTACTTAGAGCCAATTGCTTGGGACCATGTCCAGGTGGCTGTTGATTATGTCCAAGGATGGAGACTCTAACACCTCTGTGGGCAGTCTGTGCCAGTGCTTAGTCACCCTCAAAGTGAAAAAGTATTCCCTTGCATTGGGATGAAAACTCCCATGTTTCAGTGCCTACCTGTTACCTTATGTCCTGTCATTGAGCACCACTGAAAAGAGATTGTCTCCATCTTCTTTACACCTTCACTTTACATACCTATACTCATTGAGGAGATAGCCCTTGAGCCTTGTCTTCTCCAAGCTGAACAGTCCCAGCTCTTTCAGCCTTTCCTCATAGGAGAGATGCTCTCGTCCCTTAGTGCTTCTTCACTGGACGTTATCCAATATGTCCATGTCTCTCTTGTACTGAGTTTGGCCTCACCAGTGCTGAGTGGAGGGGGAGAATCGCCTCCCCCTTCCTGCTGCCATAACTTTGTCTAATGCAGCCCGGATACCTTTAGCCTTTCTTTGCCACAACAGCACATGGCTGCCTTATGTTCCGCTGAGTGTCTACCAAGACCCCCACAGGGCCTTTTATGGAGACCTGCTTTCCAACACCAGCATGTACTGGTGCATAGGATTGTTCCTCCCAAGGTGTAGGACTTGGCACTTCCTTTTGTTGAATTTCATGGTCCCTGTCCTGGGGACAGCCTGTTTCTCCAGCCTGTCAAGGGCCCCCTGGATGTCAGCATGGCCCTCTGGTGTATTAGCCACCCCTCCCAGTTTCATATCATTGGTTTCCTTGCTCACGGTGCACTTTGCCCCATCATTAATGAAGATGCTGAACAGGATTAGGCCCAGTACTGGACCCAGGGATAAAATGGAGATGTTAATTGAATTGGTTAGAACTATAAAAACTGTGAGACCTGGCTTTTGTTTGCTGTTGAAAGCAGCTGATAGAGTCTTATAGTCTTGACCTGGTAAAGGTTATTTATGACCTTCTATTCCTCCTCTGGTACCTTTTGATTTTTACCTTTTCCACATCCCTTCTTCTCCTGCTTTTCCCAGGCCCTGTCATTCTGCCTGCCTCAAGCTCATGCTTTGTTGTTCTGTATGTGATGTGTGACACGTCATCATTCAGTGACTAAGTATTGATAAATCGAACAAAAAGCCATATATAAGGTTAACATTGCTTTTGTACAAAAAATATTTTGTATTTTCAGACACAACTCGACCTCCAAAGAAAGATGAAGAAAATGGGAAAAATTACTACTTTGTATCGCATGACCAAATGATGCAAGATATATCAAACAATGAATATTTGGAATATGGCAGCCATGAGGATGCAATGTATGGGACAAAACTGGAAACAATACGAAAGATCCATGAGCAGGGACTAATTGCAATACTTGATGTAGAACCTCAGGTAATTAATGAGAAGTACATGAAAATGGGACTTATCACAAATACTTCAACTTTATTTTATTGAGATATATTTCTTTTTATTGATTGCACCTTAGGTAAGTAATGCATACATCCATGTGAAATGAAAGTCCCTGGAACACCAAGGTCGATCGATCTGTGAAGCAGAATTCTGGTATCATTTGGTTAGAAGAACATATAGCAGACACCAATACGTAGTTTAGCTTGGTATGCAACCACTGTGGCTTTAAAATCTACTTAACATGTAACTTTTTACTGTATTAGCCTCATAGAATCATAGAATGGTTTGGGTTGGAAGGGACCTTAAAGATTATCTAGTTCCAACTCATGTCTAGTGAAATGTATCAAAACAGGTGATTTTCATTGCCTGCCAGGGGTAATATCTCAATATTTTCAAAAATATCTCTCTGATGCTGTGTTAGAGGATAATCTTGTTCCTAATTGTGACTCTTGGCTCCATATCACTATTGAACATTGTCAGAAATGTTTGTAGTCAATCACCAACATTATCCTGTTTGCGTAATGGCCAGATCAGAGTTGTTACTTTATAAATTCCTTCCTGTGTTGCAGTATTATACTTTTTAGAAGCAGGCAGGAAGGAAAATGAGGTTCTGAAGAAACACTAATAATTTGTTTATTAATTATATAAAATCTTCAGTAGAGACTTCTGATACGTTTCTTTTGAAACATCCGTGTAGTCATAGCTTTCAGTTCACGATGATGTGTTTATTTGTTTTGTTAAGTTGAAGAATATGAATATGGACAAACATGATGTTTATATTATTCTAGCAGATTGAAGGAAGTGGGAGAAAAGACAAATTAAAATTGTGACCAGTGTTGCCTATTTAAATTCACTGTCTTATTTCTTATTTGTGAATGGATTCAAGATCTTCAAATTCTTTAAGAGTTTCATAACAGAAATAAGATACCTGACTAAACTATGTAGGACAGTTCACATAGTGTGCTGGTGTGGTGCTGTTCCGAAAAGTAAAATACAACATTTAACTGTTTTCAGGGAGAGCAGCATTTATAGTTATTTCAAACAGAGCAGCTGTTAAAAGCAAACTCTCTTTTTGATTCACATTATTCAGAAGCATTACAATTCTCTTAACCCATTTTAATCTTTGTTAGAATATGTTTACATTTGGTAACAACCACATCTGCTACACTTCCTCCAGCATATGTGTAGCAAGCCTTTTTCTTAACCAGCTTCCTCATGCATCCATCTCAGCTCATTAAGGCCAGCCTGTTTGTGGACTCATTCCAAGTTATCTGGCACTGCTTGCCTGTTTTCCCATGGGTATTTTTAGTTATGTGAGTTTTCTTGACTTTGCCATATGGGATTTATCTCTTGCTTCGAGGAGGTTGGCATAGATGATATATATATAGGTGGGTTTCAATCAGCAGAGATTAAAAGCTCTTTAGCTTTGAAGAGGATGGATTGTGGGGGTTTGTGTGCTTGTTTACTTTAAAAAATTAAACAAACTTTAGAGAACACAGGAAACAGTGAAAAAAGACTGTCCTTTAGTAGTATTACTTTATCTTGTCCATCCATTTGAGTATGTTTACTTGCTGTCCTCCACTTCAGTCTAGCTTGGATCTCTACCAAAGTTTCACATATGGCAGCTCTGTGTGTCACTCAGTAAATTATGAGTAAATCAACTTTTAAATGAAAACTCTTTTCCATAGGTTTGGTTCAGGAGATTGGTGGTGCATTTACTGCATTAGTGCTATGTTCGCTTTTTAAAGACTTCAAATCTCTCATAGCACATTTTCATTTGTTTCAGAAAATAAACAGTGTTGATAAGTGGACAAAAAATTATATTCTAATCAATTTTTATTCTAAAATACAGTTGGCTCTTTTCCCTATTTATTTATGGCATGACTGATTTTTTTTTTTACCTGGTGTTAATCATTCAGTTTAAATGCAAACAGAATTCTGCACTCTTTGAAACTGTATGGGAAGAGCCTCTCTGAAAATGCTAAAGCGTTTTCCTGAAAACCCACTTTAATTAAGGATAAATAAATTATTTGACCACAAAAAATGTAAACTAATGCAAAAATGTAAGTGTCTGTATTACTAAGGTCTTGACTCCAGATTATTTTAAAAATAAGTACCAGCGTTTGTAAGTCATGTTTTTGTATCTTTTGCTTGTGTGACTAAAATTATT
The DNA here is from genome assembly GCA_004320125.1 of Scolopax mira. NCBI lineage: Eukaryota > Metazoa > Chordata > Aves > Charadriiformes > Scolopacidae > Scolopax > Scolopax mira. The sequence goes on from BJBW01002744.1 coordinate 128,335, forward strand.
TCACATTGATTGTTGGGGGATTCTTCTAAAGTATCTGATTTTTTTTCATTAGGCATTGAAGGTCCTGAGAACTGCAGAGTTTGCTCCTTTTGTTGTTTTTATTGCTGCACCTACGATTACCCCAGGCATTAATGAGGTATGGCATGTTGCAATCTAATGTCCTATCAGAGACAGATTTAAAGATGAGATTCAAATACGCAGAGAGGATTCTGTAATTGTTTCCTTGTCTATAAATGGAGAGGCAGAAAGACAGTTGCATGGCAGCACTATTAAGTTGATTGAGAGATATTTATTGTTTATTAACTGATTTTTCTAATTCAAAATTTGAACGTGAAGGATCCACGTGGTGTATTCTAAAATTACATATTCTTTTATTTCATTCTCTACCCTAGTTCAAAGACCCATTTCCAAATCCTTGACAAATGATTAGCACAAATTACTTAATTCTGAGTTGCAATGCTAACGCTAGATGGACACTGGCCTGAACTGAAGAAATGGATGTGTATGACTGTGTCATCCCACCTTTATCTTTTCGTATCTTTTCTACACAGCAAATGTATATCAGGAATAGGCTTATTAATTTCAAAGACTGTTCTCTAAAAATTGGAAGCTTTGACCAAAGGGGTTATTGCTTGTGGAATAATGTTAAGTGTTCACAGAGGTCCAAATCCTGAATTTCCTACTTCATTTTTATAGAGTATATGCACTGCAGATTGCTAATGATTTTAAAAATTATATCAACCAATTCTGGATTTAGCTCACAACAGGGCAAATGATATTTATACAAACACTTTGTCTGCTCAGCCTCTTTTAAACCATGATATTAAGGTATTTGATCAATTGGATTTGACCATGAATCTGCTCCAAATCTCCTAGATGTCTCCTTGATCACGCAAAAATAAAGTCAGAAGGGCTGTCTCTACAGGCTATTTCTATAGAAATGTAATTACAATATGATAAGTATGAGACTATGACATCACTGCAGAGGCTTGCAGGAAAATAAGGAACAAGACAAACATATTTAAATGCAAATACCCTTGAATGATTATTAAACTAGCAAGTGGAGAGTGAAAAATACTGGCCTCGAGCTGGAATTTCATTGGCAGCTGAGGAACTAGTTCGCAGCATTCTACTAGTTCGCTGTTGCTGAAAGAGTGATTCTCTCTAATTTGCTTCTGGGACATATCCTGCCAGTCTCCACTGGCCATGTCACTTATCAGATCCTTTAGGGAGCTACTTCAGCTCTAAGTGGGATTTTTGTCAGTTTTCAAGCAGCTCACAAAGGCTGTGACAAGCACCAATTCTAGAACAAGCAGTGAAAGCTTGATGGGAGATGGGAGAGGGAAGAAGGATCTTTTAACTTTCACAGTAGTAAGTTATGTCATTTCACCGTATCTTACGGACCCATATTCTAACTGGTAAATGTTACATGAGTGTACAGACAAAGATCTCTCAAGACATCATAATTTGCAATGTTAGTGAAGCAACAGTTTGTCTGACTGCTGGTGTTAGCATATGGTGTAAATCAGTATGATCTGGAGAAAATACTTAAATTTTGTATTCTACACTGAATTTGCCTTAATGCAAGCAAATGGCATGGCATGGTTTTTAGGATGTGCCAGGCAAGCATTGTGCTTACAGCAGCGCTCAGGCAACCCTGCACAATTATGTAATTGCCTGGATTTGTTGCTTCCATACCCGTGTCTCAGGTCTCATATAGTCTTCTTGGCCTCACTCATCTACCAGTGGTACTTAACTTTTAATCTTCCAGCTGTAGGATATAATATAGAGACATTTGGGACAGTTCATGTGAGGGAGCATATACTTTCCATGGTACACTAGGAGGAGGACAGGAATGTATCTTTTATGGTAGTGATGGGGAAATATTTGCTCATGCCAAAGGAACATTATTAAAAATGTTATGTTCTAAATATTTGCATTCGTGCTGTAAGACTGTGTATTTATTTTAAGCTCTTGTGACTAAAGCCTCTGTACATGCAAGGTTTCACTCAGGCATATGAATTGCTGAACTGAGGCCACACTTACAAGGCATGATAATTTATGAATCAATTAAACGTAAGGGCAGGGAGGGGTGGGAAATAGTAATAGCAGCGGACCTTACCCAAATACAGGATCCTATTTTACAAGGTTTACTAGGCTGCATGGAGATACGCAAATTATGTCTGTGTGTTAGCAGCCTGCAAGGCAGCAAACAAGGGTGGAGAGTGTGTGTTTCATATTTCCCATTCATGCTTCGTTTTGAAAGGTTCATTTGCATAATGAGTATCCCTTTCTGTTTATCCTCTTATCCTGCTTTGTTTATTTTACTTATGCTTTTTGAGAACACTTCTGTAAATGACTGTCCTTTTTTTTCCCCGCTTATGTTTTCTTAAATTTCATCTTTTCTTTTCATTTTCCTGCACTCGTACTAATTGTACATAGCTGCCAAAATGGTGCAGAAAATTGCCTGTAAGTACCAGCTAGGGGCTGACATGGTAGTCCTGGTTATTTCAGTAGTTTTAGAATGTAGATATGCTCGCTCCCATTCAGTGTTACTTTCACCACTGGAATAAAAATTTAATGCAGTAATGAATTCCCATGGCTGCGCTAAAATTATCTGCTAGTAAAAAGAAACTGGAGAGTAAAATTCCTACCCTTACACCTGTACATCTGAACCTTCTGGTGAAATTGGTGCAGAGTCCTCATCTCAAAAGTATCTCCCTTGAGACGCTTTAGCCTATCATAGACCACACAAAATATCTCAGTAATTAAGGACCACATAGCAAGAGCTGTCAGCCACAATACGATGGATGTCCCACAAAAATATTTAATATTAGTATTGATCCATATTTTCCAATTTGTTAATAGCATAAATTAAATTTGCATGCACTGGTATTTTCTACAAAAGTTCCAGGCGTTGCTGGCGATGCATAACAGTCCACGCAAGGAGCATCCATTGTACAGAAGCACATATGATGAGTATTTGTCTGACTTTGAAATTTGTAATGATTATCAAGTGAAGGTGACAGAACACTCCACTTATTTGAGGCTACAGCTTCATGAGAGAAGCAGAACTGTAACTTGGGTACAGAACTTCTCCTCCAGAAGTAGCTAGTTTCATAGCTACAGGGGAAGGAGAACTGTCTCAGGGCAGGTTGTTCCCTTCAGAGGACCTGAAAGCTGCTGTTCCACAGCTACTTGGCCCTGTAATTACAAATACTTGTGAAGTTTAAACAGAAAAAAAGAGGAGGGGGAGAGTCTTTTATTAGCTGGATAAAATTCTGTTCACAGAATAATTTCTTGTGAAAACAGCTATAGGCCCTGTTTCTGTATTTCCTGCAGCCTAAAATCCTGTTATAACAAAGTGTATCCCAGTTGATTGATCAAGGAGGGTGACCCTATAGATACTCCAGACAAATAGAAGTCCATACTGTTCATATGTAATTTTGCCCCAAATCTGTGGGGTGGTAAGGACTTGATCCTGTGGCTATCTCAAGATTCCTGAAAGCAGCAAATGATTTTTTTTTTATTTATTTATTTATAAGGGAATTTTCAGGAAGACAATTGAAACTTACAATTGCTGCAGAACCCTAGGAAGAAACAGTTCAGTTTCCCACTGAGGCAGACCTCACTAACAAAGCCCATTGCTACACACAAAGCAGGGCACCCACAAAATAGGATGCACTTGTTTCTGTAAGGACATTGACACAAAGCCACCGGGAGCACCAGTGTGCTGTTGCTGGCCCTTGAGTGCAAGCTGTGTGGTTTGTCTTCAGGATCTCATGCTAAAAGATGCTGGAAATGGCAAGCTCTGAAATAGGAACCACAGAGTAATGCGGTGAGAACTTCCTTATTGGTAAATGATTATTAAAGGAAGTAGACCCAGAAGACTGAGGTTGAACAGAAAACATGACTGAAACCGTGAACAGCTGATGCATGACAATATATACTCTCTCCTGTTTTTCGTGTTCTTACCTGGACATAGGCCCAGTAGCCTGTTTTTGTGCACTTCTTACGGTTTATTCATATATGGTTTCCGTTGCTCATGTCTGTGCTGCTTTTCTAAGCTTCCATCCTCTGCCTTGCTTTTTTAATGCTAGACTTGTGTTTTGTCTCAAGTAATGTCAATTACTGAGTGCTGTTTGAATGTCAGCTTCAAGAGGGAAATTGTGCCATCTCTCCCCTGTGGTTTCCACAGATGTAGGTGGGGGATCAAAACCACCGAGGCCTTCCTAAGGCTTTTTTTGCTCGTTTCCTTCTCTGTAAGTAACTGCTGGAAAGCTGTTGTAGAGGGGTATGAAAGGATCCAACTTCTCTCTCTCCCATTTTCTTTTCTGACCGCTGAACAGGATGAATCTCTTCAGCGCCTGCAGAAGGAGTCTGAAATCTTACAGAGAACATATGCACACTACTTTGACCTAACAATTATCAACAATGAAATTGATGAAACTATCAGGCACCTGGAGGAAGCCATCGAGCTTGTGTGTACAGCCTCACAGTGGGTCCCGGTCTCCTGGGTCTACTAGACCAGTCATGAGAGAATTGAAAAAAAAAAATAAAAAAATCTGTCATTACTGGGAACCACCTCATACATGGAAAACCTCTTCGTTATTGACCTTGTGTCAACAGGTCTTGGCCCCTAGAGATGTAGTGTGACCTAAATTTATAATTATTGTCATGTCCGAATAGATAGGAGGAGGGAGAAAAACAAATCAAACACTAATTTAAAGAGACAGTATCTTTTTTTAATCATTTCTCCTAAACTTTAATAAAATGTATCTTTAAATATATGTATTATTCAGTCCTTTGGAATGTTATATTTTTGGAAATCATAGCTTTTTATTTCAAGGGCCCCTAAAAACTGCACAAAATAGATGCTGCTTTCCATAATCTATTTTAATAGTAATAATAATAATATGATTCTGTTACCTTAACTTGGGGGTGGAACACTACATTCTTTTTAGAGTCTGATTTTATGAATTGGAATACTTTGCTTTCCTTTATTTATTTGAAATAATTAGTCTAGTGGTTATGAAACAAATTCATAAATTTTAAAGGCCTTTCTTTGCTTTTTTTTTTCTAGGATAGTATTTTTAAGTACTTTTGTGTAACATCCAGATAATGTGATACTGTCTCTTTGAAGAACTCTGTAAAACTTTTAGAAATTTGAAATTGGGTCTTGACTCTTAATGCATGTGGACAGTCGCAAGCGTTCATGCCGTTGGTGTATCTGTGTTGAAAAAAAACCTGTAATCTACAGCAAAGTACATTCCGTTCATGGGAACACGTACCCAAGGGAATAAAGTAAAATATTATTCTGACTAAGTTGTAAACCTATGCACATCCCTTGCATTTTGGGCAACTTTATAAAAAAAAAAAAAAACAACTGATTTTTATTAATAATAATCATGTAGTGAAATGTGTTTGTAATTTTGTCTCAATTTAATTTGTTGTAAGGTGGGAGGGGGCAATTACTGGTTTCACCATTTCAGATCTGTGTTGTCTGAGAGTATTAACGTTTTAATTAAGTTTAAGCAAAGAAATGCTGATTTTTAATATGTATGTAATTGTTAAAAAATGCACACATTTTAAAAGAAAATACTGTGCAATGAAGAAACCAGTTTAGGCATTGCGATAAACTGATTATTCCAAAAGACTCATCTACAGCAGCCCTGTAAATTCCTTTAAAAATGGTAATTGACTCTACAGTCTGACCAATTTTTTTTATTTTAAATATACTTCCTTTTATGTGTTCAACAATTAAATGCTTTTGGGTCTCTTTCATTTCATTGCAGGGAGTTTGAAGAACAAACCAGTGATTCTTGCAGTGAGAAAAGGTTTCTTGAAATCTGTTCCAGGAGCTCTGCTTCACCTGTAAGAGCACAGGTTGAATAAATTTAGAATTAGACCAGATCCAAGAAAGGAAAATGTAACCATGTGCTGATTCAGTGTTTTGATTCCTTTCTTGATGCTTGTGCTGACCCAGGTGGCTTGTATTTTTTTTTTCTGGAAATGGTTAACAGAAGTGAGCATTGCCACCAAGAGGTGTTCCTTAAAATCATTTATTTTAAAAGCTCAGTTGGCTGTGCTGTTGTATAGTATGGATTTTAGTGTTTATATTAAAATGATACAGTGTTCTCAAAAGGATTTATCCTCAAAGTTGAACTGTCAGCTGTAATTGATCTGCAGGCTGTTCCAGTTGTTTGGCAACACACTGCACGTGTAATCGGAAAAGGGTCTCACAGTCAAACCTTTATCGTTGGGGTAGTTCATAGGTTGCCAATTTTCTCCAGCCTACTCCTACTGCTGGTCGAGTGGTCAAATCTGTGGCCTTCTTGTAAAATCATTGGACGAAATCTCGGTCCAGCCAGGCCAGGCAGGGTGTTTCTATTTACACAGCTCCCAGCCTGCAGCGCGGGAGGGAACTTGATCCATCTTGATCCATCTCTTTGCCCCACCTGCTGAACACACGCTACAGCTGGAATCACAGTTCTGTGACTGCGTCCCAAAACAAGTACCGTAACCCCCTCCCTGGAGTCTGCAGTTTGTGGAATGTTGGAAAACAGCTGGTGGGAATCCGTAAGGACCTCACGTAAGCAAGCCAGGGAGTAAGAGGGAACCTATTTGAGTAGTAGTAGCTGCTCATCTGTTCTGAATTTAGCCCCTGTAAAAGGGGGTAGGTACAAACTGTGAACTATTTAGTGACTAAGAGGTAATTTTTCTAGTAGTTGTGCCATGTCATTCTAGTCCTGGCTGAACCTTAGCAGAGGTTCCTGTAGATCAGCTCTTTCAATGGGACTATTCTACACTAGCTGAGCCCATCGAAGTGACAGATTTGTGCACTCTCAAAACTACCTCTTTTCCCAGTAAAGCACAAAGATGAGAAGACCTACTGAAAATCAAGCAGTGGAGTGTTTCTGATGTTAGAAATGCAGACTTCTTCTCTGGTAAGCATTGGTATCTGATGTCAGTAGCACATTCTTCATCTCAAATGTTTATGACATTAAACAGATAAAGTAATTTTGATAATTCAGGTATAATCCACCATAATGTTTTGACTACACACTTTTGACTCTGTTATTGTGACTTTCTTGGAGTTTCTGTGTATCCAACCTGTAAGGTTAAAAATCCATAAGGCCCATGAGGGTGCTTCTGCCTTATGTAGATGACAATAAGTAGTGATTTAATGTAATTAATATGCTTTGTTTCTCTCAAGTGGACCTACCATTCAGCTAGTATTACACAGTAGAATGACTTAACTTGGAGAGCTTTGGGTCTTTTATTCTCACTGTACATCCTATTATCAAGAGACAAAAACTGTAAAGCACATCCGTTAGCATACTGTCCTGCCTCCCCTTTACCACAGACTGTTTTCCATGGTGGAACCTTCAGTAGCAAAAGATTAACTTGGAAACCCCCCTAAGCTTTAAGTGCAGCTGAACCGCGCAGCCCAGGGAGCTCCTTGAGCTGGTTTCATTCGGCACAGTCCCAGGACATGCAGAGCAAGCTCAAGACTCCTGTGTCTGCCCCATACACACCTCCCCTACCTCCTGCCCAGCCCAAACCCTTCTGATGGGTCCATGTTATTTGTGTGGTACATAGAGGGCAAAAGGCTGCCATAAATTCAGCTGGAAGCTTCACTTGCATAGGGAAGACTCATGCAGGTGCAGAGCTAATGTTACAATTCTTTTTAATTTATTTTTTTTCAATCTCCAACTGGAGAAGGGTCCTCCTAGTACTGTAAATATCACTGCATAATTTGGAGCGCCTCTTGGACTTCTCTAAATTTATGCTGAATGTGACCTCAGAAGCAGCCCTGGGATTGGGAAAAAAACAAATATTTCTGCTTGCCCCTTTTATACTTTATTTTTGTACAGGGGGTCATAGGTTTGTAAAGAAAACTTGATCTTACCAGTATGCTGCCTCTCAGTCTGACTGATGCCTGTGATTTCAAGGTGTTAAGTTGGTCCAATAAATGTTCATTAACCTCTGCTTCCATTTAATTAATAAAAGTACACTAGGTTATTCAATGTCTCAGAGTGGTAAGATTATTGCATGGAAATGGTAAACTAGTTTAGGCAGCCCTGGCCACTGCCATGGAACCCACAGCAGACAACTGTGTAAAATAAGAGGGACATTTTTTATTTCATCACCAAATCAGAGTTCTTTCATATGTTTTAGCATGGGCTTTCTTTTTTTTTTGTTTTGGGTCAAGAATGATGCTGTGCCACCAGCCTCTAAGTGAAAATATCACTACCTAGTTCAGAAACTTCGTTAGCAAAGTGACTCGGTTGATTATGAAAGGACAACATAGAAGATGAGACGCTACAGCTTGAGCCATATAAAACTGCAGTGTGTATTTCAATAACTGGATACTAGAGCCGTTAGGAAAAGTTAATGCACAGCCTAACTTCAGTGTTTGTTCCATTTTTATCCTTTCCTCTAAGGACATTATTTTATTTTAGAGTGCTGTTATTTAAACAAATATTTGGAAATGCTGCCAAAGCTCGGATTGCTTTTTGCAAATCTAGATTGAAATATTAGATGCAAGCAGTCCTGGTCCTATTCTCTTTCCCTGCAATTAGTTCTCAACATCTTTAATGAAGGCAGTTAGAATTCAATTTCAAGGTTTAAAATACTTGTTAGAAGAGGATTTGTGAAAGCTATAGGAAAAGTACATTTCTCGACTGACTTCAGTACAAAGTCATCTGGTTTCATAAGCTAAGTTGACAGAGAATAAGCTAAAGCACCATAAAAGCCTGGTTTCTTTATACAAAGCATATTCATTTTCATAATAAGCCTTTCTCTTGGTCTAGTTTCTTCAGTATCTCTAAGAGATACCTTTAACTTGTACCAAGGAGACTGCTCCACATCGTGTCAAATAGAATCATAGAGTCATAGAATTGTCTGGGTTGGAAGGGACCTTTAAGATCATCTAGTCCAACCATCAACCTGACAACAAAACCATCACTAAACCATGTCACTAAGCACTATGTCAACCCATCCTTTGAATTTTGAACACCTGCAGGGATGGTGCCTCAGCCACTTCCCTGGGCAGCCCAACCCAATGCTTAATAATCATTCCAGTGTAGAAATTTTTCCTAATATCCAGTCTGAAACTCCCCTGGGACAGGGATGTCATAGACAGTCACATATGAAATAATGATTATATAGTCACATATAAATTCAAATGTCTGCACAACAGGAAATACATCATAGACAAGCAGGTCAGAAGCAAGTTGTCCTGAATGATTGGTTGTGCCTTTTGTGCACAGGAGGATGAGTGCACAAGCCTAAGTTAGAGGGCAGTGTGTATTTTTTTCTAATGATACACACAGTTAGTGCATCTAAAGTAATTTTTACTTTCTTCCCCTTAAGTGATTCTTAGCAGCCCTGCTTCGATCCTGTGAAAGCTGGACTGGAACAAGTACAGGAGCTTTTTGACTTCTTTTGATTTGGCCTCACAGTTAAAGGCTTTTAAAGCCTCTTTCCCAGAGCTGTCTATTACATAAATAATTACTTCTCATCTCAGAAATATGTTTTCTGTAGCTGTAATCTCAGTTAATATTTTAGACAGAAAGTTGATTGCTTTTTGTGTACTCAACCTTTTCTTTCTAAGAAAAAAAGGGAGGGAGGGGGAATCTCTGTGCACGTCCATGCATTCTGCTGTATCTCTTCTTAGCAACTGCCATGGGAAGATTAGTAACAAGCAAATTAAATTTGGCCACATCTCTACCGTATGTTCTTATGATTAATATATAACCTGAGCCTGGGTTTGTGTTGTGGAAGATAACTGAACTAGGAGCATATTCCACGCTGTATCATTGATAAGAGTTCATGGTGAATATTAGGATAGTAATTGCAAATTTTCTCTTATCAGTAGGCATAGCTAATTTTTCCATCTGCATAAAGAAATAGCTGGGGGAAGGGAGCAATTTGCTTGTGGTTTTAAGTGTAACTCATCTTGAAGCTGAAACATGACTCTGTTTTTCTCCATTGCCAGACACCTAGATGGAGTCTTTGCTTTCCCTGTTTTTCACAAAATGGTCACGGTGGTGGGGCAAGTCCTGAAAATAGTAGGGATAACACATGGATTGTGCTGAATGTCACTGCTAACAAACCAGGGAATGTGTCAAAAGCACGGCCAGACTTTTCACAGAGACGGAGCAGAGTAGGGAGAACTCCATGGCACCAGCCCATGCACAGATCTGCCTTGGGACTAACCCACGGAAAGCATGAAAAGAAATTGAAATACGTGCAGAAGAGCAGAATTGTCTTATACTTGGGTCCATATTTGTGTGGAAAGGGTAACTGGCTGGCTCACAGCTGCTTTCAAAGGAGAAAAGGCTTCATAGTTCCCACAAGACTTACCATCTTCTAAGTCTCTTTCTGAACTAAGCAAGTCTTTTCAGTCCTGGTTAGTGGGAAATCTTAGTTCCTTGACTCATATCACTTATTTCTGCTATGTCTTTTCTGAGGTGGCAAGACCTAAGCTGGACATATTTCAGATCAGGATGCACTACTAAAAGGCATAATAGTCTGTTCCATTATCATTTGCTATTTTTCCTGTCCCAGTTTTTGTTACATTCAGCATTTTGTTTAGTTTATGTCAATTGATCTACCAGCCCTTCGCAGCAAGTCTTAGGTCTGCTTTTCCCCAAGAGCACAGCCGTGAGCAGTTCATGTTATGTCTTCTGATACGTATTACCTTACATATGTCAACATCTATTTTATCTATCATGTGCTTCCGAATTACCTGGCATTCAAGTAATTTGGAATTCATCAAAACCTACTTTAAGCTTTACTGGCCTCAAAGAATTCTGCATCTGCAAATTTTAGTGCTACTTTTTGCCTATTAAAACAATCGATCACCTGTTTCAGCACAGATAGATACAACAAGCTTTGTCTGATTGCAAATTTATCATTTCTTTCTATACTTTGTCTTCTGACAAGAAAGTGCCCATCCACGTAGTGTCTGAAATATATCTTATTGTCACACCACATTGAAACATAATCATTCAGTTTGGTGAGGAATTGCTACTGCCAACTCCATCCCAATTTATATGCACACAGCTAGTTGTTCTTTGTTATTGATTTATCGCATTTGCCCACTCGCTTACTCCTGGCTCTGTGTGCTCAGCTTTGTTCTCACCATCAAAAGCCCAGAAGTAAAAGTCCACTGAGCTGTGTGCATTTTAACACCTGCCTGCATGGGGCAGCTCACTGTGACTCCAGCAGATCCTCGCCCCCACCAGGCACTTGGTCTTTCCTTAGCTGCAGCAAGGAAACCTTGCTTGTCCTCTCGTCTGCATCGCAACACTCGAGCCTCCCTAGACCTCTCCTCCCCAGTATCACTGGGCCTGTGAATCAGCCCTCAGCCTAAGCAAAATAGAAATTAAAAAAATAAAAGTTACTCAGAACTTAATGTCCACATGGCTGCTGAAATCCATGCCTGATTCTCTGAGGATCTGTACTCCCCATGGATCTAGACCAGCTATCCCCATCGCTACCAATGGGAGCAGACCCTTCTCCATGTTCTTATTGCCCAAGAGCCAGGTCAGGAAAACAGTTATGTCCAAATCTGACCAAGGGACAGCAGTTCCTAAATCCAGCTGTTGCACAGCTGTGCAAATGCTAGCACCAGACCAGGAGAGAGGGAGAACAGGACCACTACCTGAGATCTCCACCTCATTTGGGCTACAGTGCAGGTCTGGGTTGTGGCAGCTTGAAAGTCCCTGAAGATCCCACAGAACCACAGCTCTCTGTCCTTGCACGGAATTGTACTCTTGCTTTCTTACTAGACCAAAGCACGGCTTGACCTTATTCCAGCTGAAGGCAGGTAACTCCCAGCAGTCATTTTTATAGTATGCAGTCAGATCTGATCAGTTGTTAGATGTGTACTTGGTTTTCATCATTTTAATTAAGGCACATAAGTAACCAATTCAGAGGCTGCTCGTGTTGGTTCAGGGATGATGCAGAAGGAGGTAGCCGAGCTGCAAAGATGTTATCTTCAAAAACAAGCTGTTTGCACTAAGTAGCACTAATGACAAGAGCTAATGACAAAAGCACTAGAATAAGAGTATTTTTACAGTGTGTCTTAAACTGTACTGTAGGACCTATTTTACTGAAGTGTGTCTTAAATTCAATTGTTAATTTATTTGGGTCCTGATAAACGAGAACATCTTGCCCTGTACTTTTGCATTAAAACCATGCTGGCGTGAGTAAATCATACAGTGCAAACCAGCAGTCGAGTATGATCTTTCCAATTTAGCTTGTTCCCATTTCAGATATAGCAATTACACTGCCTTATTATTATCCCCAGTTTAACCCACTTATGCCCAACTTGACTCATAAATTTTTAGTGGAAATAGTTGGGCCCCTAACCATCAAAAAATTGAATTTTTGACTGGGACATTTCAGTGATTCTGTTTCAGTGGTCCCTGCTGCAGCAGCACAGCAAGGGCATGGGCCAGTTTTGCCTTGAAACCAGAGGGTGAGGGAAATAAGCGGGGGCAGAAGAAGGACACATTAAGCTTGTCTCATTGCAAACCTGCAGCCACCTCAAGGAGCTCCTGTCACAGGTCAAAACCCCTATCCTAGCTGCCGAACAAGCACAATTAGCTGTTAACCCAAAAAAGCAAATAAATAGGATCTGCACAGAAATTAAACCAAGGGATGGGTGAGTATAGTAAAACTAACGGAAGTTTTAGGTCTTTTTAAAATGCCTTAGGATTCTACATAGAGAATATAAGATTTATGCTGTAGGAATTAAGAATTAACTTTAAATCAGTTCTTAAAAGAAAGAGAGATGAAGAGGGAAGTACAAAAAAATCAAAGGATGTGGTAAAGGTCAAGGGGAAAAAAACTGCATAAATAATGAACTTTTCATGTTCAAGGCTGAAACTAACCACAGAATACAAGATCAGACTGGTTTAACTAACCACAGGGTCAAGGAAATTAGGCTTTGGGCAAGAGTCACTCTGTCCAGAAATATGTTTGCTATATTTATACTAATTTTTATATTAGAGTTTTAAAGACTAGTGTTGCCTCCAGACAAAGAGATCTTTTAGTGCTGATCTTATGCATGGTTAGTTTTTTGACCAATAGGTGCTTCTTCATCCAACAGCTGGCCACTTGGTGATACCCCTTGACACAGTTGCTTCTCAGACCTTACACACTTTCAGTATTAAGACTATTTTGTTATGCTTAAAAATTAACTACGTGTTTTTCTTTACAGTAATATTTGTAATGCTTTTTTATTATTATTTGTGGTTATTATTCCACAGTTAACATTTTCCTTAAAACTCTTTTAAAACTGTTTTGGATCTCACTGCAGCAGGTTCTTCAAGCCACAGGTCTCTATCGGATTTGGGTGGGAGAAAAGGAAGGACCAATATTGCTAGTGTTTGTGCAACAAAACCATACCTTGACTCTACAACAGCAGACATATAGGAAGGAATGCTAGATGTAACTAGAAAGTACTTTTTTCTTACCCAAACTAGCCCTGTCGTCTTAAGCTCACTATGGAGCAGCAGTGATCATTACAGGCCATTTTCTTACAAGGCTTCGTATATTCGAAAGGGGGAACAGTGGTTTTCTGGAATTAGAAACTTCAACTCGGTTGATTTGATTCCTCTTGAATTTGTGATCACAAAAAATATTAGGGGAAAAGAAACAAAAAAAAAATTTAGAGCTAGCAGCAAGTTGTCGTAAGGGCAAGAATTAGCTAAAATATGCAACAACCCATAACTAATAGTTACGTTTCACAGGAGTTTACTGGCAACAGCTGTGAATTTAAAGTAAAAAAAGGGGGCATAAAGCCAATGTTCATATTGAACACTGAGTATGACTCCTAAGAATGCAAGAGACTAAGGCTGATATTAAGAGATATCTAAAATCAGGTCATTTCTTTTTTCTATTTACTTTGCTTCTTAATTTAATAACAATTTTTGTAGAGCAGAGAATACAGCTGCACCAGTGACAAGCACTGTGATAACAGGTACCATACATTAAAACAAATTGCCTTCTCCAAGGACCTCAGATGCTTCAGTGTGGAAACGCCAGCCCTCTGAATGAACCTCAATCAGGAAGTATATCCTAATACCAGGCAATTTATGAAGATCCCTCCTTACTGCTTCAAGTAAATACCTGCCACAGAGGGTAGGATTGAAGAGTTCCCACATCATCCTCCAGATAGGGCTTTGCTGAAAGTGTCCATAGTTTTTTTGAAGATTTACTATCAACTACTACCCCAGCTTCTGCCTGACTTGGGACATGGGGTACAGTGTCTGTGCAGGGCAATGATTTTGTAACCTGGGACCCTATGGAAAGGATATCATGGATGAGAGCTAGAACGATGTCCTCCACACACAGAATCACATCACTTCAACTGAAGAACATCCGCATGAATGCCAATGAAATGTTCACCCCATTGCTGTTGGGACACCAGGGGTTTTCCCTCAACAGTGCATGGAGAGCAGGGTGATGCAGCATGGTGGGAGTAGCAACAGGGTGCCATGGCAAATAATGTGACCCCGAGAAGTGAAGTGCATTCCTCATGCTCATGATTTCCTCCTTCTGCTGCTCTCTTGCCCAAGGATATCCTCAGGCCCCACAGAAATGCATCCTCCTAGAACAGAACCTGCTTTATGAGTACCTCAGCCCATGGCACAGCAACATGGGCATTTCGAAAGCAATGTAAATTCAAACTGCCATCTCAGCTGGGCTTGACCTGCAGCTCTGTGACATCTTTGGAAATATCTTATTCCAGGGGCAAGTTTTTGAAAACAGCATTGATTTGTGAAGGGATTCTGAGCCATGGACTTGTAAACAACAGCTTGTTCAGGTTTACTAGCTGAAGCATAATTTTGCAGCAGGAGTCTAGACCAAGAAAATAAAACAAAGTCAAACTGCTCATGCCAAAGGCAGATCTCTAATTTAACTCACTTTCAAATCAATAGAATCAAAGAATGGTTTGGGTTGGAAGGGACAATAAGATCAAGTTTCAAACCCCCTGCCATGGGGCAGGGACACCTCCCACCAGAGCAGATTGCTCAAAGCCCCATCCAGCCTGGCCTTGAAC